>QEPC01015455.1:973573-1014186 GCA_003113815.1 Sphenodon punctatus | reverse complement strand
TTAGCAGTAAAGATATTGTACAGTCTCACATATTGTGCTCATTTACAACTTAGGCTCCATGCACCCACCCTTTGCCTTCGTCTTTCATCCCCAATCCTCTTCCTCTTTGTAGGTTGGCGGCAACACTGACGTTGGGAACAGGAGAACATGAGCTGGCCCCTTGCCCCCTGCTTTCCCTCTATCCTTTCATTTCACTTGGGGAGAAAGACAGCTGAATAATGGCTCACAACCATCCCTCTTACCCACAAGTCTCCACTGCCCTCCCAGAGCACAGTGAAGCTGGGTAGAATTGTATACAAAGGTTTAATTAAAACTAAGTTGGGTATGCATTGAAATTAATAAAATGGAATGGCCATTGGAAGAACTGGAAGCAACAGCAGTGCCAATCTCTAAATAAATGCTATTGTCATTCCAACATCCAATTAAGCAAATGTGAAATTATACAACACAGTTGCATCTTTGGGAGTACATGGGGAAGGCAAGAGGGTGTGAAATGATGAGTAAGGTACCATATGCAGTAAGTGGAATGGTTGGAATGACAGGGAAAAATACAAAGAGTGTGCAGGACTAAGTAAGTGGGTGGAATGACAGGAGGAATTAGAAATAGATACAACAAGGTTCTGAGTGAAATAACCGATTCGGCAGACTGATGGGCTATCGGCGGAAGCAGCCCTATCGTTTTACCCACTTACCATAGCTGACTCCCCATCTTTTGACTCCCAATAGCCTCCCTCCTGGTTATTCCATTTCCTTTCCTGTTTCGTCATTCCACACACACACTGTTCTGTTCCACATGACACATACAGACAAATGCTGTACTTTCTAGGACTTGAGAGTTCTCTGTGGGGGCTACAGGGGCGACTTGGCCCCACGACTCTTGGGTTGTCTGTTACAAGGTTGAGAGCAGGGGAGAGGAGAACAGGCTCAGAACGAGATCTATTGAGTTGCCTGTGAAGGGAGTGCAACCAACTGGATTAGAGTGGGGTGGAGAGGCTGGAAGCCAGGAGTCCCAAGTTCCCTGTTACAGAGCTGGGACCAAGTAGATTAGAGGGGGAGGAGGGGTGGGAGTCAGAACTCCTAAGTTTTCTCTTTCTTAAAGAAGAAATGGAGGGGGTGAGGGGTCAGCTGACACACTCCTTTCCCTATCTTAACTGTTGCCATATTTTATTTTTATACACACACATGTATGAATACACTTATATACACACACACACACGTGTGTGTATTCATATATACATACATATATATATATTCATATTCATGTATGTGTGAACATACATATGTATACAGATACATAATATACACATTTGTGTATACGTATACACACACACACAACTGGTTTGATGCAGCATGGTGAATTTTCTGTTGGCAGTTGTGAGCACAGACAAGCTCAGGAAGTATTTATCAGAATGCCATTTTATTGTATTCTACTCTCTGAGAAAAGCAATATTAAAAAAACATGCTACTATCTTGCTTCGCAAGTCCAAACGCTCAAACCTTAAGCCTGGAATCCAATTCCTCTCAGCAGGCAGTAGATGAGCATCTTCAGTGTTTCTCAAGGAGAAAAGATGATCATCTGTATCCTTTGGTGATGAACTGCAGCTCACATGGTTCTGCCTAGACCAGATTTCTTTGCATACAAGCAGCGAAATCACTGCAATGGCATGTCTTCCCCATGAGACAGCTGAATGTCCATGCTAAAGCCTTTTGTTTTATTGAAACGGCAGTTGTCGGTCTGCGCCTTGCAGTCCTCCCCGATTTACCAGCTCACAGCCAACATGCACTCTGGCCCTACAGGCTAGATAAACGATTTCGCCAAGGTTACCATATGATCAACCCCACAGGCCACATCCACCACTTGCCCTGCCACCGTCACCTAGAAGAGAAAAAAAAGTCTGGTGTCAGCTGGATCTTTGGGAAATAGATTCTTATGCCATTGGCAGCCTGACTTTCAAAGGAGTGCCAACTAAGATAATGACAGCAACTGGAATGTCCATTACACAGTTGGCAGCCTGTTGTCCAGACCTAACTATCGAGTAGCTACTCCCATCTGAGAAACATACACAGTAGGCAGGGGCCCTTAGCAACAGTCCCCAGCAAGGGCCCTGAGATAGTGCATCTAGGGACCAGCTGCCACCACCTCCACTGCTCCTAGGGAGCTAGTCAGCCTCCCAGATGCTGGTAGGATAGAGCATAGGACCACACGGTTCCAGCACGAGGCTTGCACAATGCCGCTTCACTCCAACACACCGTTACCAGTTGCAGCAGTCACTATGTGCAATTTGCCTGTTCTCAAGTTATTTTATGATCCTTGACAGAAGAAACTGCCTCTCTTTTTGGCTTTTTCTTGGAAGTCGTAAACACAGTGATAGCATACGCTGCATGATTCATTAGCTTTAGCAAGGCCACAGATGCTAGCATTTTCATGGAAGCACGAAGTACTTGAGTGGAGTCAGAAAACCACCATATCTGATCAGCCAGGCCAGGCACCGGTTAAAGCTCCAGGGCCTAGTTCATTCTAAATCCCTTCTTGGCAAAAATTCCCCATGCTTGATCTAGGCCCAATAAGAAGAGTGACTGCATTAATTTTTTTTTGTTTAACAAGGCACCAAACAACAATGATAATCCGTTCAGCCATTTAAGATAGAAGCCTGAAAATACTCTTATAATTGCATGCCTAACGCACAGCTATTCTCAGTTTCAGAAGAGCAGGTCGTCAGTTTAGAGTCCCCCATGAGGGACCTGCTATTTACCAAGGGCAAAATCTTGCCTATTGCTGTGCTACTGGCACCTTTGTCCTCCCCAAATTTAAAAATATTGGATTTGGCCCACTTTAAATAAAGTTTCATGCCAAACTAAGCATACCATACTCTTAGCAATCAGAGTAGAACAGGCAAGGATAGTAGCTTGTCAAAATGATTAATTCTCATTTTGAAAGGACTTTGGGTTCCAAAGTTCCCTTAGAGAGGTGGTTTTACCACTGAAAAATTGATTTTGTATAGGCAGAATCCAGATTTATGCTCTGGTGAACAAAAAAGGGGTAACAAACCCTTCTTAGCACTGCCAATCAAACCTGACCCATTTTCTGCATCTTGGACACGATCCACAGTTTCTTCTGGAGTGTGTGGATCACATTACCCATCTCCAGGTTCCAGATTAAATGTCAAGTTCTAAAGCTATAACCGTGACTGGCCGAGGCATTAGATCCAGATTGAACATTCTTGTACATGTTGGTGCTTAAAGCCCACGTACTTACCCTCCAGGGGAAATACTGGTCTTCAAATCTTCCGATCCCCAAACACCCCCTTATGTTCTTGCCCCATACAAACAGCTCTCCTCTGTCTGCAACGAACAGAAAGCATTCGTCAACAAAAGATGGTTTTTAAAAGTGGCAGGAAATTTGTTTTTTTACCTGCACTTTAAATGGTGTGCATATACACACACGTATATACAGTACACACGCACACAATCAATTATTTTGGCAGTGTTTGTTTTCTAATCCACAACAAAGTTAGAAAGGCAACAAGTTATAAAGTCAGGGCTTTCAAGCATTTTGTAAAAGACTGGTTCTGTAAATTTATGAAAGCAAAGGCCAACTGAATTCTAAAAAACTATGAAGGGTCATTTTCAAATCCACTTGCTCTTAATGCAAGGTTCAATTTAAAGGAAGAAGTTGGATGAATTCAACAGAATAGACTTCCAAAATGACGTCTGATCTTTAATAAGCCATGAGCATCTACACTTGCAAGTGAATTCAGCACAAATAGGAGCTGCTCAGCTTTACCTGACCTACAGCAATAAAGAAAGAAAGACAAGACAGTAAGCAGCAGCCAGACCCAAGTTAATTGCTGGAACAGAAGTGGCTTGGAGGAGCAGCAAAGCTTTAGTTAGTACATTGGCGGAGATATTTTGCAGTGTTTCAATATGTACTATTAGTACACTGCGGCTCCACAGGGTACAGTTGGCCTTCCTTCCCCCTCCCTTTTTGTCCTCATCTCTCTCCTGGGAACTTTGTATCCCTCTCCCTCACCATGTTTCTCTCTCTCNCCCCCAATCCTTTCAAGATTGTAAGCCCCTTGGGGCAGGGCCCTGTCTATATTTTTTCAGTGCCAGGCACCGTGCTCTTAACAGTAACACTACTGCATTTCCCATTTCTTGCAAGGTTTCAACAGCATCCCAGAAAGCCATTTGTAAAGAGATGTGATTAGTCTAGAATCCAGAGTTTGGTCAGGATCAAGTGGGGCCATAACATCTGTAAAAAAAAATTGGTGGGGGGGGGAAGTGTCATGATACTGGAATATACTTTGCATTGCTTTAATCATCTGAGCGGGTCTCACAGGCCAAAGATTTTGGTAATCCCTGTTCCTAATACCTTTCAATTTTAGTATAGCTGGAGAGCATGCTGTAACTTCCTCTGGATAGTTTCAAGTCACTATTATCAATCCTTTGGTCTTTTGAGTTGGTTGGGGGGGAAAAGGGGTGAAGAACCAAAAGGTACCCAATATTTACCAACACTTGACATGTACCTGTTTTCTCCGAGTTTAAGTGGCAGAAAACCTGGGACATTTCCACTGTTTGTGAACCCAAAGAGGTTTAGAAATCTTCTCTGTGTTCTGTTAATCTCACTGCAAACTGAAAATGTATCAAGCACACAAGTTCTGACGAATTTCAAGAAGTTTTTGATGGAAACAGGACAAAAAGTCTGGGAGGGGGAGCTACAAATGTTTTACTATATTTTAAATAGATTCTAGATGTTTAATAGGTAGCAGCTACTTGAGCATATTATGACACTGCCCTCTGTTGGACATATTTGGCATTTACAATTTAATCCAGTCTATTTCTGACTGCCTGTATGTTCTCTGTACACGCAAGCAGCACGTCTTATTTTGGCAATACCATTTGTGCATCTGCAGTTAGGATTATCTCTGTTTCTACTGTAATGCAGTAACTTTATTAATAATTATTTATAACTAAGCTTTCTAATCACAGCTGTTCAGCTCCAGGTGCAGTGCTGGGGGTATATAAAGTAGAGTTGTCACCTAGGCACGTTCCTAAAGCAACACTTATGGAAAAATACATGTTGCAAGGCCTGCATCGGCACCTTTGTAGGGCCTGGAACGTTTGTTTTTCGTAAGTGTTCCTTCAGAATTTTGAGTAGGTGGCAACTCTACTTTATAAGAGGGGAGGAGGAGGTGGATCCTGAACAAGGAGACAGCTTGGAAAGAATAATGTGTTATCACCGAGTTTGGGGCCTGATGGAAGAGGCAGGTTTTTAGGAGGGGTCTTAAGGGAGGGAGGAAGCAGAGCGAATACATTCATGGAGGGAGTTCCAGGCCTAAGTGGCATCATGGGAGAAGTTGCTTTTTAGGTAACCATTAATTAGCTCTATGACAAATTAGGACACACGGTCTTTGCCTTACTTTCTAAATTTGTAAGGAAATTAAGTTACAGGAATCATTTTTTTAAAGAACTAATTATGAGCTTTTACTTTGAAAATATAAAAAAAAAAAAAAAACAGCCTGCAAACAGTCACCCAGGAGGATGGCAGTCTTCGACCTAAGCATGAAACGGACACACACTGTGCCACAGGTTAGTGGCACTGACCTGTTTAAAGACACTATAAAAGTTCCATCCTGATCTACAGGCCAGGTTTCCACATATAACCGATTTCATCAGGATGGAAGCAGGATCTGACCCCTGCATGGTTTCCGAACAATGTTCTTGAGGATCGTTTAGCCTACTGGAGAACGTGTTGGATTTGAACCTGGGCAATCAGGGTTCAATTCCATCTTAGCCAGGAGCTACCTAGGTTAAGACAATATCTCACACCCTCTCACCTGTGAAACAGGAACCACCACCACCAGGAGGGCTAACTAGATAAAGACGGTCAAGCACCTTGAACACAAAGTGCTACACAAAGGATTATATATAACCATTCAGATCAGAATGGGGAACATATGGTCTAGACAATTTCACTATAATAAAAGCTGGACAACTTACTAGTAAGTGCAGCAAACTGGCTGAGTCCACAGCGAATTTGAGAAACACGAATGTCTGGATTAAAGTCTGACAAGCCAAAGAGGGTGGGTGGGATCATTTCGGGAGTCGCTGTTTCCATTAGGTTTGGTCCTTTCCCAAGAATTCCGTAGCCCCAGACAAAAAGATTTCCTTCTTCTGCATTACAAACCAAACCCATTTTGGTAAGCAAATTCAATCCCTTCCAATGTTAAGTCAGGATCCAAAAAGTTAAAATGGAGCCAAATGGCGGTTTCTCTCTTCTCCTGGTGCTGACAAGCACATTTAAACAGCATAATCAACCTTTAAAAAAAGAAACGCGTTTCTATTCAACCCTGCCCTACTTTGCTGTCGAAGCCAATTTGCCTTGGATGGAATTTTACAAAGCACAGCCCCGTTTCTGCAGCGTTCACACCAAGCTTTCAGCTTCTCTCTAGAACAGAGCGTGACCACAGGATCCAAGATATAACAGACACACATTTTTAACTTGGCATTCCTGCCCTACTAGATCCGTGCCCAGATCAGGCGTGGGGAGCCTCAGGCCCAGGGGCCAAATACAGTCAAGTTTTTGTGTGCCCCCCGCTTTCCAGTGCCTGGATCCAGTCTCAAGCACAGAAAAATTGAGCTCAGGATAAGGGAGCAGAGAGGAAGGAATACACACAAGGGCAGGGGACCGATCCACAGCACACATCCATGATCTGGGCCCTCCTCTTCTTGAATAAACCTGTTAAGCACCCCCACCGTCTGTGGCCCTCCGAGCTCGTATTAATATTCAATGTGGCCCCCAGGACAGGAAAGGTTCTCCACCCCTGGCCTAGATCCTTCGAGTTTAATATTGGTGAAAAGAGGAAGATTCAATCCTTTAAAGTGGGCAAAAGCTTAAGCTCCTCCCCCCCCCGCCCCCCCATTTCAATCATAGTACTACAATCTTCCCTTAACTTAACCTGAAGGACTATTTCATTTTTCACACTGTTTAAAACAGGGGTGGGAAATCCTCCCCCCTGGCTCCACACACACACACAGGCCCACTTAGAAAATTAGTAAAAGCCAAGGGGTACACTGGAGACCATGGATCTGTGCCCTCTCCTTGAGTGCACCCCCTCATCTCTACTCCCTTACTCTGAGCTCAGCTTTTCAGTGCTTGGAGATAGGAACTGGATCCAGCAGCCAGATCCAGCAACTGGAAAGGGGTCAAATAAAAACTAGCCACAGGCTACATTTAAATCAATTTAAAACATATTTTTAAAAGTGTCAACCTTGATGCTGAAGTTCTCTTTTGAGCCAGCATCTGTGGAAGACATTACAGTGGTACGGTCCATTTTCACTCCTACACCAGTCACGCAAGAGCCCAAGGAACAAGAGACTACTCGACTTCTTAAGAGGGTTTCTTTAAAGATAAACTCACCATTTATAATAGCGCCGATGGTCCCGCCACACGCAGCCTGCCTGATCTTCCCGACCTTGAATGGTAAATGCCTGGGAACATTCACCTGTTTAGAAATAAAAATTAAAAAGGACCATTATGACCTCAAAAAGAATCTGCTCTTAGCTGGGGCTCTCTTTGGGCTCATTCACACAACACTCTTGTAGAGCAGATAGTGGCACAAACCCACATTTGGAGTGTTGTGTGAAAGCCTTACCACTCCTTGACGATTTCCTGTACCCAGTGAAAGAGTTGGACTGTTGAAATACAGAGGAATCAGTAGCAGCTACTGAACAAGACAAACGCATATTGAGGAACAAGTGGCGAGTTTGATAAGCAGTAGGCGGGGGAAGTGTGTTGTGTGAATGAGCCTCAAGTCTGTCCTGAGCCATATGGCCTATCCGGCTGGGGTGGTTAAAGGACCCCAGTTTCGGTGGCCTATGACACACAAGGGAGTGATGTGGCCAGCACCAAGTCCAACCACCTTGGACTTTGCCCAACCCAATGGATCAGGTACCCATTCACAGCTGGGCGGACTGGAGGTGGCCATTCAGCGAGAGAGACCAAGCAGGACCCACAGCTTCCAGACATGTAGCTGAGCACCTTAACAGCTCAGCTACCATGTTTTGTAATGATTCCTTAAGTGTAGAGAAAATGTAATGCTTACAGACAGACATTTTGTATTCCACAAGTGGTCTTTCCTCCCTTGCTCTACAGGATTGTTCTGTCTGCTATGAAAAGTTACAGACCCTGTAGTTACAACATTGAAGTAGCTGTGTATTTGGCTACTACAGAGCTTTTGACAGCACAGGAAAATCTGAGGTTAAAAGTGAGTTCCATTAGGCCAAAGGAAGACCAACTTTGGTCCATGGCAAAGCTGAAGAAAGGCAGAAGTGAGAGAGGCTGGATACTGTGAGGCAAGTAGCCAGCCAACATTCCCAATCAAAACCAAAAGTCCAAAGGCAGCTATGAAGGGGACATTCCCAACAGTTAAAGTTGCTGTGGTAGAATTATAAGCCATTTATTCAACTGCAGATCAGCATGTACTAATGTAAACACCCCAATCTGAGTGTTTCTAGTCAGTTTACTCTCCGAGGCCATATCTCTGCCACCATACAACCTGTCCCCATGGTCATCCAGACCTATATTACCCTTACAGCGTTCAGCCTATTAGACACTCTGCACCTCTTACTAAATAAGATAGTTCTAGTCCAGACGCTTGGGACACACCGGTTTTAGCAAAGAGAACTAAATTAAAAGTTGACTAATGAAACCCCGATTTGGGGGACTGGCTCCAAATTCATTCCCGCATTGCTAAATATTAATGACCTGCTAATGATACTAATGGGAGAACAGCTGCTTAATTATTGACAGGGACACAATTCTGAAGGCACTGCAAACTGCAGTTTCTCAACCATCAAAGCACAAAGCTGGAAATTCACATTCGTAAAAAGGTAACTTGCGAGGCTCCCCTCCCCATCACCTCAAAGCATCCGGGGGAAGCACAACAGAGCACGGGAGTGAGGCTACAGAGAACAGGAAACAAAACAAATTCTGAAGACCCACTCCTTGGAAAAACTTTAGAATTTTTCTGTCCGCTTACAACCCCAAAACGTTGAGCAAATAGTTTTATACTTTTAGCCTCTGTTCACTCAATGTTGGAATAGTCTTTTGAAGGGATAGAATTATAGTTTTGGAAAAGTCCTCAAAAAGGTCATGTAGTCCAACCACCCACTCCAAGACGATACCTTATACTAGGGGTGGCCAAACTATGGCTCTCAGGAGATTCACATTCAGCCAGGGCTGGTCCTGCATCCCACGGTGCCTTAACATTTGTGTTTTACTTCATTGAATTTTCTTTCTTTATATGAAGTGTAAAAACATAGAATTTTCTGTTGTTTTACTTCATATAAATTTCTAAATTTATTGAATTTAGAACAAAGTAAATTTTCTCAGCTGTTGAATCACAGTTGCTCCTCAGAATTTCTACCAGCAAGACAGCAGAGCACAGGCTTCACCAGCCCCTCACAAAGCAGGAGAGGTTTGCATATGCAAAAATCTCTTGTGGCTCTCGGCCCTATGAAAATTTGGACATGCGGGAGGCTCTCGGGAGTTGGGAACTTTGATCACTCCTGCCATATACCTACAGAATCACAGAGAGATTGTCAATTGCATGCAGGTGTAATGGGGTGGGGTGGGGGGTGTTGTTTTTTTAAAAAAGGTTAAGCATTAATTCAGACTTCTGAGAAATCTGATCACAAGCAGATGGCATCTCCATCTCCTGCCTACATGATGCAAACAGATCGGCAGAAGGCAAAGTTGAGCAAATAAAGTTTGATTTTCAAAACCTATTGCCTGTTTGGCTATTTGGTGGGTAGCCACATTAGGGAATTGGCTTTAATAGAAAGATTTAAAAACATCCAAGCTTCGAACTCCATGCTAACAGTGTGACCGACTACAGTACAGATGGCTTCCACCACGTAATAGATTCATAAAAAATTCACCAAGAGCCTTTATGGTCTAGTGAGTTAAGGTATAATGAAAAAAAACAAACAAAAAAAAAAAACAACTCAGTGAGGTGCTTGAAGAAATTGTTCTCCTGATTTTATAAGAGTCCATTCATCCTTCACGGGAATTTCAGAAAGGAACAGGCTAAATCTAATCTAAAATTTTAACCAACGATGTTAGATTCAAAAGAGAGGACTTTATAATCAATTAGAAATTTACTGACGCCGTTATCATCTGCTCTTAAGAACAGGGACTGACGTTCACTGCCATTTCCCCATTGCTCCCAGTGAACATGGACCCCTACCTTAGAACAGGCTTCAGTATTAATTAAAGTACCTTTGTATGTTTAATTCATCTAAGGTTCTTACGTCAACTGTGCTTTAGAAACATATAGGTAGAGACTACTCAGAAGGTGGTGTTTTCATACATGGGTACCTCATGCCATTGCAGCTAGTTTTTATTTGCCCCCTGGACCCAGTTCCCACTCTGGAGTGCTGACAGACTTAAGACTCCTGGATAAGGGAGCAGAGATGCAGGCATGTACACAAAGACACAGGACAGACCCATGATCTGGACCCTCCTCTTCCTGGGTGCACCCTTTGAAAACACACCCTCTCTCAGCTTCCATGCAGCCCTCAAAGATTGTACTCATTTTCCAAGTCCTTTCCAATAATTTCCATGGAAGGGAAAAGGTTCTCAACTCGATATACATGATCAAGGGTAATCTGCCCTAGAATCCAACTTTTGAAATCATCATCATCATCATCATTATTCTAGTTAGAGCTACTTGTGGCTTCACCTTGCCATCTTTGCATTCCTCATCTCCTCCCAACCAAAATCTCCAAAGGACTTTGCATAAGCTAACCTGAGCAACCTCCCAGGGAATACCCAGAAGCTTCAGTATTTCACCCACATTTTGCATGGAGCCAAATGGCAGCATAGGATTGACTTCCCTTAAGGTCAAAGCAACAGGAAGAGAATCCTGGAGTTCTGGATCCCCAGGTAACACAATTCCACAACATGTGAACAGCTAAGGCACTCAGCCACATCCCTGAAGGCTGTGGGTTCAAGTCCTGCTTGGTCTCATACCGGATGGCTGTCTCCAGTCCACCCAGCTATGAATGCTCCTGATCCACTGGAAGGGGGGAGCCAAAGCCGGTCAGACATGGTGCTCGTCACATCGCTCCCTGTGCACCAAGCCACAGAACCACATACCTTAACCACACCAGCCCAATGGGTTGCAGGACTCAGGATAGACTCTGGCTTTTGACAGGATATACAGGTCATTTCTCTTTCCCATCCACATTGTTGTTACACTAATTTGTTTCAGATCTAGATCTCTGTACCGACATGCATCATCTTAGGATGCAACTCTTCCACTGTGCACTTTCCCCCTGAAATCCAGTTAGCAGGCAGCTAAGGAAGGAGACAACGGCCTAAATCCGATACGGGCTATGGACTGCCAGAGCGCCACTCACTGCAGTAGCCATCTCCTAGTTCAGAGGAGGGCAACAAAGATGATAAAGGGGAAGAGAAGAAAAAGAAGAAAGACCTTCAACTAGAAATTCATAGCCTCAAAAAAAGGATGGATTAAAAAGAGAGAGATGGTTCACCAGGAGAACATTACACCGGTGCTCAAAGTCAGCACTGGCTCCCAGCAGCCTTGCTGGAACAATTCCCGGTGCTGGTTTTGATTGATAAAGCTCTAAATGGCCTGGGCCCTCCTCCCCTATGCGCCATCACAATCCCCAAGATCAGCTGGGGGCACCCTCTTGCAAGTTCCGTCACTGCACCAAATCCACACAGCGGGGACACGCAAAGAGGTTGTCTCCGCGGCTGCTCCACAGATTTGGAACTCGCTTCTTCTGGAGGTTTGCCGAAGCCCAAGCATTTTCTGGAGGCAGTACAAGACCTACTTATTTGGCAAGAGCAGACAGGTTTAGTGATGCTGTTTTTAAATGGGGAATATTCATATTTCTATGCAGTTTGGGCGGGCTGTAAATGGAGCTAAAATGATTAGTTTTCAAATATCGGAAAGGCTAATATAAGCAAAATGGTGTCCAGTCTCTTGCTCTGGCCACAAAGGACAGGAGTAGAGGGAATGAGCTTAAAGTAAAGGATAAAGAATTTTCTACATATGTGGATAGTTCAACAATGAAATAACTTGCCAAAGGAAGTTGTGGGATGTCCTGCCACTGAAACACTGGAAGAGTGAGCTCAGGGGAGGGGCACAAACATGAGGGCATGCATTAATGATCTGGATCCTATCCGTCATTCCCCCATCTTGAACATGCCCCTTAAGAGTTGCCCTCAACTCTATCCAGTCCAGNAACTCAGTGAGGTGCTTGAAGAAATTGTTCTCCTGATTTTATAAGAGTCCATTCATCCTTCACGGGAATTTCAGAAAGGAACAGGCTAAATCTAATCTAAAATTTTAACCAACGATGTTAGATTCAAAAGAGAGGACTTTATAATCAATTAGAAATTTACTGACGCCGTTATCATCTGCTCTTAAGAACAGGGACTGACGTTCACTGCCATTTCCCCATTGCTCCCAGTGAACATGGGCCCCTACCTTAGAACAGGCTTCAGTATTAATTAAAGTACCTTTGTATGTTTAATTCATCTAAGGTTCTTACGTCAACTGTGCTTTAGAAACATATAGGTAGAGACTACTCAGAAGGTGGTGTTTTCATACATGGGTACCTCATGCCATTGCAGCTAGTTTTTATTTGCCCCCTGGACCCAGTTCCCACTCTGGAGTGCTGACAGACTTAAGACTCCTGGATAAGGGAGCAGAGATGCAGGCATGTACACAAAGACACAGGACAGACCCATGATCTGGACCCTCCTCTTCCTGGGTGCACCCTTTGAAAACACACCCTCTCTCAGCTTCCATGCAGCCCTCAAAGATTGTACTCATTTTCCAAGTCCTTTCCAATAATTTCCATGGAAGGGAAAAGGTTCTCAACTCAACATACATGATCAAGGGTAATCTGCCCTAGAATCCAACTTTTGAAATCATCATCATCATCATAATTATTCTAGTTAGAGCTACTTGTGGCTTCACCTTGCCATCTTTGCATTCCTCATCTCCTCCCAACCAAAATCTCCAAAGGACTTTGCATAAGCTAACCTGAGCAACCTCCCAGGGAATACCCAGAAGCTTCAGTATTTCACCCACATTTTGCATGGAGCCAAATGGCAGCATAGGATTGACTTCCCTTAAGGTCAAAGCAACAGGAAGAGAATCCTGGAGTTCTGGATCCCCAGGTAACACAATTCCACAACATGTGAACAGCTAAGGCACTCAGCCACATCCCTGAAGGCTGTGGGTTCAAGCCCTGCTTGGTCTCATACCGGATGGCTGTCTCCAGTCCACCCAGCTATGAATGCTCCTGATCCACTGGAAGGGGGGAGCCAAAGCCGGTCAGACATGGTGCTCGTCACATCGCTCCCTGTGCACCAAGCCACAGAACCACATACCTTAACCACACCAGCCCAATGGGTTGCAGGACTCAGGATAGACTCTGGCTTTTGACAGGATATACAGGTCATTTCTCTTTCCCATCCACATTGTTGTTACACTAATTTGTTTCAGATCCAGATCTCTGTACCGACATGCATCATCTTAGGATGCAACTCTTCCACTGTGCACTTTCCCCCTGAAATCCAGTTAGCAGGCAGCTAAGGAAGGAGACAACGGCCTAAATCCGATACGGGCTATGGACTGCCAGAGCGCCACTCACTGCAGTAGCCATCTCCTAGTTCAGAGGAGGGCAACAAAGATGATAAAGGGGAAGAGAAGAAAAAGAAGAAAGACCTTCAACTAGAAATTCATAGCCTCAAAAAAAGGATGGATTAAAAAGAGAGAGATGGTTCACCAGGAGAACATTACACCGGTGCTCAAAGTCAGCACTGGCTCCCAGCAGCCTTGCTGGAACAATTCCCGGTGCTGGTTTTGATTGATAAAGCTCTAAATGGCCTGGGCCCTCCTCCCCTATGCGCCATCACAATCCCCAAGATCAGCTGGGGGCACCCTCTTGCAAGTTCCGTCACTGCACCAAATCCACACAGCGGGGACACGCAAAGAGGTTGTCTCCGCGGCTGCTCCACAGATTTGGAACTCGCTTCTTCTGGAGGTTTGCCGAAGCCCAAGCATTTTCTGGAGGCAGTACAAGACCTACTTATTTGGCAAGAGCAGACAGGTTTAGTGATGCTGTTTTTAAATGGGGAATATTCATATTTCTATGCAGTTTGGGCGGGCTGTAAATGGAGCTAAAATGATTAGTTTTCAAATATCGGAAAGGCTAATATAAGCAAAATGGTGTCCAGTCTCTTGCTCTGGCCACAAAGGACAGGAGTAGAGGGAATGAGCTTAAAGGAAAGGATAAAGAATTTTCTACATATGTGGATAGTTCAACAATGAAATAACTTGCCAAAGGAAGTTGTGGGATGTCCTGCCACTAAAACACTGGAAGAGTGAGCTCAGGGGAGGGGCACAAACATGAGGGCATGCATTAATGATCTGGATCCTATCGGTCATTCCCCCATCTTGAACATGCCCCTTAAGAGTTGCCCTCAACTCTATCCAGTCCAGAGCTTGGACTCCCTTTCATAGTAACCAAGAGAAGGGCCAATGTTCCCCAACCCAAATTTATATTAACCCACTTCTAATTCATTCCTTATAACAGTCTGTAAAGAACGGTCAGAAAAACACAGAGGTGGGAAAAGGTTTCATTCTTTGTTGTAGGTGCCAAGGGCCACATAGAAGTGGAAGGGAAGGTATGCTTAAACAGGAAGGTTCCAATCAGGATCTGTGCCATGGACCTCCCCCCTATCCTCCTCTCTACTCACTCACCTTGAGCTCAGTCTTTCAGTAGTTGGGGGCAGCTCCAGGAACTGGAAGGGGGCCAAATAACGACTAGCTGTGGGTTGTATATGGCCCCTGACTGGAGGTTCCTTACCACTGAATGGCGTCATAATGCGGAGCAACGGAGATATTAAGGTTTCCCTCCGTTATTATTTACAGAGTGTAATAGTGTAGTAGGTGATTTACAAATGTAGAGGTCCATTAAAAAGAGTCAGCGAAAAGGAGACAACGCATCACTAGTATGTGGGATGTTTTAATGGCTGTAAGCCGCCCCGAGCTGCCCGTTGCAGGAGGGGTGGAGCAACAAATCTTTTAAATAAATAAATAAATAAATTATTTCTAGGCTAACCTGTGTCAGTTCTGTGATGGAAGCCAGATGCATGTATTCATTGTTTCCCCAGCCAAAGAGGTCTCCTTCATCCGATACAGCAAGACAGCTGTCTCCGTAAGAGGCAACTTGTACGATATTGACTCCTGCAAGATCTCCACCCACTTTGGTGGGAACGCTGGTGAGGTTGTAATAGCCAAGTCCTGCCAAGGAAAAGAGAGAGAGGGGCTGGATTGAAATAGTGCTCTTCTTTAAGAACCAGAATGCCGTTGACAAGTGCAATGGTTACTACGAGTCATCCAAATATTGCCATCTGGAAAGCTAAAGCCAGGAGCCAAGTCATTTGCCCATCAGCGTTGCACCACGCGGAGGCCTTTTCTCATATCACAGCTGAAGCATTTTAAATGGCATCAGCCAAGTCCTCGCTTTTAGGCATAACAAAAAAAATCAGACCGTTTGGCACAATTGTCTTCTCTGAAGAAATCTAGCTTTCCAACACAGGGTAACGGTGCACAAAGCGGCCTTACTCCTCCCTGGCTTTGTCATTATTTCCTACTACAACCCCAACCTGGGAACTTTTCTCTTCCTCTGCCACCATCCTCACCCACCCCAGTCTCTCCTGCTCCCTGAACCGTTTTGGCCCCTTCTCCCATGCTGTCCCCTATGCCTGGGACTCCCTCCCCCCCCTCCAAACACAGACTCTGCTCCCTCTTTCCTATCCCTTCTAAAAACCTTCCTCCCCCCCAAAAAAATCAGGCTTTTCCAAGCTCCTCACCCCCATAGATTGCCCATCTATGCTTCTTATAACATCTTATCTCCCAGGACCCCCCAACGTCACCTCTTGTAATTAAATGAAACATGTACACCTGCAACTTCATGACTGTAACCCAGTCTTTCCCTATTTTCCCCTCCCACCTAATCTATTCTCCATTGTAAACCCATCAGGGCAGGGACCCATTTCTAGTCACAATGGTTCAGTACCAGGCACATTGCTAACCCTATCTAAAGGATAATTGTGCTAGCTCCCTGATCAGGTACAGGCACCGAGACTTCTTACTCTCACAAGGCATTGCAACTGCTCATGCACACATACAAAATGGCTACTGTCTCCTGGCGATATCGTCTGAGCTCTCAGTGAGGTTGTTCACCCTTACTGCTACTTCATCTCCCTCTCAGGAGAACGCTGAAAACTTTAAAGAAATTTTTTATTTTATCTATCTTCTGAGAGGAGAGGTTACAAGCACATCACTCTCTTGTGAGTCCTTTCCACTCACTTCCCTACAAAAGAACTATTCAAATCAGAAGTCTTTAAAGTCTAAGTATTTGATGACGCAGGATTCATAAATCTAGTGGATATGGTGGAACTGAAGTATGTCCTGACCTAGTGCGATAAAAAGGAGGACTGTGACGGAGATGCTCTCGATTCCTAAGAAGTAGTCCTGTAGGCATCGCCACCCAACATGAACAAGGAGTGTCTGCCCTGGCATATGCTCTGCCTTGTATTCCCCAATCTGGAATCCCAGCTTCCTGTGGTGGGGAGAGAGCAGGCACAAACTTTGTTGCATGTCTGGTATTATAATTCCGTCTCTGACGGTCTTTTATTAGTTTGGCTTTCTCACAGAAGTCCTGCACGTTCACAAGTTTTGGAACCAAATCAGTTGCTGTAGTTGGTCGAGTAGTATGGAGTTTGTCGAATCATGAGCAGCTCAGCTGGGCTCCACCCATGCTCTAGGGGAGTTGAACGGTATATCAGGAGAGCTCTATAGAGGTCTTCGTTCTTCTGAAGGAGATTCTTCACGGTTCAAACAGCATGTTCTGCTTCCCCATTGCTACGAGGGAAACGCTGGGGATATGATGCAAGTCATACTGGGCTGCAAATTGTTTAAATGCAGCTCTAGAAAACTGTGGATATTTGTCTGTTCTGAGAATTTAAAGTATACCATGGCGGTCTTACATACTCTTATGACTCTTATCAGCTGTGGTGTTCTCTAATTTTGCCATCTCCAAGTAAAAGGAGTAAGCATCAATAATGAGGTAAACAGAACCTTTCCAGGTGAATAAGTCTACTCCTAACACCTGCCATGGATAATTTGGTAATTCAGTCTTGAGACATGGCTCTAGAGAAACTGGTCGGTGTTGAACACAAACCTTACAACTAGACACCCAGTTCTGTATGTCATTGTTGATAGAATGCCACCAAACTGTCTGATGAGCTCTAGCTGACATCTTGCAATGTCCTGATGAGCTTCATAAATCTTCTCTAGGTTCTTCTACTGCAGTGCTAGAGGTATTCTATTTCAATACTCTGTTTTGGAACAAGACTCAGTCCCGGACAATGTGAAGATGGTCTCCTTGTGGGTGCTCCGCATACCTTTGTTGCTTTCTGGGATCACAAGATTATATTTAAAGATTCAAAATGGGGTCACAGGCAGAAAGTTTGGAAACCACTTGTCTGCAACCCCAATGGTCACAAATACAGCTTTGCTTTGACCCATTACTATAGCAGACACAGACACTTTTTATGATGAATGGGATGTTTAGTGGCCCTCTGCTTCCAGACCTACATGTATCACCGGGCCAAACAATTAGGAGTTTTTCCTTATTTATATAGTGCCAGCAACTTGCTCAACATTGAACAGTCATGAATTAGGAACAGGTCCCTGCTCAAGGAGCTTACCATCTAGGACAGACATAGTAGAGGGGAAATATTGGGAGAGACAAGAATGAAGAATCTGAAGATTTAGAGACAGCAGTAACCAGCCCACCACAACCTAGCTGACCAATTCCTGTCCATCAGCTACAGTCTGAGCAGGAAGGGGGGAAGCGTTGGCTAAATACAGCTCACAGCTACTTTTTAATTTTCCCCTTTCCAGTTCCTGGACACCCCTGCATCCAGTTCATACCCGTAAGCACTGAATGACTGAGCTCAGGGTAAGTGAGCAGAGATAAGGGTAGGATTGCCACCTGGTCATTTCTTACCCAACACTTCCATTTTGGAATAAGGGAGTGTCAGGTTAAGCTCATAGGGATAGGGGACAAATCCATGATCTGGACCTTCCTCTTCCTAAGTGCATCCCTTAAGCACCCCTGCCTCCAGCTTCTGTGCAGCCTTTGGAGCTTGGATTAGTTTTCCAAAAAGTGGCTCCTGGGAGGGAAAAGGTTCCCCAGCCATGGTTTGGAGCACAGGGCTCTTCCTTCCCCCATTGGAAGCTCACATTGAAGCCGGCAATCCTATCAGTGGAGTTGCCTGTTGAATACAAGGGGCTGCGTTATGGAAAGCAATCCATGTCTATTCTCTAGTTCACTTCTACAGGCTTGACACTTACCTACCATGATCCATTTCCACACCCTAAAGCAACCTTGCACAGTTTAGTTTTTAAAGTGTTACCTACATGAAAAGAGGGTATTAAAACTACCCTCATGAACAGGGTGGAAGAGAGTATGTAAGGATACCCTAAATTCCTCTTTGCAATCACTGTCGATCAGGCTACTTTTAGCGCCCCTGCTCCTGATTCAGCCAAACAGGTTACTGCTATACACACAAAAGGCCTCCCTTCAGCTAAGATCATTCATACTAAGCTGTGGATCTTTAATAGAATACTAGTTATCGCCAGAGACACCCCATCGATCACAACATTAGGCAGACCAAATGCCTAGAGAGAAGTGCGCCTTCCCAAAAGCTCCATTCTGCACTTATTGGCAGAGGGAAGCTGGTAATTAGACCAAACTGCTAACCAATATGGAATTATTTTGTATGACCAGTATGAAGGCTTGCTGCAAGAGAACATTAGCATACCAATTCATCCCACTGCTGAGAAACATGTATCCACAGCCTACTGAAGGCACCTTCCTTTGTAACCACTTGCACACAAATGAAGTCAGGTTCCTGTCCTGCTCCGAAACAGCAGCTAGGTGCTCAAACACCCCCGCCCCCTTAAACCTGGGTTTGCCTTAACTGGCAGCAGTGCGTTCACACAGCTGCCGATTTCCTTGCATAGTAACAGGTCACAGCCAGCAGTGGAGAGCACAGGATCAAAGAAGAGCACAAGGAATGGTAAAAGTTTCACACAACGCATCCTATGCAGGATCTGACTCCCAATCCAGTACCCTTTGCAGTGACAGCAACCCATGCGTATCATGCAAAATGAAAGAAATGGCTTTTATCCTGAGCCCCACTTCGGAGCACAAGTACCTTAGTTCCTTGTACTTGGGATGGAATAAGGAGGCAACTACTCCCCTTCCCCAAAGTACTCGAGCACCTGAACAGGGTGTACTCTGTTCCAAAGTTTAACTAGCCCTACAGCAAGACAGCATCTCCCCCAAGAGACTGCACACCAACAGCAAGTCCCAGCGATTAGCCGTCTCAGCTCCACTTCGCTGAAACCCCTACCTGTTTGGCCATCAGCTCCCCAACCGCAGGAATAGAACTCTCCTTTCTCAGTTCTAAATAGGCTGTGATCCTGTCCGCAGACAACCTGCACGCAAGAGGAAAAGCCAAGAAAGGGATTAAACGTGTAGAAACCCTGTTGAGGCATCCTTTATCAACCGATTATTGGTTTTTACCACCACCAAATGATTTTTAACCTCATTACATTAAAACGGTGAAACGCCAATCTTCATTCTCCTACAGCTCCCTTACCAAGGGAGTGATTGTTTGTATTATACACATTTTTTCTATCAGAGTTCTGATTTGCTACATGCCCAAGAAAAGGACTTGCATGGCCTGAAAGCTTCCAATCTTAACTACTTTAACTAATTAACCTGATAGATTAGCCATCAAAGCACTTGGGCAAGAAGTAGGCTGTGTTTAGCATTCAGCTGCATGGGACAATAGCTCTGAATCCAAACCAGACTTGGCCAAATACAATAAAGCAAGGTTCCCAAATTATGGGTCATGACCCCAAGTAGAATCACACCATCTGCCTATGGGATCCCAATCCAGATTGATTTTGGCCTACTTTGTATGTTATACATCACTAACTCGCTTCAAAATTGTTTATTAGATTATAATTCTCATGTGATAGTCACCAGTAGGAGACCAATCTTTAAGAAAGGAGACACGTGGAATCCCAATAACTATCAACCTATCAGTTTAATTAATATCCCTGCAAAAATTGATGGGAAACATCTGTTGACCCATGTCTTGGTGTGGATGGAAGACAAGGGGATCCCAGGAGAGGAGCAGGCAGATCAATATTGGACGCCTGCTTTACCCTTAATTACCCGAAAGCCAAGTATAGTACGCACAGGGACACGGATCTATGTAGCATTCATGGATCTCAGGGGAGCCTTTGATACAGTTGAGAGAGAGGACTCATTTGGAAGAAATTTAAGGACTGGGGAATGGAAGAGGGACTGCTTTGTCTTATTATAAATTACCATCACCAGCTTTCCGCACGGGTTGGAATTTCTGGGGAATTGTCAAAATCATCTGAGGTGGGAAGAGGGGTGAGACAGGGTTGCCCTTTAGCCCCCGTCCTTTTCAACATTTTGTGGAATATTTGAAACCTGTGTTGATGAGTGAGATATTCCACACCCCGAAGCTTTTAGGCATCTCTTGCCTTCTGTATGCCGACAATATAGTACTGTTGGCATATTCAAGGGTAGGGTTACCAAGACTACTGGACACATTCAGTGATTACTGTATGAGGAACAAGTCAACACAGGTAAATCAAAGGTGATGGCTTTCGGCAAAAAGAGATCCCATAAGTGGTTTATTAATAACGAACCCTTGAAAGTAGTGAGCAAGTTCACTTATCTTGGGGTAGTTTTTACCAGTACTGGTAAAAACCAGTACCCCATGCAAAAATGATGGCTCTAAAGTTCCACTAGGCAAGCAGCAGGATTTTTGCCTTTTATAATAGACCTGCCAGGAGACTATGGGCAAAGATTGGTAAACTGAAGCTGCTGTCCACAGCTTTATTTGGGGCAGAAATTTGGGGAGTAGATGATAGAGCTAACATCTATGCAGAGCATGCACAAACAACTTTCCTTAAGAGCTTGTTGGATGTTGCCAGGTGCACCCCAAATGCGCTGGCATGAACCGGAACCATCAGTGTCAAGGCCAAAGCCAACATGAGGCAGCTAAATGATTGGTTAAAGTTGAGAGGTTTTTCCCCAGAGTCGCTTACCCAAGCGGTGTCTATTGGACTCCCGGAGCCAGTCAAGTTTTCCCTTCAACTGGGTGGAGGGAATAAGGGGCAAGGTATTCTCTGCCGAACTGGGAGAATTTTGGATGGCTTCTGATAGACTGCCACAGCCCAGGGAGAACATGATCATCAAGGGCTATCCGACAGACATCGCTAACTAAGAAGATCTCGCGGTGGCAACGTCTGCAAAGTGTACAAACTAGAACTGGGGCTTCCCCTGTATCTCTCCCAAATTTTGGATTACAGGCATCGAAGATATCCCTTAATCTATTGAGAACAGCAGAACTTTTAGGGAGATGAAAGGGAATTCCCTATCTGGAGAGGCTTTGTTCCTATCCCCAGGAAACAGGTGAGGATATTAATCATATCCTGTGGAGTTGTCCCTTCTACAAGGCAGCCAGGACAACTTTGTTTTTGCCCTTGGTTTTCCACCTCCAGGGCTGGCCTCTAAGATGGCTTCTACAACAGGAGACAGGACCGGTTCTGTATGCCCTGGGCAGTTTCTTAATGAGGCTAGAGAAATGCAGAAGGGAATATGGGACAAATGACACAAGAGTCCCCCAATGACTAGGGTTAATAGACCCATACTGACTCCCTTGGCATGATTATGGATGGCCAAACTGGCAATGTAAGTTGTACTAATGTATATATTTGTATAATTAGAATTGTATTTTATTTGTAACTATTGGAGCCAGTGCAAACAAGCTGTATGTTAGCAAATATTTTGCCTTTGGCCGTAAATAAACTAAAACTAATTTGCACTACAAGCCTGACTTGAATAGCAGCTCAGAAATTACGACACAGTTAGTGGAACATATGGGGTCACCAGATTACATTTAAGTCCCAACACGAGGTCGCGCAGGCGAAACATTTAGGAATAATCACTGTAATAAGGTTCTCTTTTCATTAGCTATAGCCACATTACCCAAGTTACTGGATTGATGAGGACAATCCAAAATAAAAAAAAAAATCAGAAGGATCTCTTACCTGGACGACACGGTTCTTGAACTTCTGTATTCTGTGAATTAGCTGGCTTTCACTACACAGGACAAATCAGAAGCGGGGTGGGGAGAAGAGGGAGCAAAATAAAGAGGCTTTCAAAGTTTTGCATTTGATCTCCTGAAGGCAGGCTTATTCCTGCTAAGCACACCAATTTTTTTTGAGGGAAAGGGCACCCTCTTGTATATTCATCATACTAAGTCCCTACAGAGCACTTTTGCTGTACCCATGGAAGCAGAGCAGGCAAGCAATTTCCTTATTTGACAGATGGAGAAACAAGTTTCGAGGATTAACCAGGCCTCTTTGGAGTCGCGTGTAGTTCAGATGGAACTAGAACCCCCAAAGCACTTGGACTTCCGAATTTGTGCACAAGACACTAAACCAGTCAATCTTAAATGTTTTGACCTGCGTTGCCACCCCCTGCCACTCATTTGTGATAGTCAACGACCCTCCTCCACATCTAGACATCTTGCACCTTTCATCTCACACACAACCCCTTGTGGGAGTTTCCCCCTCTTCCTCACCCTGACTAGCCCAACATTTTGGAAATTCCTCCTAGCTCAGCCAGAATGGTGCTAGGTATTTACCAGTCATGATCCTTCTCACACACACACATCCCACCCAGAGAACCACCATTATTAATTAATATTATTATTATTAATATAGCACAAGCAATGTAACCAATGCTTTACAACTGTTGAAAATAGACAGGGTCCCTGCCCTGGGGGGGCTTACAATCTAAGGAAGACAAGGGCAGGAAGACAAGGGATGGGGGCAACAGAGGGCGAGACAAAGATACATTCATGAAGGTGTAGAGGTTGCAGGTACACGTGCTTAGCTAAGTTACATCAGGGAAGGAAGGGGAACTAAGGGGATGAGGAGCTAGGGAAGGCCTGACGGAAGAGGTAGTTTTTCAGATGGGATCGGAGGGGGGGGGGAAAGAGAGGAACAAATGTATTCAGGGAGGGAGTTCTAGGCATGGGGGACAACAAGGGAGAACAGAGGAATACGCTTCGAGAAGCAGCCGAGCTTTGAGCATGCAAGGGTGGTGGGAGGAGGAGGAACAGAGCTTTTGGACAGGAGTGGAGTGGGAGACTAGTATCAAGAGATTGTTTGGGGGGGGTGGGGTGTGCATGAGCAAGGCCAAGGATAATCTTGTACGTAAAGACAAGAAGCTTGTTCTGAATGCATTTAGGTAGAGGGAGCCAATGGACAGAGGAGAGGAGGAGCTGCCCGTGATCAAAATGGCAGGCAAGGTGGATCATCTTGGCAACAGAGTTTTTAAGAGATGAGGAGGGCAAGGTGAGTGTGGGCAAGGCACGTGAGAAGGAGGTTGCAATAGTCAAGACGAGAGATAGCCAGAGCATGGACTAGCATTTTAGTAGCTTTAGCGATGTTGCACAAGGAGACAACAGGATTTAGCAACAGATTCAATTTGAGGTTTAAAGGAGAAAATGAAGTCCAGGCTACGTGCCCAAGGAACAGGCTGAATGCTGACCTCACTGATGTAAGTTGACAAGAGGGAGAGGAAGGCTTCAATGGGAAGACTAGGAGTTCTGTTTTGACCATATTAAGTTTGAATTGATGGCAAGACATCCAGGCAGAGATTTCAGAGACACAGTTTGTGATACGAGATTGGATAGAGGTGGAAGAGAAAGCGGGCAGAGTCAGAGCTGAGTGTTGTCAGCATCGAGGTGATATTAGAAGCCATGCAAATCAATGAGTTTGCCATGGGACAGAGCGTAGAGGGAGAAGAGAAGCAAGCCAAGGACAGAGCTTTGGAGAACTCCAACCAAGAGTGCAAGTGACATGGAAGAGGTATCAGCAAGAGATACGCTGAAGGAGCGGTTAGAGAGGTAGGACTAGTACCAGTCAAAGACAGAGTCCCAAAAACCAAGGGTGCAAAGCATGTCAAGAAGGAGCGAACGGACAACAGTGTCAAAGGCAGTCGAGAGATCAAGCAGGACAAGAGAAGATCATTAGTGATTTTAGCTAGAGCAGTCTCAGTCAAGTGGAGAGGATGAAAGCCAGATTGAAGAGAGTCATGGGAAGAGTTGGCAGAGAGGAAGTCAAGACAGCGGGTGTAGCCAACACACTCCAGGAGCTTGGAAATTCTAAGCACTAGTCTACCTGTTCCACGTTATCTCCTGCTCAGCTCACAAACAAGCACTATTTTGAATGTTAGTAGGGATATAGGAACGCTGTGTAAGAAGTACAGCGAAATCTAGAAATGGAGGAGGGAGCCCCCACCCGAGATGCAAGGCAGCACAAAGCAGAATTTACTCTCTTGGCACCTGGAGGTCAGAGCAACATCCTCAAAGAAGAGCACTGTTGGCATTTCCTACGTTTACAGGGACACTGAGCACAAACTACAGGTTTGGGAGCCTGCACACATCAAGCTGCATCCCTAGCTTTGCAGCAGATTCTGGGTAAAGTTTCCAAAAGCACTAACTAGCTCACGTCCTATTTTCAACAGTGACTTTTCACCAGGATCCCACGTTCTGCTGAAAGCCCTACGGCTCCAAAATGTTCTGTAGACAACAAATCCACACTAAAAATTGGGCTATGACGTGTCAGACAAACTTGGGAAAGTTGTGCCCTCTGTAGAAGAAATTTATTTTACCTTCTATGCCGCATGGGGATGCTAAGGCCACCTCGATCTCATAGGAATGCTGCGGTATTTGCAAGATTCCCAAGTTCCAAGAACTATTATCGTTATTCCCTTCCTACATGTAAATTCAGAGATTATATAGAAAGAGCCAATGAAACTTTTTATCCAGGGCAAAATGCTGTCTCCAATTTTATTTTGCAAGTCAAACTAACCTGGAGAGGTGAACCTCTGGTTCATGGGCCAAATCCATCCAGAAGCGGGTTGTTTTTCTTTTTTTTAATTATTATTTGGTCCCTTTCCAGTTCCTGTATCCAGCCTGTAGAGCCAGTTCTTACCCTCAAGCACCGGAACTGAGGTCAAGGGGAAGGTACCGGAGACAACGGCATGCACTCAAGGGTAGGAGATGGCTCCATGACATAGCTCTATGGACCATCCCCTCCAACCCCTATCCAGCTGGAGAGCTTGTACCAAGTCTGTTGGCTTATGTAAAGCAATATTCCATGGGAAATTTTGTGATACAACATTGAGTGGCATGTCAAATTTTTTAGAAAAATTTGTAGAATTCAATCTATGGTGGACATGTGGGAAATTCTCCAGGGAGTTGCTCAATCACCCATAACTGAAAACAAGGGTATATATCAGAGCTGAATTGCAACCCTGCATCCCCTTAGGAGGGGTGGAATACAGTAAAATGGGCTGGTGATACAGGGGTTGCCCCACATCATAGTTACCTGCCATGTTTGGTTTCTATTGAAATGGCTTGAAGTACAAAAGAGGATTTGAGACGTAATTTTTATCAAAAATGATTTTTCTGAAACACTTTTAATCAAAAGTTAGAGGAATATTTTGAAAGAGCACATATACAGATGCATATTCTTAGGAACCCAAGGAAACTTATTACGGTATTATTAATATGACGAGAGTCAGCTTATGTAAATCAGTGGGAAAGTTTGCGATACAATGTTGAGTGTAACATCACCAAAGTTTGGATAGAAAGTTTGCTGGCAAGGCCACTGCTGATAAAAAATTGTTAAAACAGTTATTTTTATCCTGAAAAATTTACTCTGATTTCGTTTAAACATTAGTTTCTTTTCAGTAGAAAGAAAAAGAGCTTGTAAAGTTAGTTACAAAGCGAGTAGCCTCAACTACCAAACACGACAATGTGTGTAGAATGTCTTGTCGGCGCAAAGCAGCATCAAGATTTCATCCAGAAGAGGACTGACATGAGCGTGAATCTGTAGGCTCCTATGCCAAACCTCAAGCTTCAATTGTGCAGAACTGCTGCAAAGAAAGTTGAAGTTAAAACAAAAATGGGCATTGCTGAGCTACAAGGCCAAAACCTGTTCACTTGCTGTTTGCTCATCTGCGGATCATGTCCTCACACAGATTTAAAGGACATTCTCGGAAAATACGAGCTATCAGTAATACCTAGATCAGTTTTCCACCCCAACGGAGCCATGTTTCACTCAGATGGGAAAACTAATGCATCATCTAGAGGATCTAGTTCAGGTAGTTCCTCCCCCCTCGGCTTCTTCCAACCATGATGGCAGAAAATCAAGTGGTCTTATCTTTGACGCTGGCGTAGTAGACGCAATGGCAGAAGTTCAAAATCTCAATGCTCGGACCACACTGAATATTGCAGAATTGGCATGTAAATTCTCCAAGCGAATACTGAACAAGTACGGCATGTTCTCCGAGCTGAATGTTGTCTTCAACATCTACAGCACTCAAGTAACTGAGGGGACAAGAAGGCAGAAGGGAGTAGAGTCCGTTCGCTATAAAATTGAGGGGAATGCAAGAATTAAAACAGTTCCCCTGAAAAAGCTTCTCTCACATACAAACAAAAGACAACGTAACAGAATTCTTCGATAAGGCACTAACTGAGTCAGCAAAAAGAGACTACAAAAATATAACACTTACGTTCCGGCAGGAAGCGTTATCAACTGTCCTGAATACAGACGATCTTTGAAGCACACATGAATAAACAGATACCAATTTTTTTCTCCATGCTATGGGTCGGGAATCCAAATAAGTTCAAGTTTTTGTGCCTAATACAGATGTGCTTCTGCTGGTGGTTCAACAGGTACCATTAATTCCAAAAGACACAGCCTTGGTTACTATGGGTTCGAACAAACATGGAATTCCTTTGTAGAAAGTTTATGACACTTGAGGGCCAGAGAGAGGAGCTGCAGCGCTTCCTGGACTTCATGCACTCTCTGATGCAGACATAACAGGGTCCTTCAGGGGTAAGGCGAAAATGTCTTTTTGGAATAGATTCATTGACGAGGTTTTGTGTGCTTTAATTTTCCTTGGAGAAATCAAGGATATTCCAGAAGCAACTTTCTGTTGACAAACATTTGTTTGCTCTGTTTACCTGCAACCACGTCTGGACACAACTTATCAAAACCTCTCAGAACTGAGGTGGTGGCTCTACTTAAAGCAAGCAAGCACAAAGAGAGAGTATGCCCCCAACACCTTCTTCACTATGCCCAGCTATTTGTAGGTGCCACTTCCAGTGTATGGAGTGATACCAGGATTTCAAACCCAATCCAAACCTGCCGTCACCATCCAAATATGGCTGAGTACTGGAGAACGGGAAGTATGAACCAGTAATGTGTGACCTTCCTTGTGCTCCAGAGGAGGTTATGGACCTCAAAATGCTCTTGCAGGAAGGGGCGTTGTGCCCCACCGTGCAAATGCACTTCCCAGCAACCCCCTTTGACTTGTAAGGAGATCTGCGGTTGCAGTGCCGATGAGGAGCGCTGTGACAATTTAGTGCATGCAGAGCAAGACAACCATGATGTACTTGAGAGCAATGAAGAAAACTTCAACAGCGGAGACAAATTTGTCTTTTAGAAATTGAGCAGTATGGTATACAGTTAACTCTACATTCAGAGCATCATCCATACCAATCAATATTCTTGTACTTGCTATTCTACTTACGTTCTATATTCTTGTACGGACCCATTAATGAATACACAATCATTTTTATTCTTTTCTTTGTATGTGCTCTTTTCCTAATTTCCTCTAACTTATTTTGATTAAAAGCATTTTGGAAAATTCATTTTTTATAAGTTTTGGTCTCCAATCCGTTTGGTGCTTCAAGCCATTTCAACAGACACCAAACACCGCTGGTAACAACGATGCAGGGCAGCTACTGTATCACCAGCCCACTTTTCTGTATTCCACTCTCAAAAGGGATGCAGTGGAACAGTTAGATGAGTTATGGTCTCCAATACCTTGGTAGAATTTCTGCCAACATTCTTAGATAAAAATTGAATGCATAAAAAAGATTTTCTTTTAAAAATGATATACCCGCTTGTTTTCAGTTAGGGGTGATTTAGCAACCCCTTGGAGTATTACCCCAATGTCCACCATCGATAATTGGATTCTACACGTTTTTCTAAAAATGTTGACGTGCCACTCAACATTGTATCACAAAATTTCCCACGGATTTACATAAGCCGTCTCAAAGGATTCTCTACTAATGATCTAGCTTAAAGATACGAGTTATCCCAGAATACTTGCACAGCTTGCTAGTTTGTTAAACTTCTGGTTCTAAAGAGGTAGGTTCCTGTGACTACTACTTTAAATCGAATGATCACCACGATACCAGATTGCTTCGCCTCTGCTTCAGACATAGTTCAAGCAGAAAGTTAGCTTCCCCTAGTGCAAATTGCTCATTTTGGGAGCCCATCAACCTTGAACAGGTTTTTTTTTCTACGACATCCCCTCTGCTCATCACCCCAGCGCCTGATATGCAAAAACTGATTATGCTGAGAAATCTTACCAACACAGGGCTTTATTTTTTTAAATATCTATTTTGAGTTCTCACCTGTAAATTTCACCTTCAATTACTTTTCGGCAACACTGCCCATAGGAATTGTTTCCCATACTGAAGACTGAAAGAGAGATATGGCATGTATATGACTTTGGACATTCAATACCAATATGAATGCAAATGGCATTATATTCAATACCAATATGAATGCAATCCCTTATAGACGGATCCTGTTTGCAAGGAGGCACACATGTATTCATGAAAATAGTTTTACCACTAAGCTAAATCTGGAAAAACAAAAATTTCTCGCACCACTGAGAAGCAGCCCTTGTAGCCGTCAGTACCGGGTTAAAACATTTTGTTTAATACTACCATTCAAATAGGTTTTTGCAGAGAGCACTCTGCTCTTACCGATACCAGATGAGAAAACTGGAGGAACAACAGCGTCAGTCGAATGGTACACTACATCATAAACAAACACTTGGAACAACTAGAAATCTAAACCTACTTTAGATTTAGAACTCTAAATCTCGATTAAATCTACTTTATCCTACACTTTTTCCGCAGGTGGGTGCCCGCCGTCCCGAGATGCTATGTTCCATCGGGAGTCATACCGTCAGCCAGAACAGCTTCCTGCTGCTTACATCATGGCACCCAGCTGTACAGCCAAGGCCCACAGTGAGGCTCTCTTGGCGGCTGCCCCACAGCTCTGGGACTCCCTTTCTTTGGAAATTAACAAGCCTGAGCATCTTCTGGAGGCTTTGTAAGACCTTCCTACTTGGGCAGGCATATGGTGAGAAGGGATTGAAAGGGTAGTGTTTTAGAGGAGATTTATATATATATATATATATAATGTATTTGGGTTGTTTTGCAAACAACATCCCCAGCCCTCGGGCTAGGGTGTGCTATAAGTCCAAAACAAAATGCTCCCAGGTAAGTGTGCTGTATACTTCNATTTTGGATGGCTTCTGATAGACTGCCACAGCCCAGGGAGAACATGATCATCAAGGCCCATCCGACAGACATCGCTAACTAAGAAGATCTCGCGGTGGCAACGTCTGCAAAGTGTACAAACTAGAACTGGGGCTTCCCCTGTATCTCTCCCAAATTTAGGATTACAGGCATCGAAGATATACCTTAATCTATTGAGAACAGCAGAACTTTTAGGGAGATGAAAGGGAATTCCCTATCTGGAGAGGCTTTGTTCCTATCCCCAGGAAACAGGTGAGGATATTAATCATATCCTGTGGAGTTGTCCCTTCTACAAGGCAGCCAGGACAACTTTGTTTTTGCCCTTGGTTTTCCACCTCCAGGGCTGGCCTCTAAGATGGCTTCTACAACAGGAGACAGGACCGGTTCTGTTTGCCCTGGGCAGTTTCTTAATGAGGCTAGAGAAATGCAGAAGGGAATATGGGACAAATGACACAAGAGTCCCCCAATGACTAGGGTTAATAGACCCATACTGACTCCCTTGGCATGATTATGGATGGCCAAACTGGCAATGTAAGTTGTACTAATGTATATATTTGTATAATTAGAATTGTATTTTATTTGTAACTATTGGAGCCAGTGCAAACAAGCTGTATGTTAGCAAATATTTTGCCTTTGGCAGTAAATAAACTAAAACTAATTTGCACTACAAGCCTGACTTGAATAGCAGCTCAGAAATTACGACACAGTTAGTGGAACATATGGGGTCACCAGATTACATTTAAGTCCCAACACGAGGTCGCGCAGGCGAAACATTTAGGAATAATCACTGTAATAAGGTTCTCTTTTCATTAGCTATAGCCACATTACCCAAGTTACTGGATTGATGAGGACAATCCAAAATAAAAAAAAAAATCAGAAGGATCTCTTACCTGGACGACACGGTTCTTGAACTTCTGTATTCTGTGAATTAGCTGGCTTTCACTACACAGGACAAATCAGAAGCGGGGTGGGGAGAAGAGGGAGCAAAATAAAGAGGCTTTCAAAGTTTTGCATTTGATCTCCTGAAGGCAGGCTTATTCCTGCTAAGCACACCAATTTTTTTTGAGGGAAAGGGCACCCTCTTGTATATTCATCATACTAAGTCCCTACAGAGCACTTTTGCTGTACCCATGGAAGCAGAGCAGGCAAGCAATTTCCTTATTTGACAGATGGAGAAACAAGTTTCGAGGATTAACCAGGCCTCTTTGGAGTCGCGTGTAGTTCAGATGGAACTAGAACCCCCAAAGCACTTGGACTTCCGAATTTGTGCACAAGACACTAAACCAGTCAATCTTAAATGTTTTGACCTGCGTTGCCACCCCCTGCCACTCATTTGTGATAGTCAACGACCCTCCTCCACATCTAGACATCTTGCACCTTTCATCTCACACACAACCCCTTGTGGGAGTTTCCCCCTCTTCCTCACCCTGACTAGCCCAACATTTTGGAAATTCCTCCTAGCTCAGCCAGAATGGTGCTAGGTATTTACCAGTCATGATCCTTCTCACACACACACATCCCACCCAGAGAACCACCATTATTAATTAATATTATTATTATTAATATAGCACAAGCAATGTAACCAATGCTTTACAACTGTTGAAAATAGACAGGGTCCCTGCCCTGGGGGGGCTTACAATCTAAGGAAGACAAGGGCAGGAAGACAAGGGATGGGGGCAACAGAGGGCGAGACAAAGATACATTCATGAAGGTGTAGAGGTTGCAGGTACACGTGCTTAGCTAAGTTACATCAGGGAAGGAAGGGGAACTAAGGGGATGAGGAGCTAGGGAAGGCCTGACGGAAGAGGTAGTTTTTCAGATGGGATCGGAGGGGGGGGGGAAAGAGAGGAACAAATGTATTCAGGGAGGGAGTTCTAGGCATGGGGGACAACAAGGGAGAACAGAGGAATACGCTTCGAGAAGCAGCCGAGCTTTGAGCATGCAAGGGTGGTGGGAGGAGGAGGAACAGAGCTTTTGGACAGGAGTGGAGTGGGAGACTAGTATCAAGAGATTGTTTGGGGGGGGTGGGGTGTGCATGAGCAAGGCCAAGGATAATCTTGTACGTAAAGACAAGAAGCTTGTTCTGAATGCATTTAGGTAGAGGGAGCCAATGGACAGAGGAGAGGAGGAGCTGCCCGTGATCAAAATGGCAGGCAAGGTGGATCATCTTGGCAACAGAGTTTTTAAGAGATGAGGAGGGCAAGGTGAGTGTGGGCAAGGCACGTGAGAAGGAGGTTGCAATAGTCAAGACGAGAGATAGCCAGAGCATGGACTAGCATTTTAGTAGCTTTAGCGATGTTGCACAAGGAGACAACAGGATTTAGCAACAGATTCAATTTGAGGTTTAAAGGAGAAAATGAAGTCCAGGCTACGTGCCCAAGGAACAGGCTGAATGCTGACCTCACTGATGTAAGTTGACAAGAGGGAGAGGAAGGCTTCAATGGGAAGACTAGGAGTTCTGTTTTGACCATATTAAGTTTGAATTGATGGCAAGACATCCAGGCAGAGATTTCAGAGACACAGTTTGTGATACGAGATTGGATAGAGGTGGAAGAGAAAGCGGGCAGAGTCAGAGCTGAGTGTTGTCAGCATCGAGGTGATATTAGAAGCCATGCAAATCAATGAGTTTGCCATGGGACAGAGCGTAGAGGGAGAAGAGAAGCAAGCCAAGGACAGAGCTTTGGAGAACTCCAACCAAGAGTGCAAGTGACATGGAAGAGGTATCAGCAAGAGATACGCTGAAGGAGCGGTTAGAGAGGTAGGACTAGTACCAGTCAAAGACAGAGTCCCAAAAACCAAGGGTGCAAAGCATGTCAAGAAGGAGCGAACGGACAACAGTGTCAAAGGCAGTCGAGAGATCAAGCAGGACAAGAGAAGATCATTAGTGATTTTAGCTAGAGCAGTCTCAGTCAAGTGGAGAGGATGAAAGCCAGATTGAAGAGAGTCATGGGAAGAGTTGGCAGAGAGGAAGTCAAGACAGCGGGTGTAGCCAACACACTCCAGGAGCTTGGAAATTCTAAGCACTAGTCTACCTGTTCCACGTTATCTCCTGCTCAGCTCACAAACAAGCACTATTTTGAATGTTAGTAGGGATATAGGAACGCTGTGTAAGAAGTACAGCGAAATCTAGAAATGGAGGAGGGAGCCCCCACCCGAGATGCAAGGCAGCACAAAGCAGAATTTACTCTCTTGGCACCTGGAGGTCAGAGCAACATCCTCAAAGAAGAGCACTGTTGGCATTTCCTACGTTTACAGGGACACTGAGCACAAACTACAGGTTTGGGAGCCTGCACACATCAAGCTGCATCCCTAGCTTTGCAGCAGATTCTGGGTAAAGTTTCCAAAAGCACTAACTAGCTCACGTCCTATTTTCAACAGTGACTTTTCACCAGGATCCCACGTTCTGCTGAAAGCCCTACGGCTCCAAAATGTTCTGTAGACAACAAATCCACACTAAAAATTGGGCTATGACGTGTCAGACAAACTTGGGAAAGTTGTGCCCTCTGTAGAAGAAATTTATTTTACCTTCTATGCCGCATGGGGATGCTAAGGCCACCTCGATCTCATAGGAATGCTGCGGTATTTGCAAGATTCCCAAGTTCCAAGAACTATTATCGTTATTCCCTTCCTACATGTAAATTCAGAGATTATATAGAAAGAGCCAATGAAACTTTTTATCCAGGGCAAAATGCTGTCTCCAATTTTATTTTGCAAGTCAAACTAACCTGGAGAGGTGAACCTCTGGTTCATGGGCCAAATCCATCCAGAAGCGGGTTGTTTTTCTTTTTTTTAATTATTATTTGGTCCCTTTCCAGTTCCTGTATCCAGCCTGTAGAGCCAGTTCTTACCCTCAAGCACCGGAACTGAGGTCAAGGGGAAGGTACCGGAGACAACGGCATGCACTCAAGGGTAGGAGATGGCTCCATGACATAGCTCTATGGACCATCCCCTCCAACCCCTATCCAGCTGGAGAGCTTGTACCAAGTCTGTTGGCTTATGTAAAGCAATATTCCATGGGAAATTTTGTGATACAACATTGAGTGGCATGTCAAATTTTTTAGAAAAATTTGTAGAATTCAATCTATGGTGGACATGTGGGAAATTCTCCAGGGAGTTGCTCAATCACCCATAACTGAAAACAAGGGTATATATCAGAGCTGAATTGCAACCCTGCATCCCCTTAGGAGGGGTGGAATACAGTAAAATGGGCTGGTGATACAGGGGTTGCCCCACATCATAGTTACCTGCCATGTTTGGTTTCTATTGAAATGGCTTGAAGTACAAAAGAGGATTTGAGACGTAATTTTTATCAAAAATGATTTTTCTGAAACACTTTTAATCAAAAGTTAGAGGAATATTTTGAAAGAGCACATATACAGATGCATATTCTTAGGAACCCAAGGAAACTTATTACGGTATTATTAATATGACGAGAGTCAGCTTATGTAAATCAGTGGGAAAGTTTGCGATACAATGTTGAGTGTAACATCACCAAAGTTTGGATAGAAAGTTTGCTGGCAAGGCCACTGCTGATAAAAAATTGTTAAAACAGTTATTTTTATCCTGAAAAATTTACTCTGATTTCGTTTAAACATTAGTTTCTTTTCAGTAGAAAGAAAAAGAGCTTGTAAAGTTAGTTACAAAGCGAGTAGCCTCAACTACCAAACACGACAATGTGTGTAGAATGTCTTGTCGGCGCAAAGCAGCATCAAGATTTCATCCAGAAGAGGACTGACATGAGCGTGAATCTGTAGGCTCCTATGCCAAACCTCAAGCTTCAATTGTGCAGAACTGCTGCAAAGAAAGTTGAAGTTAAAACAAAAATGGGCATTGCTGAGCTACAAGGCCAAAACCTGTTCACTTGCTGTTTGCTCATCTGCGGATCATGTCCTCACACAGATTTAAAGGACATTCTCGGAAAATACGAGCTATCAGTAATACCTAGATCAGTTTTCCACCCCAACGGAGCCATGTTTCACTCAGATGGGAAAACTAATGCATCATCTAGAGGATCTAGTTCAGGTAGTTCCTCCCCCCTCGGCTTCTTCCAACCATGATGGCAGAAAATCAAGTGGTCTTATCTTTGACGCTGGCGTAGTAGACGCAATGGCAGAAGTTCAAAATCTCAATGCTCGGACCACACTGAATATTGCAGAATTGGCATGTAAATTCTCCAAGCGAATACTGAACAAGTACGGCATGTTCTCCGAGCTGAATGTTGTCTTCAACATCTACAGCACTCAAGTAACTGAGGGGACAAGAAGGCAGAAGGGAGTAGAGTCCGTTCGCTATAAAATTGAGGGGAATGCAAGAATTAAAACAGTTCCCCTGAAAAAGCTTCTCTCACATACAAACAAAAGACAACGTAACAGAATTCTTCGATAAGGCACTAACTGAGTCAGCAAAAAGAGACTACAAAAATATAACACTTACGTTCCGGCAGGAAGCGTTATCAACTGTCCTGAATACAGACGATCTTTGAAGCACACATGAATAAACAGATACCAATTTTTTTCTCCATGCTATGGGTCGGGAATCCAAATAAGTTCAAGTTTTTGTGCCTAATACAGATGTGCTTCTGCTGGTGGTTCAACAGGTACCATTAATTCCAAAAGACACAGCCTTGGTTACTATGGGTTCGAACAAACATGGAATTCCTTTGTAGAAAGTTTATGACACTTGAGGGCCAGAGAGAGGAGCTGCAGCGCTTCCTGGACTTCATGCACTCTCTGATGCAGACATAACAGGGTCCTTCAGGGGTAAGGCGAAAATGTCTTTTTGGAATAGATTCATTGACGAGGTTTTGTGTGCTTTAATTTTCCTTGGAGAAATCAAGGATATTCCAGAAGCAACTTTCTGTTGACAAACATTTGTTTGCTCTGTTTACCTGCAACCACGTCTGGACACAACTTATCAAAACCTCTCAGAACTGAGGTGGTGGCTCTACTTAAAGCAAGCAAGCACAAAGAGAGAGTATGCCCCCAACACCTTCTTCACTATGCCCAGCTATTTGTAGGTGCCACTTCCAGTGTATGGAGTGATACCAGGATTTCAAACCCAATCCAAACCTGCCGTCACCATCCAAATATGGCTGAGTACTGGAGAACGGGAAGTATGAACCAGTAATGTGTGACCTTCCTTGTGCTCCAGAGGAGGTTATGGACCTCAAAATGCTCTTGCAGGAAGGGGCGTTGTGCCCCACCGTGCAAATGCACTTCCCAGCAACCCCCTTTGACTTGTACGGAGATCTGCGGTTGCAGTGCCGATGAGGAGCGCTGTGACAATTTAGTGCATGCAGAGCAAGCCAACCATGATGTACTTGAGAGCAATGAAGAGAACTTCAACAGCGGAGACAAATTTGTCTTTTAGAAATTGAGCAGTATGGTATACAGTTAACTCTACATTCAGAGCATCATCCATACCAATCAATATTCTTGTACTTGCTATTCTACTTACGTTCTATATTCTTGTACGGACCCATTAATGAATACACAATCATTTTTATTCTTTTCTTTGTATGTGCTCTTTTCCTAATTTCCTCTAACTTATTTTGATTAAAAGCATTTTGGAAAATTCATTTTTTATAAGTTTTGGTCTCCAATCCGTTTGGTGCTTCAAGCCATTTCAACAGACACCAAACAGCGCTGGTAACAACGATGCAGGGCAGCTACTGTATCACCAGCCCACTTTTCTGTATTCCACTCTCAAAAGGGATGCAGTGGAGCAGTTAGATGAGTTATGGTCTCCAATACCTTGGTAGAATTTCTGCCAACATTCTTAGATAAAAATTGAATGCATAAAAACGATTTTCTTTTAAAAATGATATACCCGCTTGTTTTCAGTTAGGGGTGATTTAGCAACCCCTTGGAGTATTACCCCAATGTCCACCATCGATAATTGGATTCTACACGTTTTTCTAAAAATGTTGACGTGCCACTCAACATTGTATCACAAAATTTCCCACGGATTTACATAAGCCGTCTCAAAGGATTCTCTACTAATGATCTAGCTTAAAGATACGAGTTATCCCAGAATACTTGCACAGCTTGCTAGTTTGTTAAACTTCTGGTTCTAAAGAGGTAGGTTCCTGTGACTACTACTTTAAATCGAATGATCACCACGATACCAGATTGCTTCGCCTCTGCTTCAGACATAGTTCAAGCAGAAAGTTAGCTTCCCCTAGTGCAAATTGCTCATTTTGGGAGCCCATCAACCTTGAACAGGTTTTTTTTTCTACGACATCCCCTCTGCTCATCACCCCAGCGCCTGATATGCAAAAACTGATTATGCTGAGAAATCTTACCAACACAGGGCTTTATTTTTTTAAATATCTATTTTGAGTTCTCACCTGTAAATTTCACCTTCAATTACTTTTCGGCCACACTGCCCATAGGAATTGTTTCCCATACTGAAGACTGAAAGAGAGATATGGCATGTATATGACTTTGGACATTCAATACCAATATGAATGCAAATGGCATTATATTCAATACTAATATGAATGCAATCCCTTATAGACGGATCCTGTTTGCAAGGAGGCACACATGTATTCATGAAAATAGTTTTACCACTAAGCTAAATCTGGAAAAACAAAAATTTCTCGCACCACTGAGAAGCAGCCCTTGTAGCCGTCAGTACCGGGTTAAAACATTTTGTTTAATACTACCATTCAAATAGGTTTTTGCAGAGAGCACTCTGCTCTTACCGATACCAGATGAGAACACTGGAGGAACAACAGCGTCAGTCGAATGGTACACTACATCATAAACAAACACTTGGAACAACTAGAAATCTAAACCTACTTTAGATTTAGAACTCTAAATCTCGATTAAATCTACTTTATCCTACACTTTTTCCGCAGGTGGGTGCCCGCCGTCCCGAGATGCTATGTTCCATCGGGAGTCATACCGTCAGCCAGAACAGCTTCCTGCTGCTTACATCATGGCACCCAGCTGTACAGCCAAGGCCCACAGTGAGGCTCTCTTGGCGGCTGCCCCACAGCTCTGGGACTCCCTTTCTTTGGAAATTAACAAGCCTGAGCATCTTCTGGAGGCTTTGTAAGACCTTCCTACTTGGGCAGGCATATGGTGAGAAGGGATTGAAAGGGTAGTGTTTTAGAGGAGATTTATATATATATATATATATAATGTATTTGGGTTGTTTTGCAAACAACATCCCCAGCCCTCGGGCTAGGGTGTGCTATAAGTCCAAAACAAAATGCTCCCAGGTAAGTGTGCTGTATACTTCTGAAAATGTTGAAACTTCAGGCCATTCTAAAAAACTTCATTTCTTAAATTGTTAAGTATAAATTCTGCAACCGATTTCATATTCATTCTACTGATTTAAATGTATTCATCCTCCCTTGCAGATAACTCCTATTTGCAAGGACCACCACACGTACACCCAAAACGCTTCTCTCACAAGAGTCGCCTTGTATTCTGGAAGGCAGGGCAGCTCCCACATGATATGTAAATCCTAGTGAGAAAAGTTCAATCTGCAACGTGCAAGATGACTTATTTCACACCACAGACGGCCAAGCACACACAATGCACGGGTACCTGTAGCTCATCGGCTGTTCCTCCATAATAGCCTAGCTCATTTCACTATTGCCTACGAGACTTCAAAGAAAGGTCAGCATTCCCAAAGGAATATTATTTAATCAAAGGGTCACCTCTCCCAACAAATCAGAAAGCTGCGACAGGATGGTAAATGTCACACAGGAATGGGGCCATTAAAGAATTCTTGGTGTGTTTGAGAGGCAAGTCATGTCCTATATATAAAGCAGATATAAGCAGGCCTACAAATTCACCACCTATAAAAATCCAACGATAGACACAAAACAAATAGCACCTCAGGGCTTTGCGGAAAAACCACCAGAAAGTATCAACATAGCTGTCAGCTCCCAAATTTGACGATCCCTCCAGCTTGTTGGGCCAGGAAAACTATACTTTACCTGACTTGGTACATGAACAAGCCAACAACGTGAACCAGACTGAACGCAGAACACCAAAAGCCACAGACAAAAGCCTAAGTATGCCGAAGTCTGTGGTTAAGGTTGCCTTGCTTTCAACCAAGCCAGGATCTCACCCCCCATGCCTTTCAAGCTTAAGTGTTATTCCTTCATTTAATTAAAAAATAAAAAAGGAGTCCTTCTTTAAAAAGGTTTGATAAACAACTCTCACCATCGTATGTATGTACGTACACACGTACGCGAGGCCTGTTAGAGCTGAATTGTCAGCCCGACCCCAATCTAACCAAGCCTGTCTGCATCAGGACCAAGCTAGTCTCAACACAACTGAGCTCCTGCCATATGGGGCCAGTGTAAATGGAGCATAGTGACATTTCAGTGCCCTGTGGGCATTGGCCCATATCAGGGAAAGGGCAAATAAGCACATACCCCACCTTTTTTCTGACATAGCAGAACACTGATTTCATACCACCACATGGGGGCAGGACCTCCCAACCAGCCCGAGTCCGCCAGATTAAGGCCAAGCCAGCTCCCAAACTGAAGGCCTCACTGGGCTCGAGTGTTATCTGGAGGACTCACGGCATAATTTAATGATAAACAAAATACATTAACACACCTATTTTGCTTATCTTGGTCTACACAGGATCAATACTGTACCTCCTTCGCTATCTGTCAGGACCAAGGAATGCGCTCGCCCACAGGAAACCTGCGAGACCCGAGTCTGCTGTGGTTGGTCCAGAGGTAAGGCAACGGGCGATGGCTCCAACACATGTTCATAGCCCCTGTCTTGGAAAAGGAACAGACCAGAGTTAGGCAGGGACGGCGTCTGCAAACAGAACTAAGGATGCGTTTGCAGATCGTATCGATAGACACACGCAGCAGGGACCAAACAGGCGGCTACTTTATACAGGAGACAATTTATGATCCCAGATGCCAAGGCATTAAACCAGAGCAGAGGTGGATGAGTGATGGGGAATAGATCGAGAATAATTTGAAAGTTTGAATCCATGACCACCACTGTAAACAACTTTCAAGCAAGCAGCAATTGCAACGTATTAGGTTTCAGGAGGCTCAACGTGTGGAATTAAGTGCTTTGCCAAATGTCTTAAGTACATGGTTAAGGTCTTTCCTGAATAGGGGTGGATTACATGCATGTTTAAGGTTAAGCATCTGGTTAAATACTTTGGGGCTCTGTGAGTAAGGTACACAGAGAGGGAACGTTAAAATCAGTGGGGAAAGCACACAATGAATATTGAGACATGACATAAGATTAAAATCCCTCTTGGAAAAGAGCGCAAGGAACAAGCAGCTCCCAACAAGGCTTCACAAGGGACTGCTCAAAGATGTAAGGCTTTTTAAAAAAAAAAAAAACAGGGCTAGAAACAGAGAGAGGGCGGGCAGCCCAACAAGAATGTATAATCAGTTACTGCTAGCAAGGGAAATAAGAGAAGCAAAACAGCAAGACAGGGAGAACTAGACAAGTGGTTAAAAGGAAAAAATATATAAAGGCTTACTGAATAGATCCATCAAAGGAAGAAAGCAAGCCAGAGGGGAAAGCAGGGCCAAATTCAGGAAAGTGCAGATTGAGACCCAAGTGAGGGGTGGGCTCACTGCCCCACCCCCTCAATACACATGCAGCCCATGAGTAAGATAGAAGTCACAAGTGGTTCAGAATATGTAAACAGGGAGCTGCTATATACCTTCTCAAACAGCACGAAAACTAGGACGCACTCCATGAAACTAACCGGCAGCAGATTTAAAAACAAAACAAAAAGGAAGTACTTTTCCCACTCAAAGTGTAATTAACTCGTGGAACTTGTTGCCACAGGATGTTGTGAAGACCAAAAGCATAACTGGGTTTTAAAAAAAGGACCTAGCTAAGTTCTTGGAGGACAGGTCCATCAATGACTATCAGTCAAGTTGCTTGGGGGGTGGGGGGGTGGGGGGGAGGTTTAACCTCCGTCAGGAGCTCGGAATAAATAACTC
>QEPC01015455.1:924344-972133 GCA_003113815.1 Sphenodon punctatus | reverse complement strand
AACCAGAGCAGAGGTGGATGAGTGATGGGGAATAGATCGAGAATAATTTGAAAGTTTGAATCCATGACCACCACTGTAAACAACTTTCAAGCAAGCAGCAATTGCAACGTATTAGGTTTCAGGAGGCTCAACGTGTGGAATTAAGTGCTTTGCCAAATGTCTTAAGTACATGGTTAAGGTCTTTCCTGAATAGGGGTGGATTACATGCATGTTTAAGGTTAAGCATCTGGTTAAATACTTTGGGGCTCTGTGAGTAAGGTACACAGAGAGGGAACGTTAAAATCAGTGGGGAAAGCACACAATGAATATTGAGACATGACATAAGATTAAAATCCCTCTTGGAAAAGAGCGCAAGGAACAAGCAGCTCCCAACAAGGCTTCACAAGGGACTGCTCAAAGATGTAAGGCTTTTTAAAAAAAAAAAAACAGGGCTAGAAACAGAGAGAGGGCGGGCAGCCCAACAAGAATGTATAATCAGTTACTGCTAGCAAGGGAAATAAGAGAAGCAAAACAGCAAGACAGGGAGAACTAGACAAGTGGTTAAAAGGAAAAAATATATAAAGGCTTACTGAATAGATCCATCAAAGGAAGAAAGCAAGCCAGAGGGGAAAGCAGGGCCACGTTCAGGGAAGTGCAGATTGAGACCCAAGTGAGGGGTGGGCTCACTGCCCCACCCCCTCAATACACATGCAGCCCATGAGTAAGATAGAAGTCACAAGTGGTTCAGAATATGTAAACAGGGAGCTGCTATATACCTTCTCAAACAGCACGAAAACTAGGACGCACTCCATGAAACTAACCGGCAGCAGATTTAAAAACAAAACAAAAAGGAAGTACTTTTCCCACTCAACGTGTAATTAACTCGTGGAACTTGTTGCCACAGGATGTTGTGAAGACCAAAAGCATAACTGGGTTTTAAAAAAAGGACCTAGCTAAGTTCTTGGAGGACAGGTCCATCAATGACTATCAGTCAAGTTGCTTGGGGGGTGGGGGGGTGGGGGGGAGGTTTAACCTCCGTCAGGAGCTCGGAATAAATAACTCCTGGGGACGTCTCTGAAAGAACCAAAGCTGGCACTGTCAGAGACAGAACACCGGGCTAGACGACCATTGGTCTGAACCAGTATGGCGTTTACATTCTAAATAAACTTGCCATGACAGCATGCACTGGTGTAAAATAGGCACTCCCAGAGCCACCAATACAGGGAAGTCCGGCCTATGGAGGACCTGTGACAATTCAAGAGCAAGTCCGCAACAAATGGGGTCCATGGGTAAACTAGAAACAGAAACATACATGGAACATGCCTGCCTGAAGAACCTGCAATTCAGAGAGTTCTGGTCCCTAAAGGGGATGTGTTGAATTGATCAAAAAATTATGGCAAAAAAATGTCTAATGAGTGAGCCTGTGAGTGTCAAGGATTCCTACGCTAGTCAGAAGGAGCCCACACCACCATTTTGTACAGGACCCCAATTCCCCTGGGTCTGGCACTGGGGGAAGGGCTTTCCTTAGGCCACACTGCAATACCATCTCTCTCACACACACTGCTACCTTGCTCCGCAAGTTCTCTCACTGGGTGTTTTCAAACGAGACGCTACCATGCACGGCCATCCAGTAACCACATATCTGAGCACCCATCTGAAGGTGAAGCAGGTGGGAGGGTAGGGTGGGGAGAGATGTGCGCTCCTATGAGCCATTCACAGGGCACTGCCAAAAAAAACCACAGTGGCCCTACGTAGGCAATCCAAAAAAAGCACGAGGCAATGGGCACCCACGTATCCCTGGCCCATATAAACTGAGGCAGACACCTAGACCAACAGGGGATTGTAGCCAGGGGGGCACAGTCTTTGCAAGTCACAGGAACTGGCCCCCGAGCTCCGGGGAGCCTGGTTCCCTGATGCTCACAGCCGGGATGTGTCAATTTCAAAGGCCAGCCCAGTGCACTTCCCCCGTCCCCATGGTTCACGGCAGGGGAGTGCGAGGCGGCTGCCAAGGTAGCCATGCTGGGAGCTGCCCACACACTCCACCTGAACCACTCAGCGGTCACGCCCCTTCGCCCAAGCCTTGCTCGTTTAAAACCACCCATTGTCTCCAAAAAAAGCAAGAGTCTCATATGGCCCATGAGTCAACAGAGTTTGCAATGTAACGTGGAAGCAAGGAAAGGAGCGAGGCCAACTGAAGGCACACACACAGAGGCACACACCAGAAAGCAGGGAAACAACAGTCTTGTGCAATTGTCTCTGGAATCTTTTATTCAGAGGGATGCATTTCAGAACTGGAAGGATGACCAATTAGAAAGAACTGAGAGAAACACAGCTGGATTTTGCAGCTCGGGTCAATTCCTTTGTAAACATGCATAAAAGCTTCAGTCGCCCACCTGAAGGCATTTAAACCTGATCAAAGACGTGACTGATTTGCATGCACGTCCCCTCTCCTGAGATTAAAAACCCGTACGTGTAGGTGTGAAGGTGGTATAAGACCATGTTCCAATAAGCAAGAGTAAACCGAACTAACTACTTTGATTTAATTAAAATCAAAGTAGTTACCTTCAGTTTACCTCTACTAGAGGTAATTAAATCAAAGTTAATTAACTTTAATACTGAATACATTTAATTAAATCAAAACTAGCGACTCCATTTTGGTGGTATTCAGATAAATACTGTAAACCGAAACAGTCCTGTGTTAACAGCCCCCCCTACCCAAGCCGTCATGATCACTGAACGGGTGTCGCCACACTCGCACTCAGCGTTCACAGTCAGCTGCTTGAAAGGAGACTAGGTACTCCTGATCTTCCAGGAGTTCATCTCTTCCAACTCCTGAATTACAGAGTTTAGCGCTGTTTATGTGGACACTTCAGGAGCAAAAGAAAAGAAAAGGCCCAACTACATCAAGTTAACTGTCCAACATAACAGAATGTGGCTCCAGAGACAGTAGTAAGCAACCTTTCAAACACACCTGCTTCCACAGTAGCTGTGGCAGGCAGGGACAGGCTCACCTGGGGTAAGTCCTGGCAGGATTAGTGCCCCAACTACCACCATCACTAGGGAATTAGCTTCAGTGTCTATGATTCTCTACTATAGACAATCTCTAGCAGGTATCCAGCCCCTCTACTCATAGTTGCTCTCCAGCCAGGCATCAACCCTCTGGCTCCCAAAGTTGTTGGCTTCAAGCCATCCACCCAGGTACCCTCTTCTGTTGCCTTGTAGTCGAGGCAGAGCTCTCACTAGCTCCTGCCTCCTTGCAAGCCTCCCTCGCACTAGGCTTGGCTTGGCTCAGGCTTCAACCCTCTCTGGGGTGCCCTTCTCACAGCTGCTTTCCCTTAGGTGCCGTCTTCTGCTTTCTGCAGTGCCTGCACCTGTAAGCCCACTGGTGCTAGCTCTCTTAAAGGCTCAGCAGTCCACAGTGACTATGCCCCATCACACTAGCTGATCCAAATGAGGCTTTATTCAGACTTCAAGTACTCTCTTCCTCGACTTTAGGGGCAGGGGTGAAGAATCTCAGGTCCAGGGGCCAAATGCCACCAGGTGCTAGTTTTTATCTGCCTTCTTTCCACTTCCTGAATCTGGCCCCTACATCTAGTTCCCAACCCCCTCTCTTCTAAGAGTCCGCAATGTCTCTTGAGCCTCCCAAGCTCAGTCAGGTCTTCTAAAGCTCCTGGCGCATACTCCAGGTCCAAGCAGCTCCTGTCTGCTTGCTACTAGTTCTCAGCAGGCTTCCAGCCTGACCAAGCTTAGGCAACCCCCGTTTGCTCTCAGCACTGCTCTCAGCAGTCCCCCCCAGTCTGTTAAACCATATGTCCAAACAGCTCCCAGCTTTACCTGCTCTCGGAAGTCCTGCTCCCCAGCAGTCTCTCAAGCATAGCCAGGCTCCCGTTCTTACCTGAGAGCAGAGTCTCTCTTAGGCTCCTGCTCTCCGCCATGCTCTCACACAGCTACAGCCCCCAATTAAGCACTGTCCTCTTACTACTCCAGCACCTGCAGCTCTGCTAGCGCTACTACCATTGCAGGCACTAGTGGTTTTCAAGGGCCCATTGTGGCTCTCCTCTGCCACACACGGTTTCCAAGCAGGCAGAAGTAATAATTCCGCTCTATTAGACATTGGTCAGATCTCACCTAGAGTACTGTGTTTTGGGCACCTCATTTTAAGGAGGACACTGACAGATAGGAGCGGGTTCAGAGGAGGGGAACAAAGAGGATAACTGGTACGGAAAGCAATTCTATGAGGAAAGGTTGGAGGAACTGGGTAAGTTTAGCTTAGCAATGAGGAGATTAAAGGGAGACATGATAGCAGTCTTCAAATATTCAAAGCACGATCACCAAAAGGGTGGTAAAAAGCCATTCTGCACTGCAACAGAGGACAGGACTAGAAGTAACGGGCTCACGTTACAGGAAGGTAGATTTTGGTTAAATACCAGCAAAACCTTCCTAACAGTAAGAGCTGTGCAGCAATTGAACAAGCTGCCTAGGAAAGGTGTAGGCCCTCCATCACTGACATTTTTCAAAGAGTCTGGACAACCATCGGTCAAGGTTGTGTTGTAGCTGTAGTCATCCTGCAGCCTACCTCTCTGTGCTAATTTCCCTCCGTACGCCAGTCCGTGAACTCCGCTCCTCCTCTGTCCCCTCTCATCCTCCCACACCTCCCCTAACCACCTTCTCCCTAGCTGCCCCACATGCCTCGAACTCCCTCCCCTGCCCACATCGGCCTCGCCCCCTCCCTTTGTACCTTCAAATCCCTCCTCAAGACCCATCTCTTCCGATCTGCCCTCCCCGACTCCTCACTCCTGCTGATACCCTCCATCCAGTACAGTCTGTTACCAGAGCTCTGTGTACTCCTAGCCTCACCACATGGACCAGCCAGCCATCATTCTCGATGTAACCAAGCCAAGCACGTGCACCTGGGACCTCGCATCTTCGTGAACGTTACACCCCTTGTCTCTCCCTCTGCTCCCCTTCCTTTGCCTCTCCCCTCCAGCCCCTCTATCTCTCAGATTGTAAGCCCTAGGGCAGGGACCGTGTCTATTCCAATACTTTATAGGGCCAGCAGTGTACCTGGCACTTTACATAAATGCTTGCTAATAATAATAATCCTCAAAGTCCCTTTCAACTCTAAGATTCTATGTCCAAAACCACCCACAAAATACTGCATGAAGTCTAAATTCTTAAACAGAAGTTCCCAAAACACTCCTAGTCACCAATATTGCATCAGTCATAACTTCCCACACATCCAAGGCTGTAAAAATAGCACTTCCATTCTTGCCTCTGGCAAATCTACTTTTTGAGCTGGCTCATGGATTTTTACAAACCTGGACCCCCACTGCAAGTCCCAGCCTGACAAGTAAACTTTTATACCTGGTTTTTACAGCCTGATAACCAAACCGTCTGCCTCCCAGAAAAGTCCAGAAACCCCAGGAGGATTGCCCATGTATCCGAAATACTTCTCAATCCTTCAGGATTTGAGTGTCTAGAAATAGTAGCACTAAGTTTTCAAGAACTCGTATGGGGCACCTCAAACCTTTGTAAGGGCTGACACACTTACCTAAATTCTGCCTGCTTTTGTGAAATCCAATCTGAGAGTCCTTATTCAGCCCTGTGCCCCAGAGTTTGGTAATGTCCTTGGTCTTGGAGGCTAAAAGTGTGAATCCATAGCCACAGGCAACAGACGATATCTTTAAAAAAAAAATATATATATATATATGTATTTTGTTATGAACATGCTTTATAAAATTAGACTTTGACATTTGCTACAGTCACCTCCATTTTACAGATAGAGAATGGAGGTGCACTGTCAATTTTATGATGCTGCACAGAAGTCTGTAGCAGAACTAGAAACAGAACCCAGACCTTGCAAGTCATATGTCAGTTACCTATTTGCTAAGAAAGCCTATTGTTACAAAGTTTGAGGGCCCTGCTTATCTTTGGGCCAATTTTGGTCAACACTGGCAGACAAGCTACAGTTATTAGTGTATGCCCAAAGTCGTCATTCAAATTAGATGTGCACGCAACTTTAGCAATTTTTTAATTGCTAAAAAAATGTTGGATCCCTATTTACTTTTAAGGGACTTTTGCCCCTCTACCAAATTTCACTGAAATCAGCTTATAAGATACAACATATTAAGGGACGCACACACAAAGTGTGGCTTCTTTCCATAAAAAGAACCGGACTAAAATGCTCCCGTTACCTCATCTGGAAATCCAACGTCTAAAGAGATAGTAGTGCCAAAAAAATACATCCTTGGTCGCCAATAAATTGTTTTCCAAATAGCTACGGTTCAGGATGAAGCTTAATTCTGAACTGCTCATTTTTGTCGTTCAGTAAGAACACCTGACAAGAGTTCAGTCTTCACAGAAAGGATATAATTAATAGCAATAGCTAGAGTCAGATGTTGGGCAGCCTACCTCTAAACAAAGGGTAGTAAACCTTTTCCCTCCTACAGGTCACTTTCAGCATTAGTACAAGTTCCAAGGCTGTGACAGCAGTTGGCGGTGGGGTGTTCTTGGGATAGGGAAAGGAAGGAGGGGGCCCAGATCAGGGACAGCCAAGACATAGATTGCAATCTACAGGTAGATCACAAGCTAGTCTCCAGTAGATCAGTGTGAGGAGTGGGACCAGACTCTCCGAGATCGCCTCCAAGGACGAGAGCTCGACTGGCACCTCAGGGAGTGTATAAGATAGAAGAGTTCCTCCAGTGCAGCAGCGAAGACTGTCTCTAATGGGGAATACTTCTGTTCACTTTTGAGACCAGTTGCTGAGATGCCTTAGAGCTGGGAGTCAGCAGGAAGGGCCCTGGTACATTGCCTAAGGTTGACACCTGGAAAAAAGCAATCACGCGCACCATAAATCTGGCCACTCATAGTCCAGATCACGGATCAGTGGCATGAATCCATCCCCGATCCTTGACATACACTAGTCTCCACAGCTCACTCTTTCAGTCCCTGCAGATAAGGACTACATCTACAGGCCAGAGTCAGGAACTGGAAAGGGCACAAGATTTGGCCTCCCAAGATGCAGGCTTCCAACTCCTGTTAAAAAAATAACCAGCTGTATCAAGAAATCTCCTTCTTCATCTGTAGCCCAGTCCTGTAGAACTGAGATGTACTGATACATCCGCTTAGAGACAGACTAACTACTCCAATTGTTGAATAGTTTAAATCTCCTTCCTTGGAGGAGTTATACTGGCCCTTTTAAAAGATATATTTGCCATTATGCAGTTCAATGTGTAAACATCCAAGTGTTAAGTTTTAGGGGATCAACTGTTTGTTTAGCCACAGCGTTTTCAATGGGGCAAGAGGTGTATTTTTTTCAAGATGCAAACATACAAACAGCAGAAGATAGTTTTCTTGTAAGGCAGCGGTTTTGCAAACTGTGGGTTGGGACCCTAAATTGGGGTCATGCTATTTGCAGATTGGGGGGGGAGGGGTCGCAATCCAGACCGATAGCAACAAAGACATACCAAGTGTGTCGGATTCTATCTGGGGAATCACAAGTTTATATTTAAATTTCAAAAAGAAGTCACGCATGCCGAAAGCGTGGGAATCGCTGTTGTAAGGGTGAAGATATGGTGGAGTCTAAGTTGAACTTCTCCAGCCATGTAGAAAAGTTCAGCTTATCAGAAATTCTGCTTAAACAGACTAAGGAAATTGACCTGGATATGGAAAAAACTGATGCTCAGCTTAGGTTAGCACCAGGTTTCTCTGTCGGCACTCCCCTTCCCTCAGAAGCAGAGCGTCAGAGTAGACAGCAGGAGAGCAGAGGTATAAGCAGTCCTATCAGTTCTGACTTGTGGAGTCTTGGGCAGGCTGGAGAGAGGTAAAACTGGGGCTCCCTCCCCATACAGCTCATTTGAGACTTTCCAAGTTAGAACTAACAGGATTTCACACAGACACACATGGTTCTACCTGGCTGTTCATGGGAGTCTGCTTGTCTGGAAACAAAGTGAACTTATGTTCCATAATGCCCATCTCCAGCAAGCCCAACATGTAGATTTGTCCTGACAGGGTATATATTACAGAATTTTAGCCACATGTTGCCAAAAAAATCACTAACACACCAAAACAGCCTGCTATGAATTTGAGTTATTGGGGTTCAGAATTCTACTTAATCAGATCATGCAGATCAATCTCTCTGTCTCTCTAGACCTGGGGAAAACAAATTAATTTGGCTTATCCAGAAATTTAAGTTATGCAAGTTTTACTTAAGTGGATTCTCCAGTAGTAAGACACTACAGCGTTTCCTCTCAATCCTACTTGGAGGCCTCTGTATTAAACTTTGTGGACAATACAAAATTATGCAGCTTATTACTTTTAATGAAGGATCAAATCAAAACCCTAAAGCAAACGGGCCAGCAAACATGGGGAAGGTTACATCATCATCAACCCACTGCCACTACAAAACACCAAAGTCTGATCTAGGGCATATGCACATGAAACAGTTACCCTTGAGCAACTGCCCATCATCTCAGTGTCTAGTTCTGACTTTATATGCCAAAGAAAGAGCCCTCAATTACTCTGAAAGTTTGCGCACTTTCACCAGCAGTAGTTGGCCCAAAAGCAGAGGCCACCTGAACTGTTCTGTGTCCATCCATTATGCTAAGGTAGTTCAGGAAGCATGCAGGTGATGCTTGAATCACCTCTGCAAAATGAAGGATAAGCCCTGGATCCAGGATAACTGGTCTGTGCATTTGCTCCACATCAAGGCTGCTACTACTACCATGAGATAAATGCACTGCAAAGCAGTCTCCTCTTGCATATAAGCCCCATTCCTTCCCCACAGTCTTCTCTCCCCAAAGAATTTCAGGACTATCCAGATCCTGCCCCCACTCCTTCACCTTCTCGTTCATGGGCAGTCGGTAGGGTGTGGGCTGGATCCGTCTGCGCTTTTGATGGCTCGACTTAGGAAGGACAAAGCTGGGGAGTCCTAGGGCTCCAGCACTAGTGAAACCCCAGACAAAGACCCGGTCCTTCCGCTTGGCCCGCTCCCCCACATACTGGTAAATAGGGGTAGCATCATCTATTTCTTTGATGTCCCTGCTGCTCTTTGTCCCTGTGGCCTTCGCAAAGCTCCTGGGGAGCCCCTGCATAAGCAGCCCTCTCTGGAGATCTAACACTCCTCTCTTGGGGCCTAACAACATGCCCCTCCAAGAGCCCAACGCCACCCTATGGGGTTCCACAAGCACCCCTCTCTGGAAATCTAACACCCCGCTGCGAAGTCCTAGCAAGATCTCCCTCCAGGGGTCCAACCCCCTCTTCTGGGCTCCTACCAACATCCCCCTTTGGGCTCCCACCAGCATCCTTTTCTAAAGTGCAACCCCCCCTCGGGGACCCTAGCAGCACTCTCGCCCCTCCTCCTCCTGGGACCCTAGCAACACTCTCGCCCCTCCTCCTCCTGGGACCCTAGCAGCACTCTCGCCCCTCCTCCTCCTGGGACCCTAGCAGCACTCTCGCCCCTCCTCCTCCTGGGACCCTAATAACGCTCTCTTTCCCACCCTCCTTCTGGGACCCTAGCAACGCTCCCCGCCTCCTCTGTCGGGGGTTCTCCCATGGTCTGGCGGCCCCAGCTAGGAACCCACACGACTCACTGCTCTAACGAGAGCAGCAAGCTCATGGGCGCCGCCATCTTGCCCGGGTTTACGCCGCTCCCTGTGGGTATGCGTATGACGCTCTAGCCTATATCACGTGGACGATGCACGGGTCCTCGAACACAGCAGTAGCCGCCATGACACCAGAGGCAAGAGAAACGTCAGGCATGCGCATTCGTTCAGGTAGCCGGGATCGGGATTTAAAGGGGCAATGTCGTGATTTTCCAGCGAATCTCGCGGTATGAAGAACTCTCCTTAGGTATCAAATCGCGAGGTCTGCGATCTGAGCACACAGCATATATAGAGATATAAATAGAGAGAGAGAGAGATACTTGGAAAACAACTGAACAGCACAACTGTGTGTGTGTGTATATATATATATGTGTGTGTAATCAACACACACATTATATATATTTATATATATTTAAAGTCTTAATTTACAGCCCTGAGTCATATATAAAAAGACACAAACAAAAGTTGCCAGTGTTATAAGGGAGTAAACAGTGCTTACATTTTATTTTATTTTGAAAAGAAAGAGCAAGAGAGAGGGGGTGCTGAGGAACACTCACCCAGCACAACAGGCATATATAATATATATATTATCATGTTTAGTTACCAGTTGTGATGCAGCGTGACACTGAGAGCCCAGAAAGGGAAGGCAGGTATGAAGCCAACATCATGTGTTCTCCCTTGCTGCCACCTACCCCAGAACTGCCTCCCGGCACACACATGCTCTACTCCAGCAATGGGAAACCTCAGCACCAGGGGCCCCTTTCTTAGTTCCTGCATCTGCCCCCCTGGCAGATCCAGTTCCTGTCCCTAAAAGTGTACTGAAACACTGCGCTCGGGGGAAGGGACCAGAGATAAAGGCGTGATGCACACAGGAAGAGAGGACAGAGCCATGTTCTGGACCCTTCTTTCCTTGAGCACACCACCCCTGCCATACTCTCATATGCGGCTCATGGGGGGAGGGGGCACTGGGGCACTGGCCTCCCCAGCTTCTCAGAAGCCCTATGGAGTCTCTGCTCAGCCACTACTCCGGTGCCTTCCCACACTACAGTTACCCATCGCCTATGCCCCTTTCCGTCTCTCCCCCCACCCCACCCCACCGCAAAATAGAGTTGCCATATATGCACATTTTGGGAGGACACTTATGAGAAATACAGGTTGCAGGGCTGCACTGGAGCCAAGGCCCCTCCAAATTTGCTGACAATGCAGCCATGCAACCTGTATTTCTCATAAATGTCCTCTAAAAATGTGCATATATGGCAACCCTCCCCACCCAATCATCCTCTTAGAAACCTCTCTTCAGCCAGGCTTGCCGGCCCTAGTGCCTCACCCCCACAGATTGGCTTCTCCTTATACTGGTGGTTTATCCTTCCAGATCCCCCTCTCTTCCCTTGTAACTAAGCCAAGCATGCACACCTGCAGCTTCATTAATGTCTCCCTGTCTCTACATCCCCCTTCGCAGTTGTCGGCCCTCACTTATCCGTTCCAGATTGTAAGCCCCTACGGTCCAGGTTCTGCCTCGCTCGAATCATGACTCTTCACCCTCAGGCACATAATTGCTATATCGGCATCAGTGAGGATCATGACCACATCTGCAGAAAGCAGCACCCCACTTGCGCTCACCATTTCGGAGCCCCTGCTCTGCCCCTTTTATTCCTGGGGTATAACCAATGGTGGGGAACTTTTTTTCACTTTGAAAATATGTACCAGTTCCATGGGTGGGGTAGGAGTTGGGAAAGAGTCCAGATCATGGATAAATCCTCTGTTCTTGAGTGATTAGCTCTCGGGCAGGGCCATTGTCTATCTTATTCTCTGTAAAGCACCAGGTACATCGCTGGCGCTATATAAAAGCTTATAATAATAATCTCCGCTGCCTTCCCCTAAACTCATTCTTTCACGACATGTGGGGACTGGATCCACAAGTCAAATCTAGGAACTGGAAAGGGGTGTCACGAAGGAACATAGGGTCACACACGTGATACTGGTCTACATGTAGACTACAAGTCTAGTAAATACGTAAAGCAAAAGGTTCAACATGTATATAATCTTACAATTGAAAACTGTGAAACTTGAACCAGGACTGTGACACTGACAAAACTCCCGGAAGTAGAGAGAGTTAAAACAATGTGTATTGGGAGCCCGTGTGAGACAGAACCCTATGGAGATGCAAATGGATCTTCCAGGTGACTTTCCGTGTACGTGAGGGGACGTAGGTTCCTCCAGGGCAGGAAGGAGAGACAAAAGACTCCAAATGGGTATTTAAGAAAGGGCCATTAACCTCTTGAGGGGGAGCCCTCTTGAGCACTGCGTCTGCATCCTGGATCTTGCCAGCAAGCAAGGCTGGAAGACATGAACTGAGAGAGGGGACTTTGATTAAAACTCTCTAAGAACCAGCACCCAGTCATTCTACATCTATGACTGAGGAACCAGAACTTATGGACCTTTGTAGGGTAAGATGCTTATTTAGGAACTCAACCAGTATAGGTTAGGAATGCGTCATATTTACCTTTGATTTCCAGTACCACTCTGTATCAATTACCTTGCTTATGTAAATTAATAAACTGACTTCTTATCTTTATGAAGAAGTGTCTATGTCTAACGTTGGAACACAAGTGAGCAACAAGGGCTTTCAAGCTCTTGCGAACCCAGAGAATAAAGAGTCTGTAAATGGGAAGGATCGGGCCCTTGGGTGACAAAGGGGTTGTCCCAGCTGCAGGCTTGAATCAGCCAGAGAGAGAAAACTGATTCAAGTGGATTGTGAGCGAGGGAAACTGAGTCACTCAAACCTGGTAAAGTGGGGGTGCGGACCCTCCAACCCATGACAAGGGGCCAAATAAAAAACAGCTGTGGGCCAGATTTGCCGCCCTCCCCACCCCAAGCCTGAGGATCCCCACCTCTGACGTGTGCCATGGATCCATCCCATAGCCTTGAATGCATGCCTACATTCATCTCCTCTTCCTTCCCCTGTGCTCACTCTTACAGAGGTTGGGGACGGGGCCAGGTCAGAAACTGGGAAAGGGCCAAATGGAAAAAACGCAATAGCCTTGGGGCAGATTTGACTCACGGGCCAAAGTTCCTCGGTTCTGATCCTATACCAGGGGTGGGCAAACTGTGGCTCGGGTGCCATTTTTCGCTCTTGGGCGGTTCATGTGCAGTTCACAGCCAGGGCCAGTTCTGAGCTCCGCGCTGCCTTAATGGTCCCGTGTCTTAGTTTATTCATGGCACCCAAGTCTCAGCAGCTGAATCACAGCTACTCCTCCCAATCTTAGCAGCCAGGACCACAAAGCACCAGCTTTATAAACCAATCCTAAAAGAGAAGAGGATCCGCCTGGGAGATGCTGGTTGCATGCAGGTGTCTTGTGGCTCTTGGCCATATCCAAGCTTTTTAGGATTGGGAATTTTGCCCACTCCTGGCATGAACTTTCCTTTGTAATCTATACTGCCATCTTCCCACTAGAGGGAGGGAGCGAGCCAGATTACAGCAAAACCCACTGTATTCTAAAGGTTTGCAAAGCTTCCACATTCTGCTGTAGCGCCCTAGAATGAGTTTCCTCCTTGGTATCAAAGTTTGCAAGTGGGGGGCAAGCAGTCACCACTGCAAACTCAGGGTTATCCCCAGAAGACTTCCTTCCTTGGGCAACACTTGTTGCAACACGCAAACACTTTTTGCCTACGCCAGCTCCCTTGGCAGAAGCAAACGGCATGAAACACAGCAGCTTTAACACTCACTCGTTTATTAATCAAGTACACAAAGAAAACAACTTTACAAATACTCAAGTCCTATTTGTCTAGCATGCTCTGTACAGAAGAGAATATTATACTCATCAACTTTATGAATCCTTCCAATACCTACAGGGAGAGAGTCACCAAAAAGAAGTTGCCACTGTTATAAGGGAGTAAACAGTGCTTACATTTTATTTTATTTTTCAGAGATAGAGAAAGAGAGAGGGGGTGCTGAGGAACACTCACCCAGCACAACATGCATTTAAAACTCTAATTCTTCAGCTACATGCTGCTTATTCAAATGTCCCGTGCAGTGGGCCTGAATTGACACCTAGGCCAACCATGCAAGGTAAGCACCACCATGTAGCTATTGTGAGGAAGGGTATCAGCGGAATTACATTCTAAGACGGACAGGGAGAGCAGCTTCATCCTGCCCCTTTCTGACATGACCACGCCCGTTTCCCCAAGCATCGTGACGTCAGAGCGCCCTTGTACTTCCCCCCCCTCCCAGCGTCAATGGCTGCGAGGTCTAAGCAGGGGCAAGTGGGGAGAGTACAAGGGCAGAGGGGAATCGCCGCGGATGCCATGGCTCTCCCTGTCTGACTCCCCGAGTCCCAGGAGCGGTGGTGGCAGTCCCCACAGGCACTGCTTGCTTATCCCCAGACCCTACTGCTTCTCCTGTTGCCTCTGGGGAGGCCTGTCCTGGGGAGCAGCAAGTGGGCAAGCGAGTTTACTGATCCCGAGAGGCAGCAGAAGAAGCAAGAGTGCAGCGATGCACCCCAGGAATTCAGAAGCGGCTCCCCTGAACAGAAATTCATGCTGAGAAACTGAACTGACTGGGAGACCTCGACTGTTCTGTAGCTACAAAAAACAAAAACAAACAAACAAAAAGCTTTTTTACAAAAAAGCAGCAGCCAGATTCTTTGATCTGCCCTCAAAGCCCTTTTACAGGCAGGAATCAGCCAAAAATGGAGACTTCCGCTTATTTTTCAGTTGATTTTGCTCTTTGTGCGCTCCGTACAACGGTTCATGATCTGGTCTTTACTGGGTCTTGGCGGAATGGCAGGCTGGGCCTTGGACTGGCTCCTTTCCGTTTCATTTATCTCCGCTGCAAACAAGAGACACAGAGGTGTGAAGATTACAGCTTGCGCCCATTTAAATGTCAGTGCAAGATAAATGGCCCCCACAAAGGTGCCAGAAGAATTCCAGGTGGCCTGTCCCTCTCCGACGTGGCCATGCCCCTTTCAGAGCTTCCTGAGGCCAGGACGTTTGGAAAAGGGGCACAGCCACTGCTTAAAGGGGCAGGATGAAAGGGGTCCTGCCCCTTTTTGGCATAATGCTCAGAAAGGGGCAGGTTGAAGCCGGGGGTGGGGGGAGGGGTTGCATGGTACCAAGCCTGCAATCCTGAAACCACTGAGTATATTCCGGGCCAGAACCAGGCAAGAGCAGGCTATACGACCGCTCAGGGCCCCATGTATTTGGGGTGGCCACCACCATGACCCCCCAATACATGGGGCCCATGAATAAACTTGAAATGCCAACATGAATGCAAGAAGCACGGGTGTAAAATACAGGCCCAGCCTGTTCTATGCGCTGTGAGCCACAAGGAAGTAGCTAGGCAGGAAGCCAGCACAGGCCGAAATGGGAGTGCGCTGGGCCCTGCCTTACTGTTTCCACTGCAAAAACCCTACTCCACGTTCTAGTCATTTCTCGCCTTGACTATATACTTCCTCCTTACTGGTCTCCCCTGCTCTGCTCTTGCCCCCCTCATCCTTCCTCTCCTTCCTCACGGTCAATAACTATTGATGGAGTCACCATCCTGCCTGTCCCCCAAGCCCGTAGCCTAGGCTTCATCTTTGACTCACCCCTTTCTTTTAAACCCTACATTGACTCTGTTGCTAAATCCTGTCGCTTCTCCCTCCATAACATTGCTAAGATTCGCCCTTTTCTCTCTGTCTCGTCTGCCAAAACTCTTGTTCATGCTCTGGTCATCTCTCGCCTCGATTACTGTAACCTCCTTCTCACTGGCCTTCCCCGGTCTCACCTTTCTCCCCTCATCTCTGTCCAAAACTCTGCTGCCAGGGTCATCTACCTCGCCAGTCGCTTCGACCATGTGCAGCCCCTCCTCTCTTCGCTTCACTGGCTTCCCCTTCCTGAACGAATCCTGCACAAGCTCCTAGTCTTCACCTATAAAGCTCTTCACAACCTTGCTCCCCCCTACCTCTCTGCACTTATCGCCCTCCATACTCCAGCCCGTGCACTTCGCTCCTCCTCTGTCCCTTCTCTCACCCTTCCACGCCTTCCCTGCTCCCCTAAGCGCCTTCGTCCCTTCTCACTTGCTGCCCCCCATGCCTGGAACTCCCTCCCTGTCCACATCCGCCTTGCCCCCTCCCTTCATACCTTCAAATCTCTCCTTAAAACTCACCTCTTTCGCTCTGCTCTGTCTGACTCTTTATCCTGCTGAGCCACTATTCCTATACCTACGATCGGTTTACCCTTATCCTTGCAACATGGACCTGCCTGCTGTCATTCTCATCGTAACCAAGCCAAGTACGTGCACTTGAGACCTCGCATCTTCATGAATGTTAGACCCCTTGTCTCTCCCTCTGTTCCCCTTCCTAAGTCTCTCCCCCAGCTCCTGTCTCTCAGATTGTAAGCCCTAGGGGCAGGGACCGTGTCTATTTTATTACTTTGTAAAGTGCCAGGTACACTGCTGGCGCTATATAAATGTTTGTTAATAATAATAATAATAATCTCCCTTCCACACTCTGCTGCCATAGTCATCCACCTTGCCCATTGCTTTGACCATGCTCAGCCCTTCCTCTCTGCCCTACGCTGGCTCCCTCTATGGGAACGCATTCAGCACAAGCTCCTGCTCTTCACCTTCAAGGCTCTTCATGGACTTGCGCCCCAACATCTTTCCGTTCTTGTATCCCACCACGCTCCTGCCTGGGAACTTCGCTTCTACTCTGCCTCCACCCTCACCTGCACACGGCCTCTTTGTTCCTCTGAACATCTTCGCCCCTTCTCCTTGCTGTGTCTCATGCCTGAAACTCCCTCCCTGGATATACGTTTGCCTTACTCCCTCCCTCCCAACTTTCAAATCCCTCCGGAAAACCTAACTCTTCCGTCAGGCTTTCCCTAGCTTGGCATGAGTGAAATTGCATCCTCTTCCCCTCCTCGCTCAGAATCTTGTTCCCCGTAACTAAGCTAAGCACGTGCACCTGCATCTTCTCAAACTCATGAATGTATCCTTGTTCACCTCTCCCTTGTAGCTTAGATTTTAAGCCCCTGGGGGTAATGACCTGTCTATAACTATTGATTGTGCAGCGCCAGGTACACTGCTGGCATTATATAAATAAAATAAATAATAATAATAAATAATTAATACAACTATGGGAGGTGGTATCCCTACTCCCAGTGGCAAGGGATGCAGCTGCACCAAGGATCAGGCCCTCACCCTGCCCCCGGCTCATGGGCCCGGTTGCCTCTGCATCCCCTGTTCTAGATATGACCTTGCTGCATTGTGCAGGTTTTCAGAGCTAGGGAGTACTCACCGATCGTGACGGGCACATTCTGAAGATAGCCCCTTGTCTTTCTCTTACTCTGGAGATACTTCACACTGTTTCGCCTGTACGTCTCCTGACTGATCTGTTTCCGGTTCTGGTTATAGATACTCTTAGCATTTCGGATGGTGGACCTGAATGGGGAAAGACAGAAGCTTCCAGTAGGTATCGTAGCCGCTTTCAGAGCAGAGAGTTTCTTAGCCAAGGACTCTGGGCCACTCTCCCCATGAAGATTTGGCTTGGAATGAGCCAGAGATGCTTCAGATCACGATGTACTCATTGTTTTAACCTGTGTCTGGTTTTACTGTTCCCAGAAAAAAGGCCTGTAGTTTAGTAGCAGCCCATCCTTACGGATCAAGATCCATCCAGTAGCTCCTAAACTAGAGGCTCCCAGACTGGGTATCGGGACCCTCAAGTAGCCCCCCACCACACGCTGCAGGCAACGGAGCTGTGGGGGCACCCACCCATTCTCCAGCCTGTTGGGACTCTCAGCTTTTTAGTTAGCTAGTTAGTTTTAGTTAAGTTAGATATTTTTTTATCCCACCCGTCCCTTAAAAAGGCTCACTTACAAAATAAAACAGATAAAAGCTTAAGACATATATAAAAACAACAACATTAAAACACAAACATACTCCCAGCCCACACCAGCCTCCTCACCACAGCCACCCAATACCCCATTCCCCTCCCCCCCCATCCTCCCTCACACCCCTGCCCCCCCCCCCCATTCAATCCCCGCTGCCAAAAGCCTGACAGAACAAAATGGCCTTGCGTTTCCTCCGGAAGGCTGGCCAGGCTTGAACACAGGCAGGCCTCCTGGGGGAGGGAGTTGGCGGAGAACGCCCTCCTCCTAGTTGAGATCCAGTGAAAAACCAAAGCCTCCAGGCGGGCACCCCCCAGCCGACCACAGGGGCTGCGACGGGACACGAGGAGCCAGGCGATCCCTCAGACAGATGTGGCCCAGGCCATTTACGCAGCCTACGGCACACCAGTGCGACATGCTCACGGCAACCCATCCCCGTAAGGATGCAAGTCGCCGCATTCTGCACCGGCAGCAGCCGCCTCCGGAGCATTACCAAGGGCAGCCCCATGTAGAGCACGTTACACATGTTGCTATCCATCCTCTTGCTACCGGGAGTGGGATAACATGTAAGGAAACCAGAGATGGCTCAGGAGAGCACCCCAGCATCTTGCTGGACCTGGATCTTCCCATTTCTTTTCAGAGAAGAAGCCCTTTCCTCCCACCTTGTCCATTTAGGCAGCTTTCCAGGTCAAGGAGTGGGCCTTCCCAAGACCACACTCTCCCCCCACATGGGCCAGGAAGAGCCTTTCCCCCACAATCCTACCTCCGAGGTGGGGCGCCTCTGTTTCGCAGCCGATTCTTCTCAGCCGCGTTCTCTTCCCCAGATTTCTGCAGGAACATGGAGGGGTAGAAACCGGTGGTCTCCTCCTTCCTAGATTGGAGGTTAAAAACACGGTCACTGATGCCTCTAGAACAGGAGGGAATTGGGGTGGGGAAGGATGTTTTTTTATGAATTGTAAGCCACCCTGAGCCGACTTGGGAAGTAAGGATAGGGGAGATGAGAAAGAGAGATACGGTTCCTTCGCCATCGTTACAGGAGATTGAGGGAGGCCAAGACATCGGTTGACTGTGTGTGATTTCTTTGCCAGCTCCCCACGTCCCAGCGCTGTTTCAGGTCGCCAGGCTGCAGCTGTATCCCTGCTACACCCTCCATGCCACTGCTGGAAAGAGCTCACTCCCACTGACCCTCTCCTCCTCGCGCAATGGCTGGGCAGTAGGGGACACACCTGCTGCCTCCACCATGGATTGGTGCGGGTGTGTGTGTGTCCAAGGGGGCAGGGCTGTGGGATGGGTCTTTACGCGAGATGGGAGCCTGGCCTGGACTATGACAAGGAGGGATCCCCAGACCGAGCTGTACACCACCACCCTGAAGGTCCCACCGAGGGACAATAGATTCAGTGCCAGGTAAGTCAGGTCTCCCCTACAGCCGATCTTTCCCACGGTGCCTTTCATTGTGTTATTTCGAACGGTGTTTTTAAATGAGATGCTACCCCGCATGGCCACCCAGTAACCATGCATCCAACCGCCCATCTGAAGGTGGTGCAGGGGGATGCGCGCTCCCCTGAGTCACGCAACACCCACTGGTGGCCACTCACGGTGCGCTGCTGAGAAATCCAGAGTGCACCATGCGGGGCAAGCCAAAAAAAAGTGCGTGGCAACAGGCACCCATGCATCCCCTGCCCATATGAACCGGGGTGGTCAGCCATGCCAGCAGACCAGTCCACCGCTCAGAGGCGCTGTGGGTGGGAGACACGGCCTTTGCAAGTCATAGGAACTGGAGGCGAGTGTTTTGGGAGCCCGGTTCTCCGGCGCTTGCGACCAGGACGTGTCAATTTAAAAGGCCGGTCTGGCGCACTTCCCTATCAACCATGGTCTGTGGCAGGGGGAGCGCGAGGCGGCAGCTGCGGTAGCCACGCTGGGAGCCGCCCGTTAGAATCCCTCCCCGCTCACTCCACCCGAGTGGCTGCTCCCCAGCTGTGCCATTCAGTGGCCATGGACTTCCCCCAGCCTTGCTTGTCAAAAACATCCTAAGACACTTCGTGGTTAGGGTGGCCGGATATGCAAATTTTAGAGGACACTTATGAGAAATACAGGTTGCAGGGCTGCATTGGAGCCAATACAGCCCTGCAGCCTGTATTTTTCTCATGTGTCCTCTAAAGGTTGCCTATCTGGCCACCCTATTCATGGTGCTGCAGGCAGCAACAGTGCAGCGGCTTTTTCTACTGGGCAATACAGTTTCCGAGAGCGCTGTACATAGCAGGCACAACTAACCAATCAATACCCTGCATGGTCAGTCAGTTTGCTTACACCGGCCTCGATGTTTCATTCATTCTCCAAACTACAGGAGCAGGTTGCCCTCACTGTGAGACCATGTGCTCGGTTTCTTTGTTGCAAGAAGCTGTGACAGATCACACTAAGTGCCTGCAGGGTTAAGCCCATGGGGCTGGAGTAAGTCCCTGAAAGCGGACAGCCCTAAGCAGCAAGCCAGGCTCTGGCACACGTCTGGCCCTTTAAAGGGAGCAGGGCTAGACCACTAGGGAGAGGTATGGAAACACCAGAGGGATCCACTTCGAAGGCTGAGGCTTGCCTTGAAGGCCCAGCTAAAGGGATCCAGGGAGCCTGCCCCAGCTTTGAGAACTGGCTGGCAAGGGGGGGCAAGGGCCGGTCTCAGCCACCAAAGGATAAACTAGCTGGGCAGGGAGCGCACCAGGCTGAGGGGCTTTGCTTTCAGGCACCCACGAGACAACTATGCACGTTGTGTATTGCGCGAGTGGAGAACCGCACACCCGGGGGGCCAAACACAGCCCGCCACTCATTTTTATCTGGCCCTTTTCCAGTTCCTGGATCTGGTCCTTGGATCCGGTTCCCACCTGCAAGCGCTGAAAGACTGAGCTCAGGGGAAGGGAGCAGAGATGAGGGGCCTGCGCACACACGGAGAGGGGACAGATCCACGGCACAGATCCATGACCTGGACCTTCTTCCTCCTGCACCCATTAAGCACCCCCGACTTTCATGTGGGGCCTCGGAGCTCGTACCGATTTCCAAAGTGGTGCCAGGGAGGGAAAAGGTTCCCCACCTCTAGTTTATTGCTATGAATTGTGAAGACCAATCAATATATAAGACTGAAGGACTTGGGACAGTAAACAAACCCACTTTAGGGTGAAGAAGCCTAGTTGGAGTGTTGCTTGGGGGCTGGATCCTGTGGAAACTTATAAGAAGATCAGTCTGTCCACTGACCTAATCAAAAGGGTGTAAATCCCATTTCTCCCCACAGGCATCCTGGATTCTCTCACCTGACAACCCACCACCCGTCAAGCAGCTTGTGGATAACCTCTATGGTCTCGCCTTCCTTCAGAGTCAACTCGTCTTCCTCCGTGGCCGTGTAGCCTTTTTGGACGACATAAAGTTCGCCTGTCCAGAAGGGGATAGAAAACAATGAAGGGTTGGGAGGCCTAGTTAGTTAACGTGACACAGGGTATTTTCAGACGTTACGAGATCACAGTCAACCACAGTCAACCACGGTCAATCCTGTAGCGGGGCCAAAGCGCCCTGAACGTCTGTTTCGGGGGCGCCAGATGTTCACCACAGTCAATACCCACCAGGGGTCAAAAATAACCACGCTTCCGGAGCTCCGGCCTGGACCATCTCCGAAAGAGTGGTCAAAGCGATTCCCACCGGGAAACAAAAAAAAGTAACGACTGAATGGCAACCACAGGCCAGAATCAAGCAAAATGATTCCCAGCTGGGGACAAAGCACCCAGCGTCGCTGCCAGGCAACGAGCAACAACACAGGCTGGGGAGGGAGATTTGAAGGGCACACGGCAGCAGCCGGGATGAGCCACCCCGGCACCTTCCGGGTGCTTTGACCACGACCCGGCCCAGGATCGGCGTAATGTCTGTTGCGCTGCCCCGGCCCATGGTCTGCTGGTCCAATTCCTGCCGTGGTCCCGCTCCTGTCACGTCTGTTTGGGGCCTCTCTTGTCTACGGGGGGTGGTTAGCCAGTTCGCCACAGCTGGGAATCCACTGTGGTGAAACGGGCGCCTGTAACGTCTGAAATCACCCACAGAAACATCCATAGGAGACTCCATTCATGTTTCAGTCCAGAATTTTGGAATAACTGAAACAGAGACAATATTAGAAGATTTCATCCCATGTTTTACACAAGACCAGCTGTAACTACAAGGGCAGGGGTGGGGAACCTTAGCTTCAGGGGTCAACTTTTATTTGGCCCTTTTCTAGTTCCTGGATCTGGCACCTAATTCCAGCTTCTACACCACCACCACCCCGCACCAGGTACAGAAAGACTAATTTTCAAAATGGCCTCTTGCCCGGGGGTAAAGATACTGGGCAAAAAGGTGCTGCTGATAATAGGCATAGAGCAGCTCCCCTGAAAAACAGGAAGAAGCTGCCTGCAGAAATCCAAACTCGGGGTCAGGAATATAAAGGAACTCCACCTCTCCACGACACACCAGAGGAGCATACATCTAGAAAATGGCCATGCTTCTATGGACCCATTTGGAGGGGGGGGGGGGGGGGGTGTTACCTGCATAGTTGGGATCTTGCTCCTCAGACTCATCTGGACCATCTGTAGGCTCCAGGTAGGCGGCAGGGACCCAGCCACGTTTATTCTTTAACTGACAGAACCACCAGCCTGCGAGGGAAAGAAAACCAGTAGCAGTTGTCAACCCTGCCTGTAAGGAACTGGGCCTTAAACAAGCAGTCTTAGGACGCTGGACAGGGCACAACTTTCCACAGCAAGCGCCCCGGACCACACTATTTTCTCTACTTCAGGGGGGAAGGGGGCACAGTTGCCCCTATTTTCACCAGGTCAGAATAGGGCCCCCAAACAAAACCACCTCTTGGGCCCTATGTAGAGGGTGACACCCCCCGCAGTGGGTGGGGCCACCGGGGAGAGGGTGGGGCCACTAGGGGCCCCGTGTTTTATCTTCACCCTGGGCCCTGCAAATTCTAAGGCTGGCCCTGACCCTGGGGAGGGAGTGGCTGGTTCTGGAGCAGCACCACACACTGGCTGGGCCCAGATTCTCCCATTGACAGCTGATGCACCGGCTTGACCACACCGCTTAGACTCCCGACTCTTGCTCCAGCTTTGTCACTTGCCCCACCCAGTTTCCTTCCCGACTGGCTGCTTCCCATATACAGGCTGATAGTAGTCACACCTTTCCTGTTAGCTGCCCTGCACTGGACTCTGGCCCCTGTTCCAGGCTGATCCCAATCCCATTCCTGCCAACCCTAATCCTGCTCCGGCCTGGCCCTAAAGCTACTCCTTGGACCTGGTCCTGTATGACTTCCATTCCCCGTCCTACACAATGTTTGGTCCCAATTCCCTACATCCTTGGCAAGACCTCTAATAATAATACCCTGCACTGTGGGGAGGAGCTGAGGGTGCTGTTCGTTTATCTCCTTTTAATAAAGAGACTAAGGCTACTTTCAGACATACCCCTCCGCACGCACGCACATATTTAGGCTGGGGGGGTGGAATACGCAGCCTGAATATGCATGGGGATCGGCCGGTCTGAAAGGCCCCCCCTTGTGCGGCTTTGCCAGCAAAGTATCTCTTCATCTAATGCTTAATCTAATGCTTGCTGTGAGACTTATTTGTGGACTTTTTGCGGATAAAATTGCTCAAATCCACCACAGTTTTGATGCTGCACTTTTAACAGTGGGTAATGTCGCCCTCTGATGCAGAGGATGTTCTAGGGGCTATTTGAGCCACTTATTGTGAACCAAACCCATGCCCATCCTGGCTGGTCAAGGCCAGCCGGCAGACATTGGAGCTGTTGCTGGTCGGGATAGTCAACGCCTTCCTTAGGGAGGGCAGAATGCGAGACTGCCTCAAGGAGGCACCCCACGCCTGATCCTTGCTTTGTGGGTGAGGAATTGGAAGAGCTGTTACAAATCAATGTGACACTGGAGGATGTTCTAGGGCAAGTTGACAAACTGAATACTAAAAAGTCACCAGGGCCAGATGGCGTTCACCCCAGAGTTCTGAAGGAACTCAAATATGAAGTTGCAGACCTACTGTTAGTAATTTGTAACCTGTCACTAAAATCTGCCACTGTACCCAAGGACTGGAGGGTGGCAATGTAACCCTGATATTTAAAAAGGGATCCAGAGGTGATCCTGGAAACTACAGACCAGTAAGCTTGACGTCTGTGCCGGGGGAAATGGTGGAAACTGGAAACCATCATTAAGGACAGAATTACAGGGCATGTTGACAAACATGGCTTAATGTGGAAGAGTCAACACGGATTTAGTAAAGGTATCATGCCTCACTAACCTGTTGGAATTCTTTGAGGGTGTAAAAATAAGCATGTGGACAAGGGAGACCCAGTAGATATAGTGTACCTGGATTTCCAGAAAGCATTTGATACGGTCCCTCACGAGAGACGCTCCAGAAAGTTAAAAAGTCATGGGATAGGAGGTAGTGTCTTACTATGGAACAGAGACTGGTTAAAAGATAGAAAGCAAAGGGTAGGACTAAATGGTCAGTTTTCACAATGGAGAGATGAAAAAAGTGGTGTGCCTCAGGGATCTGTATTGGGACCGGTGCTGTTTAATGTATTCATTAATGATTTGGAAAAGGGTGTTAAGAGTGAGGTGATCAAATTTGCAGACGACACCAAGTTATTCAAGGTAGTTAAAACACGAGCAGACTGTGAGGAACTGCAACAGGATCTTACGACACTGGGTGCCTGGGCATCTAAATGGCAAATGAGATTTAATGTGGACAAGTGCAAAGTGATGCACGTAGGGAAAAATAATCCAAACTATGCATACACAATGCTGGGTACTAAGCTAGGAGTTACCACTCAGGAAAAGGATCTGGGGGTGGTTGTGGAGAATACAATGAAATCCACAATGCAGTGCACAGCAGCAGTCAAAAAAGCAAACAGAATGTTAGGAATTATTCGGAAGGGGATAGAGAATAAAACTGAAGATGTCATAATACCTCTGTACAAATCAATTGTGTGACCGTACCTGTAATATTGTGTGCAGTTCTGGTCGCCCCATCTCAAAAAAGACATAACTGAGCTAGAAAAGGTACAGAGAAGGGCAACAAAAATGATCAAGGGCATGGAAGGGCTCCCGTATGAGGAGAGGCTTGTTAGGTTGGGGCTCTTCAGTTTGGAGAAGAGACAACTGAGAGGAGATATGATAGAGGTCTATAAAATCATGAGTGGGGTGGAACTAATAAACAAGGAGCAGTTATTTACCCTCTCAGCTAATACTAGAACTAGGGGACACGCCATGAAACTTAGCTGCGGGACTGCCTCACTCCCCATGTGCCCGTGCGACCCTCGAGATCGTCCGTGGGAGCCTTTTTGGCAGTTCCCCAGGCGAGGCGGGTGGCCACCGATGTTAGATCTTTTTCGGTGACCGCCCCTGTGCTGTGAAATTTGCTCCCGGAGGAGGCTTGGTTGGCTCCCACTCTCCTGCTGTTTCGGCGTATACGTAAGACCTGGCTGTTCCGTCTGGCTTTTGGTGAGGGGTAGGGGGGGAGGGGTTCCCCACATATTGTATTTTAAAATTGTTTTAAAATTTGACACTGTTTTAATTAATGTTGTTCACCGCCCCAGGCTGCTCTGTGGGCAGGAAGGGCGGGATATAAATTTTAAATAAAATAAAATAAATAAAATAAAATGGGTGACAAGTTTAAAACAAATAAAAGAAAATATTTTTTCACTCAGCACATAATTGGGTTGTGGAATCTACTGCCAGAGACTGTGGTAAGGGCCAGTACTATAGCTGAGTTTAAAAGAGGTTTGAACAAGTTTCTGGAAGATAGGTCCATTAGCAGCTATTAGTCAGACAGGATCCGGGAACATGATGGGAGCTGGGGGAAAACAACAGGAGATGGATCCCCCATTGTGACCTGTTGGGTGCTTCTCCCAAGCCACCATGATTGGCCACTGTCGGAGACAGGATGTTGGGCTAGATGGACCATTGATCTGACCCAGTATGGCTCTTATGTTCTCTGCTCAAAACCCCATAATTGGACGCTGATGTTCTGGCCAGCTATTGGGCAGTTATTGAGCGGGTGGTGGCTCATCAGCTTCAGGAGCATCTGGATCGAATCAGTTTCCTAGATCCCTCACAGTCTGGCTTTCGTCTGGGTTATCGCACTGAGACTGCGCTTGTGGCCTTGGTGGATGACCTTTCCCGGGAGCTGGACGACTGTTGTTCGACCCTGTTGATCCTATTAGATCCCTTGGCTGCATTTGATACTGTTGATCATGAGTTGCTGGTGACTTGGTTGCGGGACCGAGCCAGAGTGGGCAGAACTGTCCTTCAATGGTGCCACTGCTTCTTGATCGGGAGAACCCAGCGTGTGGTGCCGGGTGATTATTCATCTTTTCCCCAGGGTCTCACGCGTGGAGTCCCTCAAAGTTCCATCTTATCCACTCTCTTGTTCAACGTGACTATGCAGTCTTTGGGAGAGGTCATCAGAGGGTTTGGTGTAAGGTGTCATCTCTCTTTTTCATCCAACTCAGGCCCGGTGCTTACTTGGTGTTTGTCAGCGGTGGGGGACTGGATGAGGACGAGACGCCTAAAGCTGAATCCCGACAAGATGGAGGTGATGGTTGTGGGGAAAACTGGGGGAGTGATGGCCTCCATCATTGATGGGGTCTGTCCTCCCCTGGTATCTCAGGTCCGTAGTCTGTGGGTGCTCCTAGACCTGCAGCTTTGCCTGGATGCCCAGGTGGCAGTTGTGGCAAAGGGCGCTTTTCGCCAGTTACATCTGGCATGACAGCTTAAGCCGTATGTCTCAGACTCAGACCTTGCCACGATCATCCATGCTTTTATTACTTCGAGATTGGACTACTGTAACACACTTGACATGGGGCTACCCTTGGTGAGACAGTCTGGAGGCTGGAGCTGGTGTAGAACACAGCGGTCCACCTCCTTAGGGGGACGAGTCATCGTGAATGGATCACCCCATTGTGACCTGTTGGGTACTTCTTCCAAGCGACTGAGATTGGCCATTGTCAGCTATAGGATGCTGGGCTCGATGGACCATTGGTCTGACCCAGTATGGCACTAATGTTCTTATGTAGTATTTTTAGGTATTCGGGTGACCAATTTGGTACTCGTGTACCAATTGGACACCCGACAGACTACGCAAAAATGCAGGTATTAGTAAGCAAACATGCTAGCTGTTTTAACTCCAGCTGAGCATGATTTAAGACCACCCACAGTGAATTCAATCATGGCTAAGCCAGGTTGTGAACCTTGGTCTCCCAGGTCCAAGTCCAGCTCCTTATCCACTAGGCTATACTTCTTTATCAAGGATACAGACAAGGCTCTTACCACTTTCATTTTTCTCAACCACGTCAAGCATGTCCCCAGTCTTGAGCGACATCTCGGAGCTGGAGTTCTTCTCGTAGTCAGAAATCGCTCGGTACGTCTGCAGGATGATGGGGCCAGTGATGTCTGGAGTAGACAAGTTGGGTTTAGTACATTCCTTTAACTGTTTTCCCATCCAACCATAAAGGGGCACAGACCTATTGATTCCAACAGCAGAAGTTGTGGACGCTCTATAATATGTACGTACTAGAAACTCAAGGGAGTACATGAAAGCATCTCTCTACCTAGTAAATAGTGCCAGATCTAGTGTCCCATGGGAATGAACCATCTTTAGGCTGCTATCAAGAAGAATGGCTCCAGCAATTATAACTACATACGTCCCAAGAGTTCCTAAATAGGAGGGGCAGCCCTTCTTTGAGTGCTGAATCCGACTGTCCCTCTTTCAGGGGTCAAGGTCCTTCTTACAGACGAGAGAGACAAAAAAAAGTCTGATATTCAAGTCTCAGACACCTCTTTCGTGGCTGCCTCCCAGCAAAGCACTTGAGAGGACAATGGGGGAGATGATGGAATGGCAAGAAACTCAGTGGAAAGTGGGAGACCTTGTCATTTGATCTCTTACTATGCACTTGGAACATTGGGGGGGAGGGGGTGTATGTACATGAGAAGGTGGAACTTATTGACTGAGGGGTGGAGTTTATTGGCCAATGGCTAGGACTTGTACCTCCTCGGTCGCTTGAGGTGTTGAGCAGTATGTAGCTGCATTAGCAAGGCAGCCACTGGTAGCTCTTAAAGCAATTCCCTCCTTCCCAACTCTTATATTTCTGGGCGGCTTAGAAAAGTAACTCTCTCCGCTTTGGTTCCTCATTTGTAAAAAGAGAACAAGAAGACCGACATCTCTCCTTCAAAAGGGATGTTGTGAAAACTGATGAAATAATGATGATATTATGCTTTATACTTCAAAAGCATTACTAACACAAGGGTGGGGAGCCTTTTCCTTCCCACAGACTATTTTTTACTCACCAACCCTAGAGACTGTGCTCCCTTTTGTAGGGGTTTTCCTTTTGTATTGATGGGAATTGTATGTAGCACAAGAGGGATGGTACTCTAGCCCCCTCAAATGGTGTGGTGGTGCCAGACCACTCACAGGTTCATGAGCCTGCTACTCTAGTTGGGTCTTTTAGCTCGGAGGGTAGAATCTCCTGCAGCTAGAACAAAAGGTCTGACAACTCACCCAGGGATTTTCAGGCTACATATTTATTTCCTATGACTGGAACAGTTACCATCAAAATCATCACCACGCCTACTCACCTGTGGAGTTTTTCTTGGAGTCCTTTGGCATTAGGAATGTCTCTGGCTTCTTGATGCTAGGTAAACAACAAAAATCAGCATGATGTCAATGGATATTACACATCTCATTTCCCTTCCTGTCAGTGGCGGGGGCTCCCTTCCTTCCAAGCTGATACTTGGTCACCATGTTTCTTGCCCCAGCAAATGATATTATACAGAATGTAAAAATGATTTTATATTCAGATGCTTGTGAGAAAATGGTATTATACAGAATATAAAAATGTTATGATTCTATAGGATATCATTTTCTCACAAGTATCTGAAAGCCAGGATCACAGCTTGTGGCTGCCAACTCTGTGCTATGCAAACAGAATTTCCATTTTCTTCCTGTCCCCAGTTTCAGCGTTGCCCCAACCTGCATGGAAGAGGATTGGGGCTGAAAGACAAAGGCAAAGTGTGGGTGCATGGAGCCTAAGTTGTAAGTGAGCACAATATGTGAGACTGTACAACATCTTTACTGCTAACATGGCACAGAGGTTAAGGCAGGAGCCTTAACTTGCAATTTCCATGCTTTTTAGTGCATGATTGAATTTGCAAGAGCCTTAACTCTTCTTGTAAACCGGAGTTTTTTATTATGGAGTATCCAAGTTTTTTGTTAAATACAGAGCGCCCCCCCATCCCTCGCTCCCTTGCCCCCTACACCCAAAGTGCTCCCCCAGTCCTCACTCCCTTGCCCACCCACACCCAAAGCACCCCCTGCCCTTGCTCTCTTGCCTCCACACCCAAAGCGTCCCCTGCCCTTGCTCCCTTGCCTCCCACACCCAAAGCGCCCTTCTGCCCTCACTCCCTTACCCCCCACACTCAAAGCGCCCCCACCCTTGCTCCCTTGCCCCCTGCCTTCAATCCCTTGCCCCCCACACCTAAAGCACCCCCCACTCTGGATCCCTTGCCCTCCCACACCGAAAGTGCCCTGCCCTCGCTCCCTTGCCCGCCCACACCCAAAGCACCCTCCCTCCCCTACCCCTCCACACCCGAAGTGCCCCCCTGCCCTCGCTCCCCCAACCCCCAGGCACAATTGCCCCAAGCCCCATTCAGAGAAGGGAAAGACAGGAGAAGAGGCGGCGAGCAGGACTCCTCTTCAAAGCGGCCCCGCCCCTCTCCATAGGCTAATATGAGGGTTTTCACAACCCCATAACTTTAAAACTACTAATCAGATTTACAAATAAAACCCCAAAGGCACCCCCTGGTAGCCTCCTTTAATTTTCTAAAAGGCTAATTCCTCCTCCCCAGCAACACTCAACCCCTCTACCCTGCCCAGATCCAGACGGTCTGACTAAATAAAAAATCAGGCTTGAAAGTGCAGGTTTCAAACTGCGATATCTCAGCATTCGTCCAACGGATTCAGCTGAAAGTTTCACAGCATGAACCATTTTCCCTAATGATACTGCACATCAAATTTCACAATCCTAACATTGATCATGCCGATTGTAGAACAAATAGAATGTTGGGGCTTTATAATGTAGCGTGCAACACACCTTAACTATTGGAGCACACCCCCGCTCTAATAATGCCTCAGATATTTATTTATTTTTTAGATTTGTACCCTGCCCTTTCCCCTAAAGAACTCAGGGTGGCTTAGAGAGAAATAATATAAAATACCCAAGTCCCACATCAGCACAAAAATGGTTTACATTTAAAATCACAGTTTTTAAAACCAGTTTTAAAACTTGCAATATTTTATTTCACCCCTCAATACCCATCCCCCTGTCTCCCCTATGCTCATACCCTCCCCCCCCCCCCCAGTGGGTTCATAGCATAACCCTGCTTCTCCCCCACACCCATAGGCCCGCTCATGGTTTAATCCCGCCTTCTCCCTATGCTCCTCCCCTCTCTTGCCCCCGCCCCAAGTGGTCACAGCATAACCCTCTCTTTGTCCCCCGTGCTCAAACCCTCCTTCTCACAGAAGGGTCATGGCCCTCCCCTTCTCCCATCCCTCAAACAGTCACCACCATACGGTACACCCTCTCATATGAAGATGGAACTAGTAATATGAATCTGAACATCAAACCACCTTGACGTGGGTGACTAAGAATTGCCACCACACAGGCCCAGTTCACACAGGAGGTTAGTGATGGAAAGAGTTATGGATGTCTCGGGAGAAACTTGGTGGTATCTTTATTTTATTTATTAAAATTTATAACCCACTTTTCCCTGAAGGATCACAGTCGTCAAAAGCAGAACACGAAATAATAAAAATATAAAATAATACAGTAAAAAAACACCTACGTATCTCTTCCCCTCACCCCAAACCTCTCCCCCTCCCAAACTCTATCCCCACCTGGCAAAAGCTCTGCCAAACAAAAAGGTTTTACGCCACCTCCGGAATATGCTCGGGCTCTGGTGGATCTCTGGGGGAAGGGAGTTCCGAAGGACGGGGGCAGCAACTGAAAATGCCTCTCTGCAGGACCTTTGTTGTGTGGACAAAATTGGCTGGTGGTACCCGCAAGAGGGCACTCCTGGTCAACCGCAAGGGCCACAATGGAGCATGGAAGGACAGACAGTCTTTCAGATAAGTGGGGCCCAAGCCATTTGGGGCTTTAAAGGTCAAAACCAGCACCTTGATTTGTGCCTGGAAAACTATAGGAAGCCAGTGCAAATTATAGAGCACAAGTATCATGTGTTCACGGTGACCCATCCCAGAGAGGAGTTGGGAAGCTATGTTCTGCACCAGCTGCAGCTTCTGAACAGTCACCAAAGGCAGCCCCACGCAGAGCGCATTACAGTAATATAGCCTCGAGATAACAAAAACATGAACGATGGTGGCCAGATCCGAGTCAGAAAGAAAAGGCCGCAGCCTCCTCACCATGTAATTGATTAAATGTGATCCTGGCCACCGCTGCAACCTGACCATCCAGGCACAGCAGAGGGCCCAGGGCACATGAAGGCTATAACCCTGAGTAACAAGAGGGGGCCAGAATAACAGGGATCCCAATCCCCTCAAAGTCACAAGACCAGTCAACCAATCACTTCAGTCTCTCTGGACATTATTATTAATTATTATTATTTTATTTAGGTAGCACCAGCAGTGTGCTATATAAATATGCAACATTTGGTGGGCCATGTTGTCAAGTGAGGCCCGGAGCCAGAGTGGGTGTGGTGCAAGGTCGGTAAGGCAGTGAAAGGGTGAGCAGTGGGCAGGAACAAGGCTTGAAGCTGGAAACAGGAAGTCATGTTGTTGTTCTGCCCAGCCTTGTATCCCAGCAAGGAACCATTCAGAAGTCTGAACAGGTGTGGTCTTGTCAACACAGAGAGGCCTACTAGGAAGATGCTGAACGCATACCTCCCAATAGTCCCTACGTAGGAACGACAGTTCTTTTGCTGCTAAATCCCACTGTCCTTCCTGCAGGAGGTGAAAGTCCCTCTTTCAGGAGAGGGAGAGACAAAAACACAAGCATTCAAGCCTCAGGCACCACTTTCCTGGTTGCTCCCTCAGAAAAGCACTTGAAAGGCCAATTGGGGAGATGATAGAACAACAAGAAACTAAGTGGAATGAGGAGCAGGAGAGCGTCTGTCCTTTTTTATGCGCTCGGCATGTTAGGAGAGAGGTGCATGTGTATGCGTACGCACACACACGTAAGTGCGAGAGGGGACAGAGCTTATTTGCTGAGGGAGGAGCTTACTGGACGAGAGGACTGGGCTTGGCCCTCTTTGCCCGCTCGAAACTTTGGGAGGCATGAGCACTGAAAGCTCCAGGTTGGAAGTTAGATACCGTAGAGTATCATACCCAGGATATCTAACCCCAAACAAGAACAAGCCATGGTTACACACAAATAGGTGAGGGGACGCATTCCCTTCCCGGTTAAATCCTTGGAGAAGATGTCGAGAAGCAACAAGCTCCCATTTGCTCAAGTTGGGTGGCAAAGACACTCCAAGCTCTTGTACTCACTGGCTGGCTGTGGGAGGGTTGAGGTCATCAGGTCGGACTTTGAAGAAGTTCAGGATGTGCGAGCAGCGGGAAATCTTGTGCGGCAGGTTGATCAAGGTGTAGCAGTACTCGGCGAGTGAGCTTTGTCTGTTCTGCGTTGATCTCTGGCCATCGAACCACTTGGCCGCTAGAAAGGAACAGAGAGATTTAACCTCCTAATTAAGAACTTTGTGTAGAGCTAAGTCAGGCGTGGGCCTGTGGATCAGAAAGATTGCCTCCTCCCCTACATTCCATCGCAACCCCTGGGGTCAGCCAAGAGCTCAATAACCAAAAAAAAGCGGGGGGAGAGACAATCCCAAAATGCTATATAATAAAAAACAATCACGAAGACGATGTCATACAAAAATACAATCGCTGGGCTCCAGTGTAATCACATAACTAAGAACCAGTTATACATATATAAGAAAAATAGATAAAACATCCATAGACTGCTATATACAATCACAGTCTTTTAACATATGTCAGGTACGTAACAAATAAAGAAAAAGCCTGAGGGAAACAAATCCAATGCCCAAACGTGTTTCAGGGAAAACTCCCCTTCTTCTGTGGGATATCCGTACATGAATGTAATAGTCACATTAGCCTCTTAGAGCACACGTCTCATGCATGATATAACAAACGTAGGTTTGAAAATGCGGTGTTGTAAACTACACCCACAGCTCTCTGTGGCATTTTCATTATCTAGTTCCCCATTTGGGAAGTTTTATCCCCAAGATTTAAATGACTGAACGGCAATGCATGAAACGCGTGCTCTACGAGGCTAATGTGGCTATTACGGCTTTAAAGTCTAAGGCCACTTTTAAACGAGGTGCTTAGAAGTGCCACCTGAGCCCCGCATTCAAGAAGAAAGCCACACAGGGAGTGTTTCTGAAAGCCTGCTTTATGAGGCTTTCAGAACGCACCTCTTCAAAGCCCCGCATCTCCAACCACTGCCACTGCCAAGAACGGGTGGCACGTCACTTCCAGTAGCACGGGGAGCGTGTAAACACTCCCCGCACGGCTTGCTTCTTAAATTATGCTCAGGAGGTGCTTCTAAGTGACTCGTTAAAACATATGTAAGGTGCTTGAATGCAGTGCTGGCCACATTGTTCCCACATGTACTGTTGGGGTGGGCGTTGGGAGGGAATTATGGATCCAGATCTGCATTACGGATCCTGGTCTTTAATTCCAGTTTTAATTATGGATCTGTATTGTGAATCCATATTTTAAAATTTAAATTTTAAATTTTTAAAAAAATCAAGAAAAATAATCTCAATGAGAAATTGTCAAGATTGGGGTTTTTTTCCCCTCAATTCTTGGTGGGGTTTTTTCCCCCTCAATTCTCATCAACAATCGAGAAAAGAAACAAGATTGAGTTTCAGCCCTAAGACGGACACAGTCCCTCTTTTGGTGCTGTATCCCAGTGCCCCTCTTTCAGGGGGGTTGGGGGGGGTCAAAGAGAGACAAAAAGGGCACTATTCAAGTTTCAGGTACCTCTTTCTTGGTTGCTTCCTAGGAAAAATCATGTAACTTTAGGGTTGAAAGTGATGTCCAGAGTCAACTAGTCCACCTCCAAAAGCTAGAGAGGGACAACAAGAAACTAAGATGGAGGACAAGCAGAAGAGCGTCTGTTCTTCTTTTGCACTTGGAACAGTGAGAGGGGGTGTGTGTGCGCATGTACGTATGGAGGGGGCAGAGTTCATTAGTTGTGCGGTGGAGCTTATTTGCTGAGGGGGAAGAGCTTGTCCGTCTTTGGCCATTCAAAGCGTTGGGACGTGGGTACGTTCATTTATGCTCTGTGACATTACACTCATTCATTCATTAACGAGGAGGGAGCCTTTCAGTTCCTCAAACCGGTGATACTGCAGGCTCTTCCTGGGGCAGACGTCATATACATTTAGGCAAAGCAGCCTGGTAAATATATTACTGGTTATAACTATATTGCTGGTTATGGAAGGCTGTGAACTGCATTCAGACTTTCATTGTCCCACACAGGACCAATCCCTCTGTACGTATTTCTAAATGCCTCTCATATTGGTAGTTTGGTGTTAATGTTACCCATCTAACTGTCTCAGGTATATTTATGGTGACTATGACTGTAGCATCTTGGTGCCTCCTCAGAAATTTACCTGAGATTAGCCCTCTGAAGGGGGTGCCACGACCTCGGTTTTACAGATGGAGGATTGAAGCACAGAGAGAAGCCAGTGTAGCCTAGAGCAGGGGTATCACAACTGGTGGCAGTAGAGTGCTGGTCAGCCCCCAGCCTTAAAATCTAATTTTGTTAAATATCAGTTTCTTCCAATCAAAATATATATTTCCAGAATGACAGCATGCAATCATGGTTCAAATCCCTGCCTATTTAATTGGCACAGTTCATGTTGCTCCGTTTGACTACACTCTGAACTATAGAGGTAACATACAGTGGCTGCACAATGAGATATTTTTGTGTAATTCAGCCCTCCAGCAATAGGAATGGGCGAACAGACCGCGGTTCGGGTTCGTCTGCGTTTAGTCCGGCCGTTTGGTTAGTTCGCTGGGTTCAGGTTCGTCTGCGTTCGGTTCGGTCGTTTGGGTTCGGCCATTCAGGAAATGTTTTGTTATTGGGGTTTTTTGTTTGTTTTGTATATGTTTTTTTGTTTTATTTTTTAATTTGGTTTTATATATATATATAATTTTTTTTTTTGTTTTTTTGTTTTTATATGGTTTTTTTAATTTAATTTTTTATCTAAAATTATATATCTATCTACACTAAATCTAACTGCTATTAACTATTCTAAATGCTATGAACTAAATGGATTATCTAATAAGTACACAGGCCTACTCCTACAAACACTAAAACTAAATCACTAACGCTATCTCTATCACTAAGCTAACTCCTACATCTATCTATCTATCTATGGGATGTTGGGAGGGGGGTGGGAAATCACAAACAACACAAGGTTTCAGTTTAAGGTTTAAGTTTCATTTCAGTACAAAACTGAAATGAAACTTAAAGCAATCTAATAATCCTACTCTAAATGAAAAATCAGAAGAAGGGAAGGGAATCTGGGATGGAATATATAGGAGAGGGAAAGGATTAAATGGAGGAGGATTGAACACAGGGAACACAGGGAGGGGTAAAAACAAAAAATAACCACTAAATCTATCTAAGCTAAGCTAAATAAGTGAATGAGAATATGGGGGTAAATGGGCTGGATGGGTGAAATGGGAGGAGGATTGCAATGGATTGGGAAACTGGGAAATGCTGGGAGAGGAAGCCTTCTGAAATGCCTGCTGTTCAGGAACAGTGACTAGCTCAGAAGGTGTTGGGAAGGGGGGAGGCAGATAGTTTTGTTTCTTGCAAGCCTCTCCACCCCTGGTGCCTGGAAGTCTGCTCCTCAGCTGACTACCCCTCCCTGTCACGTTTGACCTTCCAGTGACCCTTTTTTTACCACCCGAATTCACCCTAACGCGATCCGAACTGACCAAACTGTTCGGCCATTTCGGCGTTTGGAAGTTCGTTCGGTTCGGTCAGTTCGTGTTCGGTCATCTGAACAGGCCGAGTTCGGGCCGAACTCCGAATTTCCGAACCGCGTTCACCCAACCCTATCCAGCAAATTGTTTTGTGTCCAAGAAGTCGGACAGCTCTGGCCTAGTGGATAAGAGGGTTGGACTTTGACTTGGGAGAGCAGGATGCAAACCCTGTCTTAGACATGATCTCAGTGAGTGGCCTTGGGCAAGACACTTCCTCTCAGCCTCAGTCCCCCTTCTGTAAAATGGAAACAATCAAGACCTACCTCACAGGGTTGTTGTGAGGGTGAACATGATATGGATTGCATATTCATGTACCTGGCATGTGAGGGATGATCCTGTTCTCGGCACTGATGTCCCCAGATTCGATAGGAAACATTTCCTTTAAAGTTTTCTAGCGAGAGAACAGAAAACTGTATTAGACACAGAGCCCAGCTGGAACATCCAGGCAAAATTCATTCCGATTTTCAGAGAGAGTCAGTTCTTCAAAGCCTGAGAGAATAGACTGCAATCGTGGTTTCCTTCAACTTGACTTGTAAAAAAAAAAAGTCTAATTTTGCAGGCCCGTTTTAACTAGACACTTAGGAAACATGGTCTAAATCAAGGGTGGAGAACCATCTGCTCTCTCGGCCAAATCCAGCCAATGGCCACAATCCCCAACCCCTTCCGTGTGGGTCCTGCATGGATTCCGCACGGCACAATGCATTCCCAATGGACACGCGCAAGTTGTGCGCATATGCGAGTTGTGCACCAGATTCGTGGGGCATGGGATCAGCCCCATGGCTGTTTTGTGTGTTTTGGGGCCTCTTTTCAGTTCCTAGGATCAGGCCCATGGATCCAGTCCCTAGCCTCAAGCACTTAAGGAGCAGCAATGAGAGCATGCACTCAATGACAGGAGATGGGTGCAGGACATAGAGCCATGATCTCGAAGTTCCCCTCCCTTCCCCAATCCTAAGCACCTTTGCCCAATTGCCCCCTACTCCTATCTGAAAATTGACTAATTTTAAAAGCAGCCTGCGGCAGAGAAAAGGTTCCTCATCAGGGTTATAATGGTTTGGACACTAGCTTGGAACTAGGAAGACTTGGGTTCAATTACTCTACTCTTCCACAGTCTGCTTGAGGAAAGTCACTTAGTCAGGACCCTGTGAATTCTGCACTGCTGTAATCACAGCTATTTCCAGAGAATTTTGCAGTTTGCTACGTTGTTGTAGAAATTGCCTCTGGTAGGGCAGAATTACAGCCTGAGCGGGCAACACCATGAGCTAGCCAATGGGAAGCCAGCACCGCGAGTGGCTGGTATACATTCAGGGCAATGAGGCCCTATGCTACAGCTGCTGAAGAGAAGCATCTCACAACTCCCAAGGGAAGAAAAGAGTCCTCCACTGATAGGTTTGTGCAGTATTGTGAGGTTTCTTAAGATAGGAGATGTTCGAAATTGATGGAACAGAATGTTGGGAAATAAATTTCCATTCAAAATGTGCATAGTTTGCAGTATTTGCATTATTTATCCTCCTTGCAGAATTTCAGTTTCCTGGCTGCAGAATTTGGAAATAAAAATTTGCGGAATACACGGGGCACAGTCCTTCAGTGTCTCCGGGATAGTGCCCTACATATTTGCCAGGACAAATATGCTCCAATGGGGAAAAAGCAGACGTGCAGCAGTTCGGCGGTTCCCCGGCACGACCCAGGAAACCGCAGCCACCACGGTCCGGGTTGGGGAGAGGCACCGAACAAACGCGTACCCGCGGCTGGAGACGTGTCCCGCCCCCACATGCACCCTGGATAAAACACCCAGCCAGCCCCACCCCTCACCATGACGGACAGCCATGCTGACCAGTCATGGCGCTTGGCCATAGCAGCCTCTGCCCCAAGGCAGGTATGGCAGGCAGGGACGCACGTGCTAGCCTGCTGCCTACCCACCCCAGGCTGACATCTGGCGGCACATAAAAAGACATGCCAGTGGGGCCTGGGCCACAGCCACATCTATTTTTAACCAATATTAGCAGGACTAGTTTGGGAGAATAAGGTTCAAATCTCATCTGGATTGGGACTGGATAAATTATCAGAGAATAGGTCCATAAAGAGCTATTAGCCAAGGAGGTTCTGGGAACATAACCTCTTACTGTTGGGGGCTGGAACAACAGGGAATGGACTGCCCATTGTGACCTGTTCGGTACTTCTCCTAGGAGAAAGAGATTGGCCGCTGTCAGAGACAGGATGCTGGGCTTGACCCAGTATGGCACTACTTATGTTCTTATGAACTCACTGGGTGGCCTTGGGCAAGTCGCTCTCAGCTTCAGTCCCTCATCTGTTAAATGGGAAGAATAAGACCTCTCTCACAGGAGTGTTGTGAAAGAGAACTAGGTAAGGATTGTAAAGCACACAGAACACTGGAAGTGCTAAAGAAATATTCGTAATTTTTTTCCTCAGTGTGACCCGTGGCCATTTTAAAAATGCCAGTGTGGTCCCCAGATAGGTTTCCCCATGTGTTTACTATATCTGACTAAACGAACCTGAAACTATCGACATGGTACACTGGCCCATCTGGTTTCTACAGCTGCAGACACTGAACCAGACACGTTTCCTTTCCTGAACGTGCTGGGAAGGGAAGTCAGTACCTTACAGAAACCAGTTGCCGCATGATAGTTTTCTGCTGCGGTTGGGCTTTCACTTCACTAAAAACAAAAGACTACAAGAAACACGATCCGTACGCCTTCCTGCAGTAAATGGAAGCTAACAGTTTCTCGAAAGGGGCAAACCCCTTAGAGTTTGCACTGAGGCTTACATTTGGGCTAGTATTTCTGGAAGATGCTACTGACCCACATAAGCCTTGTCCCCCTGGAGCTGCATGGAGAGGAAATTTATGGGGGGATGCACCCCTCCCCCAATGTGTCCCCTGCTCTAATTAATCCTATGAGCAGCACAGCTAGGACACAGCTTTGTAGGGGACACAGCTCTTAAGCTAAACATCCAGCCATCTGTGTCAGAAGGTCACATGCATGGGTGTAGCAAGCGGCCTTTCTCCAGCCAACCTACCCCTTATTCTCACCCACGCCCATCCCCCCCCCCCCCCCCAAAAAAACTTCCCTCGCTCTTCCCCCCCGCCCCAACCCGCGCCGACACACGACGGGGATGGAGTCACACACCGTGAAGGCCTAGGTTGATGGATCCTCGGCCTGGAGAAGCTCGGCAATTCACTTCCCCAAACTCAAAGAACGTGGCCCCAAATTTTGCTCATTAGTTCATAGCATTGGTAGGTTGGACGGGACCTTAAGGGTCACGGAGTTCAACGCCCTGCTCCAAGGCAGGATGTTGTCCTCTACCGACATCATCCCAGAGAGATGCTTGCCCTGCTGAATTTTGAAATTGAAGGAGATTTCTACACAATGTCCCAAGGCAACCGATTCCATTGCTCAAGTGTTCTTTTTTCCCTAACGTTCAAATGAAATCTACCTAGCAACAAATGAAGCCCATTTCCTCTAGTTCTAGCTTCTGTGGTATTGGAGAACAACTATTCCCCGTATTTTTATTTTTGGGGCATCCTTTTACATATTTGGAAACTGCTCTCATGTCCCCACCCCTCTTTGCCTTCTTTTCTCTAGCCGAAACATTCCCAGTTTCTTCAGCCTTTTCTTGTCAGTCATCACTGCCATTTGTACCTTCCTCTTCCCCGCTGCCTCAAAAAAATAAAAATAAAATAAATCCTAGGAATTTACTTACATGAAATTCATAGATATCAGTAAATTTTCTATAGATGATCTTCTCGGTTAGATCCTGCCATTTCACCAGGAACATGTAAACCTGACAAATAATACATACACGTTTAAATTTGGCAAGGTAATTTGTGCCCCAGACTTCTAATTCACTATTCCCACCAGGAAGCAACCGCATATCACTGTTTATGGGCCATTTCCTAAGTGACACTCAGCAGTTTTCATCAGTGCTGCAATTTATTCATGCATTAACACACACACACACACACACACACACACACACACACACACACACACAGAGTTTCCGAACTTGTCAATCCTTACTCCTAAAAATATCCGATCTGTTAAGCAGATAGTCTTCAATACTTTGAAAAAAAATGTTCATGACTATAAAAACATAATATAAACTGCCAGAGGGGCATTTTTGGAGAGGTGATGTATAATTCAAATGAATAAAGTCAAATTCAAACTACCAAACGAACAGAGAAATGAGGAAAAGGCGAGAGATGCAGGCTGTGAGGAAAGCTGAAACAAGTACCCGCAAAAACAGGTATGCCCGTTGGAATTGTGGTACTCCACCCAATGTGCTACCCATGTTCCCAATTAACCAATTTTCATCCCAATTTTCCAACTTCAGCACCAATTTCCATTAACCAATTGGTAAAACGGTAATACCCAGTCATTCAGGTCTTCGACTGCCCAGTTCAGTGTTTGGGTCACAATCAGGTACCTGGTAGACCATGCAAAAACGTATTACCTGCTCTAGCTACTCCAAAGGGACTATGCCAGAGGAAGTCGTTTGTGGCTCACAGTCATTAGAGAGGACAAAGAAAGGAGGAAGAAGCTCAGACCGTTGCTTTCCCAGCATTGAGCACTTGCTAATTGCTTGCAGTTGATCCGCTGGAGACCACACGGAGAGGAATGCTTAAGAGGGCCACCATGAGCTGCAAAGTTCCACTCAGAATGGCCCACAGGCCAGGTATGTTCAGAGATAATGTGTTGGCTTGGATCTGGATTAAAATGAACAACGGTTCAAATAATTTCAAATGAAGATCACTGCAATCCACCATGGGATTTTCCCAAAGTTTCAGATTTCAGTGTCAGCCATCAATAAGTTAGCCAAAAGCTAAAGCAAAAGGAATCACTCCTCTAGGAGTTGTTACAGTTTTCATGAAAATGTACTTCAAAGTTGCCTGGAAACTGCATTCCTCAAGAGACACCGAGGGCGCTTTCCCACAAGGCGATATGCGCAGTGTTTGCCTCTGGGGAAAACTCCAGGAGACAAATGCTGCGCAGCTTCTGCCTCATGGGAAAGCAAAACCGTGCAGCTTTGTCTCCAATAATGCAGAGGATGCAGCGCTGGAAAAATCGAGCTTTGCATCCTCCGCGCGATTGGAGGCAAAGCTGCGCGGCTTTGCTTTCCCACGAGACAGCATTCCTGCGCATATTGCCTCGTGGGAAAGCACTCTGAAAATGACCCCCGTATTGGCTGAGGACATAATGAGTGTGTTCCTTCAGCCAGCTCACTGCTAAACTGTGTCCCTTGCAGACAACTAAATCTTGACAAGAGTGCAGGCCTTCCAGGTGACAAGGTTGCAGGGTGGAAGTTGAGGGGAAGGCAGAGAGGGACTCTCCCCCCCAGGAATGTGTAGGAAGGGGTGGATTGGTGGGGAGAAAAAGCAGGGGAGAGGGATTGCTGAATTTGAGTGAAAGGAGAGTTCATAGAAATAAGTGTGTTGTCTGAGGGTCTTGCTTCTCTCCTTTGTGGCAGAGAGATTCCTCCTGGGTGGGGATGAGGGGAGCAGCAGATGTGATCAGAGCAGAGGGGTTGCCTCTGGACTATGGAGAGAGGGGGGTAGAGTGTAGCTCCTCCATATGCTGGCTCGCTCCTGGCAGAGAGCTCTTTCATTCTTAGTGTGTGGGGACAGGCTGCAGTTGTTCAGTCCAGGGTTTGTGTGTCGGGGGCAAGGCAGATTTAGTAGGAGGTGCCTAGTTCTTCCCTTTGGGTTATCAGCTCTGCGAGCATGGGCAGTGGGGCAGGCAGCATGGGCAGGAGTTGCTGTGTGTGTCCGGCAAAGACTGCAGCCTTAGTAGTCAATTTAGAATGAAACTGACTGTCTGTGTAGGGGTAGCACTATCAGGTTAACAAACCATTTTTCATTCTGTGCAACTCCTGGTGCAGGAGCCCTGTCAGTGCAGGGGGGTGACGGGTTTTAGGCGGCTTTCTTAAAGCGATCTAAAAGAACCTGCTTGCTTGGAGAAAACTAGCACTTCCGGGCAAAAAGGTTGTAAGCCTAGCACTCTCGCGGATGGATCCGTTTTCTACTTGCACGAGGTGGGTTTGTTTTTTTAAGGAGGAATTATTCAAAAATGTCTTCATTCTGGGGTGCCACACAACACTCTAACACCTGCACGTGTGAATCAGGCCTCAGGCCTTGCCTCTCTCTCACAGTGTGGACCAACCCTTTGTAACCACCATCGACCACAGAGAAAACACCTCTGCTAAGTCAGTTGTGATGGAAAGACCCAAAGGACGTTTGTGTCCCTTGGGCTGTTGGCATGTTCAGTGATTTCATTCTTTCATTACCATTGACACAGGGTTGCCACCTATGCACATTTTTAAGGGCCGCTTATGAAAAAATACATGTTGCAGGGTTCTGCATTGGCACCAATGCAGGGCCCTGCAACATGTATTTTTCATTTTAAAATGTACATAGCTGGCAACCCTACATTGACAGTCTGGGTCCAGCGTACCTGAGGCTCGGAGCACCTTTTCCTTCATATTCATTCCTTTCTACTGTGGCCTGACAATGAAGCCCTGCTCCCAGCCCCCTCACAAGCCCAACGCTAGAGAAGCTGATTTTTGTTATTTTTTTGACTTCATCAAGTACTTCATGTTCAAGGGCCCGTCCTTGCATCATTGCTGGTGTGTCAGATTCCCTACCCCCCCATGATTGATTCTACAAGGGTTCCGTCACTCATCGTGCAATGGGCTGCTTCGTAGATTTCGGACTCTGTTCAATCGGGCAAACTGAAGCTTTTGCCACAAGGAGGAGTCAGCTTGCAAGGCTTGCAGATGAGCAGCTTCCATACAAGCAGCATCAAAATGATCTTCATGTACAAAATACAGTTTTGCCTCCACGGATTTTCATGTTCCTCTCTCATCTCTTCTGCCAGCCTTGATCCATGCCTCCCCCCGTTTTGTGTCTTGCGGGACATGTACAGAAACTCTGTGGGGCGTACGCTTTGATGTATTCGTGCACAGTGGAACCGTACACCACTTAGAACGTCTTTGGGGTCTTTCCATCACAACCGAATGGGATGCATTCCATCCAACATTTCAAGCGGGAGGGTATGAATGGCCACATCCCCCCCCCAAGTTTTGACTTTCAGAGAAAGTTTTTAGCAGCTTTCTGCACAGTAGAATTTAGTTCTCTGTCTTTCTACCCCCATTTCCTGCTACATTCCCACCCAGAACATTATCTTCTCCCTTGTCACCATCCCCATCTGCCCCAATCTCCTTCTTCCTAAACCATCTTAGCCCCTTCTCACACGCTGCTCCCAAAGCCTGGAATCCCTCTCTTCCAACCTTCAAATTTCTTCTAACAACTTCCTTCCATCAGGCTTTCTTTAACTCCTTGCCCCCACAGCCTGCTCACTGATTCTCCTTCCATCCTCTTGCTCAGGGTCTCCATCTCCTCAGTGACTAAACCAAGCATGTACCCCCTCCCCCCCTTCCACCCCCATGACTTTTCAACTTGGCAAATATATCCGTCTGCCTGTCTCTGTCTGTGGTCCCCTCCCCCTTGTCTACCCTAAATTGGAAGCCCCTCGGGGCAGGGACCTGGCTCTGATTAATGATGAATGCCAGGCACGTTGCTGACACAATACAATTGATAAATAATAAAATATAATAATAAAGCAGGTCAAGTCAATTTATTGCAAAGCCAAAGGCCTTCACAACACAATACAATTAAGAACACATTATTACACATCACAACGCAGTACTATTGAAAACACATTATTAAATAAACCCAGCAGATCCCTAGTTCAAAACGTATGCTGCAAGAGGTACAGCTATTCACAGTGGCAAGTCTGGCCTTAATTGAAGCTGCCAAAAACTTTGCCATGCGCAATCACATCCCAACTGTGACCAGAAAGCAAATAAGACTTTCCATCTGGCTGGACACGTTAGTATTTTGCATATCAAGGGTTAAGATGCAGAGTATGGGGGACAGCTGAATGCTGTATGAGAAAGAGACTCAATCTCATTCAAACTACAAGCCTTGCAAGTCCTTAAATCATAAGGTATCCTTTTAACTCTACCCTCAGAAACCTTGGAAGGAAAAAGGTTGAACCAGGCTAGGGTAAAAGCCCTTCTCTGGAGCCAGCATAAAGATTAACTTAAATATTCCGCCCTCTGGGGAGCCACCTGAAATTATTTCTATAGTGGAGAAATTTTTTGAGAGCTAATTGCTGCAGACAAATGCTGGTCCTTAACATCGTTTTACAAGAGCCAAGACACCTGCTATCGGGAGAGACAGCAGAGTTTCCTTGGCAAAAACCAAACAGGAAACCAGGTCCGACACTCCTGTGGCCCAACGATCCCTTGCACTTGAGGTCAGAAGCTTCAGAAATCAGAGAGCCCGGGGGCTGAATGAGCCTGAAGCCAGAACTTAATTACTGCCACCTGAATCGGAGAATATACTGACATATGCCCTTAGAAAACCAACCAGTGTATTTTGGTGGGCAAACAGAGTGAGACAAATAAATCTGGTTTGAACCTTATCCAGATTTTTTAATAGAGATGGACCCCAAATTGGAGACCCATAGAGTAGCTGGGGAAGCACCTTAGCACAGAATAATCGTAAGGTCGGTGTAAATAAATCGGCCACCCTTACTGGCATAAAAACTTTAGACTCGTGTTAACAGTGGAATTTGCCTTTTGAATACTGCTGCCTCACAACGAGCAGACCAGGAGGCAAATTGAGAAAACAAAACGCCCAAATACTTAAAATTCTTGATCTGCTCAATTGAAAATAATAAATAATTTAGTAGAAGGGAGGTGTTGAATGGAGCTAATGGACCGAGTTAAATTTCCAAGAAAAAGGGTTTTTGGAGACTGATTTATAAAACCCTCAGAGCGGACCTGCCTGGTGATCCTCCCTGCTGAGAGACAAACTTGTCTTTTTCACAATAGGACATTACAGGCAAATCCCCGACTCCCACCCACTGAATTCAACGGTCCAGCTCTCATGGACTTTAGCGGAAAGGGGATTGCCCCTTACGGCTTAAAAGTACTTCCCCTCCCACCCCCATTCCACAAAAGCAGTAAGCCAGCTCAGAACATTTGCAGTCTATCCACCACAATGTTACTTTGCAAAGTTCTCTGTATTTTGATAGCTTCTGGCATGCAATGAAACATAAGAGAAGAATCATCACACTGGCCAAAATAAAAAGTTTGTCTAGCCCAGTATCCTGTCTCCAGCACCAGAGACCTCGGAGGAAAATGCAGAAGCCACAGGCCCACTATGAATCAATCCCATCTCCTGCCAGTTAAAAAGATTGACTTGATCTGCGTCCTCTCTAGCCAGAGAGAGCTTCTTCCTTATCCAGCCCTCCCTTCTTCCATTCCATCTCTCCATAGAGAAAACCTGTGCCCAGGAAATCCATGCCTAAAGAAAGACCTCTCTCCGCTTCCTGGTCTCTGGGTTACTTACATAGTGCTGGCTTGGGAAAAATCTCTTCTCGAAGCCCAGCAGTTCAATGTGTCTGATGTACTGATCCCCCATGACAGCTGCCGGCTTCTTGTCCCAGCCGTGGGCGCTTTATTTTGGAGCTGTCTGTGAGGAAGTGCGTTTCTTCTTGTGTCCCCGAATGCTGCACCGCTGCCCTTTCCAGCGTCTGCACAACAGGCTGCTGCTTTTATTCACAGTGAAAAGGGGAAGTTGAATCAAGTTGGCTTCTGAAACTTCATCAATAGTGGTTTTCTTTTGTTTCTCTTTCCCAGTGTTTCAAGATCAGGCAGTCAGCGGGATCCTGCTCTCGCTCCTGATCTTGAGAAGTTTGCCAAAGCCACTGAGGAAGACCCTTTTCTTGCTCATTTGTCAAACTTCTACATTCTTCCCAACATTTCAGTGGGCTGAAGAGGGACAGAAGCCCCATCCTTTCAGCACACACTCACACACGTACAGTTGCCACTTTTTTTTCTGTTTGACCCCGAGACTCCCATTTTGGCTTATGGGAATCTCAAGGTCAAAGTGTGATAGGTTCTCATATGCACAAACACATCTGGTGCAGGTAGGGGGGCGAGATAGGCAAATTTTAGAGGACACTAGGGATGGGCGAACGCGGGTTCGGAAGTTCGGAGTTCGGCCCGAACTCGGCCCATTCGGACGACCGAACCTGAACCAAACCTGATTCCGAACTCTGAAACGACCAAACAGTTTGGTCAGTTCGGATCACATTCGGATGGTTCGGGCTAGAGAAACGTGACCACAGCCAGTTGGTGACCCACTGCCTGACACAGGGAGAGGGGGAGTCAGCTAAGGAGCAGACTTCCAGGCACCAGGGGTTGAGAGGCTTGGAGTAGCGGCCAGCCTGCCCAAACACCATCCCTTTTCGCCTCAGACCACTGGCTTCGCAGTCTGCAATTGGCCACGGGCTAGGCTGCATGGAGCCAATGGGGCTTGCGGTGAGGCGGGCGCAGCAAGTAACAAAACTCATTGCCCGCCCCCCCTGCCAACACCTTTTGAGCTAGTCACTGTTCCTGAACAGCAGGCGTTTCAGAAGGCTCCCTCTCGCAGCAGTTTTGTTCTCAATCCATTGCAATCCTCCTCCTAATTCACCCATCCAACTCATCTACCTCCATATTATCATTTATTTAGCTTAGATTAGATAGATTTAGGTGTTATTTTTTGTTTTTACCCCTCCCTGTGTTCCCAGTGTTCAATCTTCCTTCCTCCCTCCCCCCTCCATTGAATCCTTTCCCTCTCCCTCTATATATATTCCATCCCTGATTCCCTTCCCCTGTTTTCTTATTCATTTTGAGTAGCATTAGATTGATTTAGGTTTCATTTCAGTTTTGTACCCCTCTCTGTGTTCTTTGTGTTCCCCCCCATCCCATAGATAGATAGATAGATAGAGATAGGGTTTAGAGATTTAGTTGTGTTTGTAGGAGTAGGCCTTTGTACTTATTAGATAATCCATTTAGTTCATAGTATTTAGAATAGTTATAGCAGTTAGATTTAGTGTAGATAGATAGATATAATATTAGATAAAAAATAAAATAAAATATAAAAACATTATTTTTGAGGGAGAAATGGAGAAGGGAAGGAGAGGCCGGTCTGCTGCGCATAGGGGAGGCAATGGAGCACATGCCAGAGGCGGAAGGGGCCCTGCCGGGGGAGTGACAGCAGCAGTAGCCCGAGCACATCACCACGCCCCAAACTCAGCAGGCCTGCTTTAGGGCAACAGGCTTCAGCAGCTCAGTGACGCCTCCTGGCAGTGCCCTCCTCCACTGCCACGCAGGGCACTAAAAGGCCTACAGGACTTGAGGCTGCGTCTGTCTCTGCTGGTGCTGATGCTGCTGCTTCCGATGTTCCTACAGGGCCACCAATGTCTGCCACTGTCGAGGCGATCCCCAGCAGTCCAGAGCTGGTGGATCCCACCCCGGCTGCTAGAGGCGGGGTCTGATCTCCGAGCAATGGCAGTAGGGAGAGGAGTAGCAGCAGCAGCAGCAGCAGCAGCAGCAGCACTAGCAGCTATAGAGGAGGGCACAGGGAGAGTGCCAGCAGCATGGTGGGCACGGGCAGTCTAACCTCAGGGTCCCAGTACTCCCCTTCATGGGACATCACCGTGATCGGGGACAGTGAGGAAGAACTTGACACTAGTGCCACAGAGGAGATGTCTGCAGCTGAGGCGATGGCTGAGCCTCCTCCCAGAGCTGTGTCATCGGTGCAACCAAGTTCTCCCCCTCCCAGCAGCGCTGGCAGCAGTGCATCACCCGGGGTGGACCAGAAGGCAAGAGGGGGAAAAAATCCTCTGTCTGGGAACATTTTAAGCTGGTGCAGGCAGACGATCCCAGAGAGGTGCAGTGTACTTTTTGCAATAAGCTGGTGAAGCGTGGGCAGGTGCTCGCCAACCTTGGGACAACTGCAATGGCGAGGCACCTGAAGTCATGCCACAGTGCTCTGCTGCTAAGCGGGAAGGCAGGGGAAGTGGATGCCAGCAGGTTCCCGACTGCAGCAGCCAGTCGCCGAGCTCCTTCAGTGGGCAAGCGTCCTGCACCAACTGCTGCTGCCTCTAGCAGCAGGAGCAGTATGGGGGCAGAACAGCAGCAGGAGCCTCGCCAGCAGCGTCAGTCCACTATGGAGGAGTTGGGGTGGGGGCAGCTGCCACGGCCATCGGGTGCTGGAGGGCGGCGTGGCTTCTTTCAAGAAAAAGCCAAGCGCCTGTTGGCCAAGATTATTGCGCTGGATGGGCAGCCCGTCTCAATTGTAGAGGACAAGGGCTTCCAGCGGCTGATTGGGTTCCTGCCC
>QEPC01015455.1:855812-918104 GCA_003113815.1 Sphenodon punctatus | reverse complement strand
GGGGGGGGGGGGGGGGGGGGGGCGGATTTCAAGGCCCATGAATCACAGTTACATCTCGGGATTTTAAAAGCATCCCATTTCCAGCATTGTGAACACACACCTAAAGATCGCCAGACTGACAGTTACATCTCGGGATTTTAAAAGCATCCTATTCCCAGCATTGTGAACACACAGCTAAAGATCCCACCCTCGGGGTGTGTGAGCAGGATGGGGGGGACTCTAGGGTGGGGGTGACTCTCAGGGGGGTGGGGGGGCCCCTTGGGGGTGGGAGCAGATTGGGGGCAAGAGCAGTAGCGCAGGGTCCAGGAGCGGGCTGGCTGGCTGGCTGCATGCTGTTGAGAGCACGCCTCCAGCAATGTCCCTGAGTGACCTACCTCAGCTGCCCAGCCCAAAGCTTCTTGCCTGGGCGTTTGTATCAAGTGCCCAGGCAAGAAGCTCCATTGTGCCCATTAGGCGCAATGGAAAGCTAGCCCCTCCCTCCCCAGCATGTCCTATACGTGCTGTGGACTTAGGGGCTCAGCCGCCCAATCCGCGTTTCTGGGACCCACTCTCAGAGTGGGTCCCAGAAGAGAGATAGAGAGTCTGACAGCCGCAGCAGCCTCTGAAGCAGTTCAGAGGTGGCTGCGGCTGTCAGAAGCGGCGGCGGGGTTTTTTGTGTGTGTTTGGTTTTTTGCGCGGCGGGAGTCCCCCAGGGCGCTAGGGGGGCAGTGCCCCACCCACCCTGGGGGGGCGGGAGCCGCGCCTGGCCAGGAGGAATATATCCTGGCAACCATGCTGGACCCCAGGATCAAGGGCAGCATGGCATGCGAGACAGCGGTCTATGGCCTCCAGAAGGGTGCGCTGGTACAGGAGATCCTCCTGCTGCCTCACCGTCCAGCCATGGAGCCTTTCAATATGGGTGATCAGCCCTGATGTTATTCCCTCTCTCTGCCTCTGGAATGTTTTGCTGTACGTCTAAAGAGCATAAAAATATAGGAACATAAGAAGTGCCATACTGGGTCAGACCAATGGTCTGTCAAGCCCTGCCTGCATTCTGTCTCCACAGGTGGGTGGACTAGGTGGCCAATCTCTCTGCAGGGGACTTCCTTTCCTAACCGGTCATAGGGCAATCCATTCCCTGTCGTTCCAGCCCCCGTGCCTTACCTTGCAGATGGCGATTCCGTCACCCATGTCATAAAACCGCCAGACATTGGACCTTGTCCACCGACTGCCTGGGGGTGGCACTGGTGACCTCCGCCTCGTTGTCCTGTGCGGCATGGCACCAGCACCGGCATCCTATTCCTCTCTGAAACAGGAACACATAAACAACACCTAAGTAATATCATGGCATTTATGATGATGCCTCTAGTCCTCCCTCCTTGGGGTGCTAGGGATGGCAACGGGAGATGGTGACCCTGGCTGGCACGTGCAAATCCTGCCCTCCTTGGGGTGCTAGGGATGGCAACTAGAAAGACCCGTGCTGGGACATGCAAATCCTGCCCTTCTTTGGGGACTAGGGATAGCAATGGAGAGACCCTGGCTGGCATGCGCAAATCCTGTCCTCCCTGGGGCACTAGGGATGGCAGCTGGGAAGACCCTGGCTGGCACGTGCAAATCCTGCCCTTATTTGGGGGTGCTAGGTAGGGATGGCAACCAGAGAGTGGAGACCCTTGCTAGGGATGGCTGGCAGGCACATGTTTGGATGGGGGTGCTGCTCGTGCTCGTGCTCGTGCTCGTGCCTGACTGCTGGACGAGCCCCCCACACTACAGTATCCTCTCTCTCTGTGGCAGACATCCGCTGTCACCCGCTGATGCTCGCTGTTTGTGCCTGACTGATGCCCACCACCCACCCGCATGCTAGTGAGCTCGCTCTAACGGATAGAGCCTTTCTTGTCCTCAAAGTAAAAAAAAAGTTTACAAACCTGGCAGCACCTCCTGTGCCCGCCGCTTGCTCCTCATCAGAGAAGCCGGCCACCACCACCAAAGGTCCAGGGGCTGGGGCAGTGACCTCCTCCTCCTCCACCACCACCAGTTCTGGGAGCACCACGTTGGCCCCCAGGGTTTTAATGAAGACAACAGTCTTCTTCATTTTTTTGCTTTTAAACAGACACTCCAACACACAGACCAACAACAGTCACCCACCAACCAGCCAAAACAACACAGCCAAACCAAACACAAACAGCCAAAACACACGAACCGAACAACCAGCCAGTCAAACACACACTTTCTCGCCACACAGCTCCGCACGCACTCGAAGTTCCAGTTTTGACGCGATCACGGGATCTCACGATACCTTTTTCCGAACGCCCGAACCAAACACGACCGAACCGAACGGCCGAACCCGAACTCGGCGACCGACCCCGAATGCCCGAACCGCACCGGACCGAACCGCAATCTGTTCGCACATCCCTAGAGCACACTTATGAGAAATACAGGTTGCAGGGCTGCATTAGAGACAGTGCAAATTTTAAAGGACACATAGAAATAGAAGGTTGCAGGGCTGCATTGGGGCCATTGCAGCCCTGCAATCAGTGTCCTCTAAAATTTTCATATCTGCCCCCCCACCCCCAAAGTACAGGGGAGTGGCTCCAGCTGGGGGTGGGGCCAGCTGCAGTGGGAGTGTGGAGCCAGCTAAGATGTCAGCTCTCAGAGCGGGCAGGGCCAGCTAAGCAGCCTGGCCTCACAAGAGTGGGGGGTAGGGCAGCCGCAGCCCTGGCGACGCTGATGCACAGGTGGTGAACGCACAGTGGGGGCTCACCTCTAAAAGCAGGACATTGCCCATCGTAGGGACCACGGGATTTTCCTGCAAAAGCAGGGCGGCTCACCTAAGACAAGACTGTCGGGAGCAAGGGTGTAGCTAGGTTGGAATGGATCCAGGTGCAAGAAATGGACTTGCACCCCACCCCCACCCTCCCCCCAGCGTCTGTATTGCAGAAAACTGTCAACGTTACATGGTAAAGACTCCAGACACACTCCTGACTCCGTAGCGCCTCTCCCTACCTCCGCTTGCTGAACCAGAGCCCTGGAGGCTACACTGTCTTCCTCATGCTGCCGCGGGTGCTTGGGCCGTCCTGTGCTACCCGCCACGTGGCTCCCATGCGCGCAGCACGCACTTCTGCTTCCACTCAGCTCAGGCCGCTTTTATACGAGGCGCTGAAAAGCGCCTCCTGAGTCCCGCGTTGAAAGAAAAGCCGCGGAGGGGAGCGTTTACATGCTCCCCGCGCTGCCTGCAGTGATGTGCTCCCCATTGTCCGCTGCCGACAATGGGGAGCACGTCATTTCCGGCAGCGCAGGGAGCGTATAAACGCTCCCCGTGCGGCTTTAATTTCAACGCGGGACTCAGGAGGCACTTTTCAGCGAGCGCCTCGTATAAAAGCGGCCTCAGTCTCTGCCTGGCTGAACCACAACAGGACAGGATTTGTGCCCCCCCACCCCCTTGGGCCCTGGGACAAATGTCCTTCCTGTCCCCGAGTATAGCTACGCCTGTGGTGGGGAGTTATGGGAACAGGATCCTAATCTGCTCCAGCTGCAGATGGATTCTGGATGCAACAGAACCCAGATCACAAGGCTGACATTTCCAGAGGTTGGGAGGGAAGATCCATTGTTTTACCACAGAGCAAGGGACCAGTTAGCAGAGCCCTGCCCGGGCAAGAAAGATGGACCCAAGCCTCACCACATGGGGGCCTGAGCCAAGTCCAGGTAGGTCCCTATGTAGGGTGGCCATCCCTCCCCTTTAAAAGAGGATGCTTATGAAAAATACATGGTGCAGGGATGCGCTGGAACCAACGCAGCCCTGCAACATGTATTTTCCATAAATGTCCTCTTTTAAAGGGGAGGTACGGTAATCCTACCTTTCCCTTTCTGACGTCGCTGTCCTCCTGCAGAGTGTCATGACATCACGATGCTGTAGAAGGGACAAGGTGTGTGTCTGTGGAGGGGAGGGCAGTGACGGGTGAAGCCTTGTGTAGGCAGGGATCCCGGCCCAAGTCCAAGGAGATTTTGTGGACAGTGCATCCAACCTAGCCCAGGCCCAACAGAAACGGTCAGGTTCCATCCCATTGCAGCCCCCTCCCCGCTCACCAGTCAGGAACAAACCGCTTCAGCGGCTCCACCCAGCAGGCCGGCCATCTAACGTGCTATCCTGTCTCCGAGAGCAGTGAAGGCTTGCCCACCAGGACTCACCGGAGCCCAGTCACCCATTCTCAATGGGAATTAACTACAGTTGGCCATATCGCCCCTTTAAGAAGGGGACGCTTATGAAAAACACATGTTGCAGGGCTGCGTTGGTTCATAAGTGCCCCCGTTTAGAGGGAAGGTAACGGCCACCCTAGAATTAACTCATCAGTGTCCATTTATTAATATTGACATTGTTTCCACCATTATTCTCTATACACAGGGCTACAGCCTTCACTCGTGGCCCCTCAGGCTCTCCCCACAGCAGCCCTTTGAGCGACAAGGTCAGGCTCCGCAGCTCTAGCCTTACTCACAGTTCAGACAGTCAGTAGACCCTTCTGGCTCTGGGCTGACTTGTGCCATGTCCCCCTCCTCCTGCTGCTGCTGCGCCCCAAGTCATTACAGTCAAGCCTCTGGCTCTACTTCCTTGACCAGAGATCTGTTTCCCTCAGCAGTCTCTCAAGCCCCTTTCCTGGGCTTAGCTCCGAGCTTTTCCTTCTCTGCTGGCAGGCCCCTCACGCTGAGCTGTTCTTTCTGCAGTTCTCCCAGGACTCTCAAGGCTGGCCAGGGTCACGCCCATATGCAGGTATAAGTCCAATTAGGTGCTTTCCTCACCCAACTGGTGCATGTGCAGCCGTACCCACAATGCCTCTGGCTCATGCTAATCCTCCCAAGGGTCCAGCAAGCCCACCAGACTCTGTCCTGCGACACAGTAATTCCCAAACGTCTGGGGCCCATGGATCACAGTCAACCCTCAAGTCTTCTTCCAAACCGCCAGACATCCATTGGAGACGGTCAAGACCAGAGCGGTCTTATTGTGGATGGACACAGCTGTGTGAGGTGGGTGGCTTTGAGCTGCTCCAGTACCAAGCGTGGAAGGAAAGTAACATAATTAATCCTACACCTGTGGCTGGGTTGTCGGCAGGAGGGACTGAACCAGAGAGCTCTTGCTCCATCTACACGAGCCTCTACCCGCTGAGCTAAAAGACTGGGCTCTGTTAGTCCTGTAGAAGGTTCATGAACCACCACACCACTAGAGGGGGCCAATCTGCCAGACCCACTTGTGCTAAACTCTCCCCCTGGGTGAGGAAGTACATCCCTAGCCTCATTGGTCAACCCAGCTCACGTTCCCATATGGGCCACCATTTGTCACGCAACACCCCTTGGCAGTTTGTCAACGGGGGGGATTGGGGAATTGATCACATCACCTATGCGAGTCGCCTTCTGAGCTAAAAGACCAGGGTCTTTAGCTGTGTAGAGTAGCAGGGTCATGAACCTGTGGGTGGAGTCTGGCAACACCCCACCCTACATCCCTGGATAGATTGTCGGCAGGGGAGAATGAACTGAGGACCTCTCCTTCCATCTGCATGAGCCTCTAGCCTAAACAGAGACAGGTCTTTTAGCTCAGAGAGTAGGGACTCCAGCTGGAGTAAGAAGTCCCCAGTTCCATTCCTGCTGCTGACAATCCACCCAGGGATGTCAGCCTGTCTGCCAAGTAGATGAGCCACTACTCCACCCCAGCCGGTGCTCTGGGTTTGAGTGGCCCACTCCACTTGTGGATGTTCTGGAGCACCACAGACAGAGCTGGTCCGAAGCAGGCAGCACCTGCTCCGTCTCACACCCAGGTGTGAGGCAGAGCAGAGACATGGGTACCCTCTGTCTAAAAGCACCCTTTGTCACTGGTAGGTCCCCAGACCACCTACAATGGCTTTGTGGATCGCAGTTTGTCACTGGAGGAAGGCGTAAGGAACCCCAAAGCAGACAAGGACTAGGGGTGTTTTTACACCGAGCGGGTGGGTGAGGCTCCGCAGTCCGTACACTGGGCGGGGGGCGGGGGCATCGTGCGTGTGGGAGCACTTCAAACAAGCAGTATGGCTGCCCCGTCCACACACTGCCCACCCCTTCCACACACGAGGCATGCCAACTTTTTGTGGAGTACCCCATGCGTTGGAAGGGTGGGAGGTATGTGGGTCATGGGGGTGAGCACCCCTACGCTCTGAATTCACACAAGCGCTCCCCCACATGGACGGTGGGTGTCCATGTGTGGGGGCGTCTCGTGTAAAAACACCCCATCTCATAAGAGAAGTTCACCAGTCCAGTGTGGAGTGCAGATCATTATCAGTTAGCAAAGAAGAGGGAACAACGAACAATTAATACTTTGTGCAACACTTTCGGTGCCGTTTCCTGTTTGCAGATTGCCTTTGGGCTGCTTCCTAGCTTTCTTGAATTGGCTTAGACTTTGATCAATCATGCACTTGATGAGTAAGAGAGAGGAGAGGAGAGCAGTAGGTGGGATGTTGCTTTTGTTGACGATGAACCATGTAACCATAGCCGAGTCCTGGAAGCTAGATGCTTCACTGAGCCTGTATGATAGGCTTGTTGGTTAACCTGCGATATCTCCTGTGTGCATGATTTCCAGCAGGCAGGGTGGAAGGGGAAATGAAGCAACAGAAAAGTGAAATGCTAATAAATAGCGAAAGGCCACTAGATGTTTCCACAAGTCATCCTAGAGCTGTAGCTTCCCCCCCTAGAGCCACAAACCCTCCCTCCCCTCTCTGCTGCAGTAGAAAAAGCTCTTTCTGCTTTTGGGATTCTCTGCACATGGGATTCATTTACTCAGGGCTGGGCGAAGGGTGTTCTGGGCCCAGTTCCAAGACTGAAATCCAGGCACCTCTCCTCATGTAAGAACTTCAGTGAAGAGAAGGAAAATTGGTTTCCTAAAAAGTCAGGCCCGACAGACCTGGGCCTGGTGTGATTTGCACCCCCAGCACCGCGCTTTACCTAGCCCTGCATTTAGTGACTTACTGAAGGGCCTGTTTGCACAGACTGGTCCCCAGAGTAGCTGTTCTTGAAGCTTTGGATAGGAGTGACTACAACTCCCTTCCTAGCAGTGCCCAACCCAAGCAAGTGCAGATTGTGCAATTACACAGGGCCCCATCTCCTGAGAGGCCTGAAGCACCATGAATAAACCTGGTATGACAACATGGGTGTGAGAAGCACTGGTGTAAAATACAGGCCCGCAGAGCCTCAAAGACAGGAAGCCTGGGCCTGTGCTAATTGGAGCCCCCCCCCAACACATGGGACCATGAGGAGAATAGAAAACCAATATGTAACTCGGGGTAAAAACAAAAGGAGATAAATCAGTCTCTAAACTAAAAACTGAGGGAAAGCCAACAGGTGCTGAGCAGCACGTGGGTTGGGCTGAGGCAGCTGCAAAAGATGCCGTTATTTAATTAGAGTATCCTAATATAGAAGACAGGGGAAATCCCCAGGGAGCTCAGGTGGAAATCAGTTGGCAACAGTCAAACTCTATTGATCCCCAAATAACTAAAACAGTAACAGTTACTTACAATAAGCAGATTAAAAATAAAAAGGATACATTTAAATGTCTATTTACAAATGCTAGAAGTCTGAAAAGTAAGATGGGAGAATTAGAGTGTATTGCGTTAAACGAGGTTATAGACATCATAGGAATCTCAGAGACCTGGTGGAATGAGGACAACCAATGGGACACGGCATTACCAGGATACAAAATATATCGCAATGACAGAGTAGATTGAGCTGGTGGTGGGGTGGTGCTATATGTAAGAGACACATTGAGTCAGGCAGGATTAATAACGTAAAGGAAGCAAACGGTACTCTGGAATCTTGTGGATAGAAATTCCGTGTATAGCGGGGAAGTGTATAGCGGTCGGCCTATACTAGCATCCTCCTGACCAGGACAGTGAGACTGACTGTGAAATGCTAAGGGAGATTAGGCAGGCTATTAAAGTTGGAAACACAGTAATAATGGGCAATTTCAATTACCCTCATGTTGACTGGGTGAATCTCTCCTTGAGGCGGGATGCAGAGATAAAATTTCTAGATGTCATAAATGACTGCTTCCTGGAGCAGCTTGTCCTGGAACCAACAAGAGAAGGAGCCAGTCTGGATCTAGTCCTAAATGGAGTGCAGGATTTAGTGCGAGGGGTAACGGTGCTGGAGCCGCTGGGCAATAGTGATCATAATATAATCAAATTTGACATACTCATAGGAGGGGAAAGGCCAAATAAAACCACTGCGGTAACATATAACTTTAGAATGGGGAACTATGTAAAAACTGAGGAAACTAGTTAGAGGGAAACTTAAAGGAGCAGTTGCAAGAATTAAATGTCTACAGGCAGCGTGGAGACTATTTAAAAACACCATCTTGAAAGCTCTGATTAAATGTATTCCACAAATTAAAAAAGCTAGGAATAGGACCAAACATCTGCCTGTGTGGCTAAATGGGGAGGTGAAGGAGGCTATTGGAGCCAAAGGGCAGCCTTTAAAAAATGGAGAGTCCAAATGAGGTAAATAGGGAAGAGCATAAGCGTTGCCAAAGTAGATGTAAAAAGTTAACAAGGCGCAGGCCAAAAAGGAATATGAGGAGCAACTTGCTAAAGATGCTAAAACTAATAATAAAAACTTTTTCAAGTACATCAGAAGCAGGAAGCCTGCTATAGGGTCAGTTGGGCTGTTAGATGAAAGGGGTGCTTAGGAAGGAAAAGGGGCATTGTAGAGAAGCTGAATGAGTTCTTTGCTTCGGTCTTCACTGCAGAGGATGTTGGGGAGATACTTGGAGAAGTAACGTGTACTAGTATTTTACCTCAGGGGCAAGTTACCACATGCGGTTAGTTAGTAAGACCTTTCTCACTGAATTGGAGACACTAGAAAGTAATTTAACCCCTCGCAATAATTGTTTGCAGGACTAGCTTTAGCTGGATATTGTAAGAGATGTCGTGCTCAGTCAGACCAATGGTCTGTCTAGTCCAACATCCTGCCTCTGGCAGCTTTAGTTACTTCAGAGAAGTACCCAACAAGTCATACTGGAGTGATCCCTTCCCTGCTAGTCACTCTCAGACCAGCTTGAATAATAGGCTATCCTCGAAGAACTTATGCAATCAGGTTTTGAAATCAGTTATGCTAGTGGCCTGTACACTATCCTCAGGCAAGGAGTTCCACAGGTTAGTTGCATGAGGAGCGAAAAAAGTGCTTATTTTTGTTTGTTTTAAATCGGCCAGTGAATTTCATAGGGTGACCTTGTGTTCTAGTATTTTGTGAAATAGTTAACAGCTCCCCATTTACTTTCTCCGTACCCCTCATGATTTTGTGAACTTCTATCTTATCTCACTCTCACTCATCTCTTTTCTAAGCTGAAGTGTCCTAACCAATAAGCCTTTCCTTATACAGAATCTGTATAAGGAAAGGGGTAGGGTCTTCAATCACCTTTCCTTCTCTGCACCTTTCCCAGTTCTTCTATGTCCTTTCGACAACTAATCAGGACATAGCTTTAGCTGAGATTAAATTACCATCAGTAACATTCTGCGTTAACAGGCCCCGAGATGAGATGGGCCCAACCCAAAGCACTCTTCATCTCCATGTTAGCCAGAGATAATAATCAGCCCTCCACTCTCCCCCGCTATACGTACTGTCTCTTTCTAAGCCTTCAGGAGAGGATTCTTCACTGTGATGAAGAAATTTCTGCCCTCATCTATTTCTGGACACACTAATGTAACTATTGTTGGCCAATCTCTTCCTACTGAGATGAGCTTCCATTTTCCAATGGCTGTTCTTGGTTACCGCTCCAATGCTGTGGAACTTTCTTCTCCCAGAGGTTCATTTGAGCCCGCGCCTGGGCATCTTCCGGAGGCAGGGCAAGGCCTTTCTTTTTGTTAAAACAGTTGGCAGACGGGGATAGGGATTGGGGGTTTGGGGTAGGAGCGTGAGGGGGTGATTGGGGTGGGTTGTGTGGTGGAGGAGTTGGGGCAAAGGTGGGTGGGTGGGTGTGTCAGTTTCTATGCTGTTTTATCTGTTTGGTAAGCTTCCCTGAGCCGCTTGGAAAGGGTGGGGTATACATTTAAATAAATTAATTTAATTAAACCTTGTTTTGTCCTGTATGAGCTTTTTTAACTGTCTGAAAGGAGAAGGTCACAGGACCCTGTGCTTGCAACACGCAAATAACACGCCCGTGTTGCCATGCAAACCAGGTTTAACCATCATGCTTATTTCCTTCTAGTGCAGTTCTCGTAATGTCGGAAGGGACAATTCCCATAATCGTTGCGTCTACCAGCCCCCCAGCGCATGAAAAAAACAGCTGTACAGCAGCATAGGATTGCTAGCAGAAGTCAGGAAAGTTCACACGGCAGGTTAAAACAGGTAAAATACAATAATGCACCATAGCTATCGCCCACAGGGAGCTATAAAGGCAGGGAAAGCTACTTGTGTGTGAATGCATCCATGGTATGACAATGTAGATTTGCTCTCTGAGAGGCTAGCATGCTTCGGCCAATCCACTTAAAAACGCCCAACTGAACTGTAAGAGGGAAAGGGTTTCTAGAGGAGGCTGCTGCTGCAACAGGACCAGTTAAGAGACTCCATTTTATAATGGAGGCCTGTTTGCTGAGAGAATTACAGAGCAGAGGCGGCTTGGTGTCAAAGAGCATGAGGAGAGTGGAAAGACCCTCAGAGGAGGCAATGCAAGGAAATCCTATAGGCAGACCTGGTGGAAGACATTTGGGGTCCTAGTACATCCTGCTGGCCCCGGGGCAGCCCATCTCCCACCTACGCTCCGTGCAAAGGGGCGGGGACTCTGGGGGGAGGACAGGATTTACCCATGAAGTTGGTGCCATGTTAGCAGCTCCCAGCAGTCTCCTCCCCCCCCACACCGCTCCAAACAGCACTCCCTCTCCCACCCACTCTGAAAGTGTCATGGTGCTCAAGCTACTTGTAAAGGGCTCCTTCAGCCTCTGAGGTCCAGGCTCAACTAAACCCCCTTGCCCCACGGTAGCTACTACTAGGGTTGCCCCCTATGCTGTTTTTAAGGAACACTGAGGAAAAGCAACTTGTATTTTTCCTCAGTGTGTTCCTTAAAAAATGGCATAGGGGGCAACTCTAGCTCCTACCGCCCTTGCTTAGCCCAGCTCTGGAGAGAGGGGTACTTTTATTTCCACTGACACGAGCTTGCCAGCTGTTCGGAGGCTACATGAGCCGGTACCCCCATTCTCCTCCTCTCATCTGGCCTCCACGTGGTAGCTGGTGATGAAAGGTTTTGGTGGGGCAAAGAGGGCAGGAGCAAATTATCTACAACTGCACAATCTGGGAGCTCTGATTAGCCCAATGCCAGGCTCAACCAGAAAGCGCGGGGGCCTGTGATAAAGACAGGCAGTGCACTGAACATGGAAGCAGGAACAATTAAAAAGAAACCTTGGTAGTTTTTAAGAAAATAATCTGAAAACACTGAACTCAGTTACACATTAATGTAGGGCCCTCTGGCCCAGCCGCTTCCTTGTGGGATGCAGGTCATCTCCTGCCTGCAGCGCTCTGCCAGTGACCCCTCTCCCCCACATTCAGGTACTTTCATGGAGTCTTCACTGGGTTTTATTTGCCCAAGGTTTACAAAGCCCATCGAAGTTTACAGCAAACAGACCAAGAGACTTTGTACTTTCCCCCGTTCTTGCCTTTTCCCCATGGATCAAGGATTCGTACCTTCAGGGCCATGTTTTGTAGTGCTACCTTCAGTCTGCTCTCAGAATTGCTATTTTCTTTGGCTGTGTTGACCCAACGTTACAGGACCCAGGACAGCTCTGTACAAGCCCTCCTCCTGGGCTCCTCCCCCCAAGGCATCTGGCAGAAGATTCCCATGGTGCTTCAACTATCCCTTCTTATACCCCTCCAAAGGGGCATGGTTATAGTGATAGACAGACCAGTCTTAAAGGGGGTCATGGCTCTCTCTCTCTCTCTCACACACACACACACACGTAACCTGCAGGTTTCCTCTTCAAAGCTCTCCCACCAGAACTACAAAAGCAACCGCTAACCTCTTTTATCTGTAACTGAGCCACTGGCAATAGCTTTTGCATATTGCCCTTGCAGTAAAGATGCATAGCTGTAGGGCAGAATTAGCTGTGTAGCTGGATAGCTCAGCTTTCATTCTACCACATTAGCATCTTAGCTTCTATTACTCAGCATGGATTTCTGGCACCTCTCCCTTCGCTTGTTGAGAAAATGCGGAGGACCAGAATTTGCTCCCTATCTTGCAGGGCAGGGTCTTGACTGAAAGGGAAAAGGGGGGAAGCCTAAAAAAATTTTAAAAAAAGAATAATCCACAGAAATGACATGGAAAATGATCACCTATTACAGTTACTTACCGTCTTCTCCCAGGCTTTCATCTGGAGGGGGTGGGCCAGGGAGGGGAAAAGGAGCTGGCATGCCCCTTTCTGACATAACTCTGCCACTTAGGGAGTGTCATGACAATCCATAAGGGCAGGGTCACAGCACAAAGAGAAAGGCCATATGGGCACCCCTTTTCTAACACCAATTTCTCTGGGTTACTGAGAAGGCTTCCCTCATAGCCCAAATACTCTGGGAGGAAAGAAGGGTGATAGTCCAGAGCACACCTCCGAGATCAACTGAAGATAGCCACGAATCTGGGTTGAATGAACCACCGTTCTGACCGTTTCTATGTAAGTCAAGTTCCATATTGATCATTTCTATAGCCCTTTCAGTATTTAGAGTGTTTTCCAATCCTTATCTAGTTCGCTCCTCCCAACGCCATTGCTATTCCCATTTTACAGATGAGACACTGAGGCTGAGAGGGACTTGGCCAAGACCACCCAATGAGTTCATAGCCAAGATGGGATTTGAACTCTGGTTTTCCAGGTGCAAATCCAACACCTTATCTGCTAGGTTACACCAGCTCTCTAAGCCTAGGACAGTCAGGCCGCTTTAACTCTATTACCTGAAGAGGCAGAAAAACTTCCATCTGAGTAATTGCAACTCGATCCTGATGGGAATTCACGCATGTGAGAACACGCTAGTCTGCTTTTACGCCCTGACTCCGCAAGAACACCTGTCATTGTAAAAGTACCATTTGGGGGCCCTGTCATGTGTGAGCGTTCTCACGGTATAGAATAGTGCATTCTCATGTGCGCTAATTCACAGCATAAGAGCACCGTGATTTCTCCGACAGACGTTTCCCTGCCTCCCTGGTAATGTGTAAAAGTAGCCTCACTCTGCTCTCCAAAGGATGAAGCAATCCCACAGCTATGGAGGGAGCTGCACAGCTGCAGCAGCCCAAGAACAGCTGCAGCTCTTGTGGGATGGGGAAAATCCCTCCATCCAATTCATCGTCATCAACACATTGCTGACAACCACATGATCATCAATTCTGTGGTTCCACAGGGGATTCACACAGTTACACTTCCTGTGGGTCGGGGAAGGGATGCAGGCAAGATCGATGCTAGCGTAGCAAGCAGAATGGGGTTGGGAGGAGATCTTTCCCTCCTGGATTTTCCAAAGGAGGGAGATTCCCTCCCTCAAATTTTTGGGGCTGTTGCAACAACAAAAGAAAACCCCTAATTTTGTTCACCACAGCTTAGGCTGCCTACCTGGTAGAGGCTTCTGGGGACAGAGCCAAATGACAACAGCTCTTCACACCCTATGGAATGGGAATTCCGAATTATTACTGGACGTCTACACAGAGCCATTGCCATTCCGTCTGCTGCTGCAATTTCAAATTTGTTGGGTGTTAAGAGCATGGGGGGAAGGGGGGAGGAGGCGGACTCAAAAGCATAAACAGAATTGTGGAATAGGGGTCAGGGAAAACAGGGCCTCTTGAGTACCGGACCAGACACTCCAGCGTCTGGGTCATTCCACCCTCTATTTGAAGACCTTATTGCACCCCTTGAGGATGGGTTCCTTCCTCATGGGAAAGTTCAAAGAGGTTTTGCTGCTCTCAAAATGCCCCTTCCTTCTCAAGGCCTGATACAGCCCGAGGCAAAGTTGGAGGCCAAAGAAAAGCAGAAGCAAAAGGTAGTTTCCCCGATGGAGTAATCTAGAGAAGCCCTACAGGCCTGTCTTGTGATAGCAACACAACCCATGTTGTTACTGATGCTGAACCTCTGGGCTGTGAGCCAAATTCAATCCACAGCTGGGTTTTATTTTGATGCTTTCTAGTTCCTGGATCTGGTCCTATTGAGGGCATGGACTCGATAGAGGATGAATCCATGGCAGAGATCCAGGATCTGGACCCTTCCTCTTTTTCCCCCCCATCTTGAGCACACCCCATAGCAATCCCCACTCCAACTCAGCTTGTACTGTCAGAGTGGCTCACGGAAAGGAAAAGGAGCCTCAACCCTCAACTCCGTTGTGTCCCTTATTTAAAAATATATACATCTATATCGATCAGTTTATTATCCCATCCTATCCCAAGGAGTCTCTGGGTGAGTTACAACACATAAAACCATCCCTAATAAACCCATGCAAATAAAGCCAGCTAAAATCCCTTCTTCCAAACCTCCACAACCAGCACCAGGTCTGGTTCCGTTTTTGTCCCACCTCCATGCTTTCTTCTCCATACGTGGGATGGGCCCTCAAGGCTACTCATCCAGTCGCTTTCCTTGGAGCCCATCTTTACCTCCCATCAGATAAGGTGATGGTTATATAAGCACACACTCTAAAACCCCACAACACTAGAATTTCTCCATGTCTTGATCCTGAAAAAAGATCCATAAGCTTCCCAGTGGAGGAGGGTGGCTACCTTTCTAGGTTTCATCCAAAGATTCCAGGTTTTGACCCAGAGTCTTGAAGCTCCGGGAGAATCAGATTTTTCCAAATCAGCCAGGGGTGCTCCTAGCTGTCCCCCCCCCCCAAATTAGGGCTTCTGCAGGCAACAGGGAGTAGCTGTCAGAAAGGAGATGAACCACAGACTTTCCTGCCCCCTTGTTGACATGACCCCATACCTATCGGGCTTCTTGGCGCTTTGTAAAAGGCAGGGTTACATCAGAAAAGGATGTGGCAGCCTCTTTGCCCTGCCCCTACAGATGTGGTTCCACCCCCTTCAGCTGGTACCGTAACCCTTCCACGGCGACACCTGTGCCTACAGAAAAATCTCTCCTGCTCCAGGAAGCTTTCTAGGGTTCTGGATCCTGTCTTCAGTGAACTCAATGGCTCAACTTCCACTGACTTTAATGGGTGAAGATTGTACCCCAAGTAAGCTTTAATTAGCTTCTCCTCTTTCCCTTTTTCTCTGCCTTCCACCAGTAGCAGAGCAGAAACTATTCTTTCCCCACCAGCTTCTCAAAGGACAGTTGTACTTTATGAAATGAAATGGAAAAAAGTACACCTACAAGAGCAGGTATACCGGGGTAGCATCATGGTAGTCAACCTGATCCGGTATTGTGAGAAAACAAACAGTACCCAATTACCGCCTGATGGGTTATCTGAACTACCAAGTGGCTGATTTTAGTTACCAAGTTAGGAATTTTAATTGGCGAGCTGCCGATTCCCAACTTCCAGGACCATAATTTCTGTTTGCACAATTCCGCTTAGTACCATTAACCAATTTCCCATTTGCGCAACTGTGCGATTTTGTGCATTTTTTCTCCAGTCTCCGTTTGCCTCGCTTCCCCATTGGCCAAGGTGTGCAAGGGGCAGTAGGTAAGAGCAGCAAACAACTTTGTGTGGAGAGGGGCTGGTTGCAAGGCCAAAATAAAAACCCCACACAATGTGACTGTCCCTTATTTTCTACTAGTGGCAATTGGAGGGGGACCACTACACTGGATTTTGTAAATTAGTGGTGAGTGGCCAAGCTTGGTTTCGGAGCAACACTGTGGACCCATGGCATAGATTTCTTCCTCCACCACCTCACGCTCTCGTTTCTGAATTTTGAAATTGGAGGCATTCAATTTTAAATTGATAATTTCCTCAGCTTGCTCTTTGCCCTGTCCCCTTTTCTGACCTCCTTGACCAGGACTTACCATTGTTCAATAATCTTCTCTATGGCATGCATGTGTTCATGGGGGTAAAACTTTAAACATTTGTGTTGTTTTGCAAAAATGTACAATTGGTGGCAAATTCTGGTTCTCTCCTTTTTCGCCCCTTTTCCTAAGAGCCCAACTTACTTGCTGCGTTGTCTTTGCCTTGAACTCTGCAACTCTTTTCCTTCTTTATACTGTGGTTTTGTGTGTCCGCTGCTTCCTCCTCTTCCTCTGCCAAGCATGGTGGGTCAAGGTGGGACAGGGTAGGGCTTACCTTTTTTTTGTTCTAGTGTTTTTCCATAACTTCCAGTCTGGTTGTGAATTCAAGTCCTGTTTGGTCTTGCGTTGAATAGCACCCAGTCAGTTCAGAGGGAACTAATTTAGAACCTCACCAACTTAAACTGGGTCTAAGCCAAAGACCTGAGGAACAGAAGCTATAGCCACCATCTGCAAAAAGACAGTGGCACAACCTCAGGAGCACAGAACGTTGTGCACAAGCACTTTGTTAGTTGACTTCTCTAGTGATTGCGTACTTGGCTATATTTTTACAGCTTCAACCAATTTCTCTTTGTTTCAGCCACAGGGCCCGTCCGTTATAGCTCCACTACAGAGGCAGGCGACTGTGGTCATAAACCCACTATCTTGTGTGTTAGGTCAGCTACACCATTAACCCCCTGCTTTTCTTAAATTTACAATGCTGAATTCTAGCCGTTAGTAGAAACCAAAAATTGGTGTTTATTTTCAATTGCACAGGTTCTGTTGTTGCAAAATGCCCTGTAAGCAAAAGGCCATCCGCTTGGGGGACGTGCAGAAAAGGGCTTGTAATTCGGGCGATACTGAGCTGGATTCTTATTATCCTAGAAGGAGAGTCAGTAGGCCAGTGCAAAAAATAATTACATTTTTTTTTTTTTTTACTCCTGGGCTGGGGTACAAAGTGTAGCAATTGTTTTCCTGGTAAGGTCAGAGAAAAGAGAGAAGTGGTTTGGTCATTATCATAGGAAGGTGCTGAAATGTGGCTTATCTGGCCCAGCATGCAAGGAAGTCCTATCTACGTGCTTACAAACAGAAGGGGGATTGGGAGGGAGGGAAGAAAGCCTTCACTATAAAGATGTCTGTCCTCCAAGTGAACTTGAGAGGTGCGGTGGCTGGATGGTTAAGATACTTGAAGGCTATGGATTCAAGTTCTGCTTGGTTTTGCATTGAATGGCTGCTCTCTAGTCTATTGTGAACGGGTAACAGATCCACTGGATTGAGGAAGGCCAGGGCGGTGGTACTGCCCACATCACTGGGTCATAAATGGAGATGTCCGTTCCCAGAACAGAGCGATGAGCTAACATGAATAATATAAAAATAACCCCTTTCTTGGACTAACATATCCTGGAAGTTAGGCGAGCCTTGGCTGGTCCACGTTAGCAGGAAGTGGGTGAGAAGAATGCAGGAACAAATGAGACAGGGTGAGAGGGAAGAAGAGAATATTTAACATCTGTTCCTTTAGTATCTGCCTTAATAGGAAGGGTTTTAAGCCTCTTGGCCTCAGTTCCCCATCTGTAAAATGGGAATACGTGTGTGTCTGTCTGTCCCTGTGTTCCCCTCACCCTTGTCCATCTCAGATTGTAAACCCAGTGGGCAGGAACCGTTCTTTGAAAATCTGTGACTGTAAAGCACTGCATACACCTAGTAGTGCTAGAGAAATGGTAAATACTAGTAGTAAGTTTATAAATCTGAGCTGGAAACACAGTATTAGCGTATGATCGCTTTGCGAATAAGCAGCAGAGATTTGAATGAACAAACTGTCCTATGAAGGGTATACCCTTCGAATGAACACATACGAATATTAATGTGTGTAGTTCTAGCTGTCCCATCTCAAAAAGGACATAGTTGAAATGGAAAAGGTACAGAGAAGGGCAACAACAATCAAAGGCATAGACTGGCTTCCGTATGAGGAGAGGCTCAATAGGTTAGGGTTCTTCAGCGGAGAAAAGAGACGACCGAGGGACTGTAGAATACAAGTTTACAAAACAAGTAACTTGAGGAACGGGAGGCAGTTATAAAAAGTATTCGATAAGTTCCCGGAGGATAGCTCCCTCCATGGCTTTTAGACAAGCTGGTCAAGGGGAGCATGAGAGACCTCGGACTGCTGGGAGCAGGGAGGGAATACCGGAAAACAAATTGTGACCTCTTGGACACTTCCCTGAAGTAACCGCAAGCTGCCACCATTGGGAACAAGATGCTGGGCTGGATGGACCATTGGTCTGTCCCACTCTTGTATTGCTTATTCCCGGATAACCGGGAAGACTAAACGGTGAGACTAAACATTAAAGCAGGGGCGAGGACCTGTCCCACCCATGGCCCATATACAGCCCCCTAGTTTCCGGTCTCCCTTTTATTAGTCATCATTCCTTCCTTTTTTTGTTTTGTCTGGCCTGCAGCGCTGATGCAGACACTATCATTTGGGTGAGCCATGGACAAGATTGCTCCTGCGGGCCCCATCCTCCCTGCAGCGAACTCAGATGGCCCCTGCCTTCCTTACAAAGAGCTCCAATTCAGTGGCCTAGCTCCCATGGAGCAATGGGCTCAATGGAGCCAGAGCCATGGACTCTAGGGGGAGGGAGGGGAGCCTTTCCAAGTGACTTAAGCACTGCTAGGAAAGTTTCAGAAGGTGTAGCAGTGGGGTGAACACTCTGCTCCTGCTCACTCTAAAAAAATAAATAAATTGTAGTGGTGTTCTGGGTACTTGCCAAGAGCCCCACGAGGAAGGAAGATTTCCATGCGGGTAAGGGTGGAGTGCATCCCCCCCCCTTTAAAACGCCCTTCCTGGTGGGGCAGGAGCTTACTGGAAGCCAGGGCGGCAGCACCCCACCTCCTTTGTGTGGGACGGCCAAGGCCCTCCCACTGCTTAGGGAAGCCCATCCTTGGGACACGAGCCCAGGCCTGCCACAACCTTACTCCCACATCTCTGTTAAACTCTTTCCCTTTCCCTTGAAAAGTGCTGTGGCCTGCACCCCATGCCCACTTTTCAGGCTGCTCTGGCTTATGGAGCTTGTAAAAATTTAAGTGGCCTGTGTTGGGAGAAAGAAGGGTTCCCCATCCATGCATTAAAGCATGCACCATGAAATGCATACAAGCAAGCTTAAATCATCCACAAAATAACTCCAAACCAACAGATGTATCAACCAACAAACGTCCACGTGTATACCCACGGATAAACCATCGAGAAAAGCCAGCTGTTGAAACTGTGGTGCAAGCTGTTTGGGAAAACCCCACCACCACAAGCCGTAAAGTGGAGGGAGGGAGTTATGGGAGGGTTCTGTGTTTTTTTTAGTGGGAATGTTTTATATTGATATGATTTTATTGTAAGCCGCCCGAGGTGGAGTTGGGCGGAGTATTAAATTGTTAAAATAAATAAAAGTAATTTATACTGAAGACTGTACCCAAAACCCCAGCCTGAGTACGTACAAACTCAAAACTGAGTTACAGTTTGTGTCTGCTTGCTTGGGTAATCATTCTTTCACTTCTTCCTCTTTGTGTTCTCAGTGTGATGCAAGAAAACTCTTCGGCGTTTTCCACTGAAAAATCATTTTCGGTGATGCATGTAGTTGTTTCTCTATCGGCCGTCAAAGCACGAAGAGTAATTACTTCTGTAGATTCAAAGCAATAGGAAGCAACATAATTTGACAAGAGCAGATAAGAAGAGCAGAGGGCAAAATAAGCCCTTACATGCAAGCCGAAATTTCCAAACACAGATGGTCTAATTACTACTGGAAAATAATGGACTACGCTCATTGGGGTTTCCAAGCCATTACAGATACAGTAGAGTCTGCTTAAATCAAGTTTCTCCAGCCATGTAAGACAGATTGATTTATCAGAAATTTGACTTCAGCAGACCTTAAGGAAACTGCTGCTCAGATTCTACTTACCCAGAAATTCTAGTTATGCACGTTCTGCTTAAGTGAACTCAGCTGTATTTGTGAGTGGATAAAAGCATGTGGATAAAAGTCAGCCAGAAGCAGAAAATCAAAGACACCAGGGCAGAGGGGTTTGTGTGTAATCCTGTCAGTTCTGACCCTGGGAGTCTTGGGTCCCTTACAGCCCCCTTGATACTTCTGAGTCCGAATTAACACCGTTCTACATACACACAACATGGCTTTGTCTGGCTTTCAGTGCGAGTCTGTATTTCAGGAAAGCTAGAGAAAACGGATATTCCCAAATGCCCATCTCCATCCTGAGACATGAAGACTCACCCTGTCAGGGCATAGACTACAGTATTGTAACCATATGCTACCCAAAAATCATCAACACAGAAAAAGATCTTGATATTGTTAGCTGGGTGGGTCTCATACATTTAAAAAAGTTGACGTATTAGGGCTCTGGAATTCCCTTCCGGAGGAAGCCCGCCTGGCCCCAGGTCTGTTGACGTTTCGGCGAGCCTGCAAGACCTGGCTGTTCTCCCAGGCCTTCGGAGGGGAGGGTGGGGGTGGGGATTTTTGAAGAGTTTTTATGTTGAGGGGGGTTGTATTTTTTAAACATTGCTTCAATTAATTTTATTGTGTGTTTTTATGCTGTAAGCCGCCGCAAGATGCCGTAGGCATGAGGGGGCGGCTAACAAATATTTATAAATAAATAAATAAATAAATAAATAGTCCGTTTTCACAATGGAGAGAAGTAAATAGTGGAGTGCTCCTGGGATCTGTACTGGGGCCAGCGTTTAATATATTCATTAATGCTCTGGAAAAGGGAGTAAAGAGTGAGGTGATCAAATCTGCAATGACGCAAAGTTATTCAAGGTAGTTAAAACGAGCAGACTGAGGAATTGGAGGAGGATCTTGTGAGACTGGGCAACTAAATGGCAGATGAAATACAGTGTTGACAAGTACGAAGTGATGCACAAATGGAAAAGTAATCCAAGCTCTATGTACAAAACGCTGGGCTCTAAATTAGGGTTACCCTCACAAAAAGGATCTCGGAGTCACTGACTGCGATTTCATGCCCTGCAGATTGTGTGCATGCACAGAGTTTCCGCACGTGCCCTCAGTCCAGATCCTGCGCACGTGGCATTGGATCGAACCCACCATGGATGACACATTGAAAACTTCACCTCAGTGGGCCGCCGAGGGCAGAAACGCAAACCATGTGGGGATTATTCGGAAAGGGATAGAAAACAAAACCGAAACTATCGTAACGCCCCTATACAAACCTATGGTGCAACTGCACCTCGAATACGGTGCGCAGTTCTGGTTGCCCCATCTCAAAAAGGGGACAGTCGAACTAGAAAAGGTAGAGAGAAGGGCAACAAAGATGATAAAGGTTTGGAACGGCTTCCATATGAAGGGAGGCTGGATAGGTCAGGGCTCTTCAGCTTGGAGAAAAGACAACAGAGGGGGATAAGATAGAAATTTATAAAATCATGAGTGGTGTGGAACGAGTGAATAGGGAGTGATTATTTACCCTCTCAACTACTACTAGAACTAGGGGATATCCCATCAAACTAACTGGCAGTAGATTTAAAACAAATAAAATAAAGTATTTTTTTCACTCGGTGTACACCTATTAAATTGTGGAATTTCTTGCCAAAGGAGGGGGTCAATATTACTGGGTTAGAGTTGTTGGAGGACAATATTAAAGGATTAGAGTTGTTGGAGGACAGGTCCATTAATGGCTATTGGACTAAAGTAGTTGGGGGATGCCGCTTCTGACTGTCAGGAGCTAGGAGCGAACAACAGGGAACGGATCGCCCCATTATGACCCGTTGGGTACTTCTCTGAAGCAATGGAGATTGGCCACTGGCGAAGACGGGGTTCTGGGCTCGATGAATCATTGGTCTGACTTACGGCACTTAAACCGCCATGCTGTAAGCCGCCCTGAGCCTCTGGGAAGGGCAGCGTATTGTTCTTTTTAAAAAATATGCAAGTTACCTTCACCTGGAAAGCTGTTTCCTATTACCCGCTGCCCATGGGTTTGCGTCCTCTATCTGCTTTTACAGCTAACTATTCTTTGTCTCTTACACCATCAATAATCTTTGCCTTGCATTTTTTAAAATATCTGACACCTGTTTCCCCCCCTCTACAGCCGCCGCTAGTATTTCTTTCCTATCCGTTCTCTCCAAAGTCACTACCTTCTTATATAGACCTGTCTTGCATTTGCTCCGTCTATAGAATTGTGGCTTGTTACGTGCCCTAGAGCCCTGAGTGGCTGAAAGCTTATACGCATTTACCCACAGCAGTGGGTCCAAAATAACCTAGGTTCTCAAAGGGGGGCAGGGAGGGGTGGCAGCAGCACAAGAACCACCCCAGCTGGCAAACACCTAACTCCATACTTTCTGAGCTAGAAAATCTCCAAAATAACATGGTGGCAAGGGGGAGAAAGAGTCAAAGATCAAGAGGTTGAGAGAGGCGAGGAAGAGGAATCAAGGTGTAGTGAGGGAAGGGCCTCATCTACTACAGACAAGCGGAAGAGGAAGGGTGCGATTCAAAAAAGCATGAGAACCACTGCAATAAAAAGGCACAATTTGAACCACTCTGTCTGCATTTCTGCATTAATGTCTCTCTCTCCAACTCCACCTCCTTCCCCCTCTCAGTTGGTGTTCCTCAAGGCTCTGTTCTTGGCCCTCTTCTTCTCAATCTATACTTCATCCTTAGGCAAACTCATTGCCTCCCATGGCTTCCAATACCACCTCTATGCTGATGACACTCAACTCTCTCTCTCTACTCCTTCTCTACCTCTGTTCAAGCTTGTCTCATCAACTGTCTCTCTGACATCTCTACCTGGATGTCTCAACGTCAACTCAAACTCAACATGGCTAAAACTGAACTCCTTATCTTCCCCCTTCATCCTTCCTCTCCTTCCTCACTGTCAATAACTATTGATGGAGTCACCATCCTGCCTGTCCCCCAAGCCCGTAGCCTAGGCTTCATCTTTGACTCAGCCCTTTCTTTTAAACCCTACATTGACTCTGTTGCTAAATCCTGTCGCTTCTCCCTCCATAACATTGCTAAGATTCGCCCTTTTCTCTCTGTCTCGTCTGCCAAAACTCTTGTTCATGCTCTGGTCATCTCTCGCCTCGATTACTGTAACCTCCTTCTCACTGGCCTTCCCCGGTCTCACCTTTCTCCCCTCATCTCTGTCCAAAACTCTGCTGCCAGGGTCATCTACCTCGCCAGTCGCTTCGACCATGTGCAGCCCCTCCTCTCTTCGCTTCACTGGCTTCCCCTTCCTGAACGAATCCTGCACAAGCTCCTAGTCTTCACCTATAAAGCTCTTCACAACCTTGCTCCCCCCTACCTCTCTGCACTTATCGCCCTCCATACTCCAGCCCGTGCACTTCGCTCCTCCTCTGTCCCTTCTCTCACCCTTCCACGCCTTCCCTGCTCCCCTAAGCGCCTTCGTCCCTTCTCACTTGCTGCCCCCCATGCCTGGAACTCCCTCCCTGTCCACATCCGCCTTGCCCCCTCCCTTCATACCTTCAAATCTCTCCTTAAAACTCACCTCTTTCGCTCTGCTCTGTCTGACTCTTTATCCTGCTGAGCCACTATTCCTATACCTACGATCGGTTTACCCTTATCCTTGCAACATGGACCTGCCTGCTGTCATTCTCATCGTAACCAAGCCAAGTACGTGCACTTGAGACCTCGCATCTTCATGAATGTTAGACCCCTTGTCTCTCCCTCTGTTCCCCTTCCTAAGTCTCTCCCCCAGCTCCTGTCTCTCAGATTGTAAGCCCTAGGGGCAGGGACCGTGTCTATTTTATTACTTTGTAAAGTGCCAGGAACACTGCTTGCGCTATATAAATGTTTGTTAATAATAATTTCTTACATTTCAGCCCAACACAACCAACCCTCTCTCTAGATTAAATAGGCAGAGGCTCCCATACTGTGGGTCGCAATCCAAGGGAAGTTAGTGTCTTTGCTGCTGTCTCAAGCTGCGCTATTAGAATGAGGTTCTATTAGGTTCTATTTGGACAAAGTTTGGGGACCTCTGGTCTGAGAGCCCCCTGCAGATCTGAGCCAAACAGGCCTGCTTAGCAGCTCTCACAGCACAAGCCCCATGGACTGGGATTCCTGTGGGTAAGAGTCCCCCCCCCCAAGCACTGACACATCATGGTGCTCCATGCGGGTGGGGTTAAGGTGTTCCCCCAGCCCCACAGAGCATGGTAATGTCAGGGCACTCCAAAGGGGCAAGGCCACCTTCATCATATCAGGCCTAAACAAGGCTCAGGCATCCATTTCGAGCCCAAGCCGGGCTCTAGTCCGATAGGGGCAGTGACTCAAATTTCCAGAGCAGCTATGTTCTTTAGGCCTGGCTTTTGGCAGGGCAACTGCCCCAAGACTGAATATCAGTCACCCTTGATCACCAAGATCTGACTGCCCCCTGGGTAAGGGAATGGGATCTGGGACAGGCAGGAGCCAGAGCGGGTCCCTGAACGTGCAGTACTCGGAGCAGTGCTATGCTCCTTGCCCCCTCGTGGAGAAGTGCCTCCTCTCTTTTCAGACGCTCCAGTTGGTGCCACACCCTACCTCACCCCCATTCTGGGTTCCGCCAGTAAAACTAACCAGAGGGGAGAGAACCATCTCCAGATCCACAACCTTCAGCCAGTTCACAGCTTTTAAAGGTTTCATAGGACACTGCAGCGCTCAGCACCTCCAACCAGGACAATGGGTTTGGCATAGAGACTGCAAATTTTTGCTGTTGTAATTCCTAAGGCGATAACAGATTATTCACTAGAAAGCCACGGTTGTAATAAGATAATTTTAGTCATCTCTTAAAGGGGAAGAGCGTTAACCTTAGTTCAGAATGTCATTTTCACATGCCATTTCTCTGTAAGTCTTCAAGCAAGCCTGCGGCTGACAGTCACAAGGCTGGGGGTTGGGGTGTACAATCATATGATGGTATTAGGATAGATTCCATTTTAACTTCTACCCATTTTTCAATAGTGCAGCCAGGGCAGCAGATCTGTAAAATTCCATGGACAAAGAGACATCAAATAAGAATTTATTTTATTTTGAGATATTTTTACCCCGCTCCTTCCTGCCCACACAGCACCTTGAATGACCTGGGATGTGTGCCCACTGCCAACAGACCGTTTGTCCCTGAGCATCCGTCCCAGAACTCATCTGCAAGGATCCTTCCTTCCCTCACCATGAAGCCATAGTGAGGGAGGAAAGGAAGCACTCCGTTCCTCTTCCATCCCCTCCCTCGCCTCCCCTGCCCCCCCACACCTTCAAGTCCCTCCTCAAAACTCACCTCTTCCGCTCCGCCCTTCCTAACTCCTGCTACCATCCTCACCCAGGATTATCCCCCACCTGTTCTGTAAACTCCCAACTTACTGCAACCAAGCCAAGAACTTGTACCTGAGTTCCCACATCCTCGTGAATGCCACATTCCTTGTCTCTCCCTCTGTTCCCCCTTCCCTGTCTCCAGATTGTAAACTCTCGGGTAGGGACCGTGTCTATCTTATTATTTGTAAAGCACCAGGTACATCGCTGGCGCTATATAAATGCTTATAATAATAATCTCACTGTGAACTGTATGAATGTCAAATTCCCTTCTTCCTTTCCCAGCTCATTTGCATGCTTAGAGTATTATTATTATTATAAGCATTTGTATAGCGCCAGCTGTGTACCTGACACTTTACAGAACAATAAGATATACTATTAATATTATAATTAGTAGCTGGAATTTTAGTCATAGACGTCATAGAAGATTTTGGATGGTAAGTTAGATGGGGTTTGGATGTTACCAAAACCTCCAAGGCTGGGGGCTCCTCTAAGAGAGAGATGGGAGAGTATGGGAGTAGGACTGGCGTGGAGTGGGGATGTGTGTGTTCTTATGCTGGCAAGGAGTTATGAGTTTGTTCGTATCAATGGTTAGCTACTCCAAGTCCTTCAGGAAATACATAGCGTATACATTTTAAATAGTAATATTAAAGTTATCATTCCTCCTGTACTTGTCCATCTCTAACTAGATTATAAACTGCTGGGAAGCAAGGGGGTGGGGAGGAAGCAAGACAGAGCTTTAAGAAATTAGTACATGTGCTCCTAAAGAGGTACTTTCCTCTCCCCAACATCCATCTCAAACCGCCAGAGGATGCATTTATTTCTCCGATGACATGTCGGTACATGTATAGGACGTACAGAATGCTCCAATAGCAGTGATAGAATTGTTTGCCCCATTAGGATGAGAAAAACGGAAAGGACTTGAGTTTTGTAGTCAAGAATTTCGAGAGCTTATGCGAATGGTAGCAAGCCAGTTAGTTACAGTATGTCAACAGCAAGCCAGGACTGAGCATTATCTGACACCTAGTGGTTGTATTGGTGAGAGATCCAACCTGTTACAAGAAGTGTTTGGAATGCTAGATTTCTTTTTGGAACGAATAATCCACACACTTTCAGGAAAAATTCTGTTTGGGAAAGAAAGAAAAAAAACTTCCTTAAGGGAGAGGTGAAAATACTCCCAACATTTTCATAAAACCCAGAGAAAACAGCCCTATTTCTCTTGACTTAAAAGGAAAAGTGAATGCAATAGCTTTATCAGTTCAAACTGTGTCTGTTTTATGTGTGGCATGACCCCATGAGAGGCAACAAACAAAGCATGCCTAAGAATGATTCATATGTTTGCCTACAGCGTGGCCTCAAACCTAGTGGAGAACCAACTGGATAATAAGCAAGAACAAACGTATAGCTACTTCAGAAGGAAAAAACAATTCCTCCCCCCAATTCTCATTTGCGAACAGCTGAATTGCATGTGTCAGGTCCGTGAACTCTAGCAAGTTACAGGATTTCAGCAGAAAGGGCACCAGGTTTATATATGATTTGATATTATAATTCTATTGTGCTTATGCCATTTTTACACTTTCACTGCATTTCAGGTGGTTTTACTGGCAGTCACTGCAGAACTTAAGAGAATATGGAAAGTCAAGCAACTGTGTTGAGGACAGCTGGGATGTTAGTGCACAGGAGACAGCTGAATCACACTTGAGAAAGGGATGTACTTTCTAGTTGTGGGCAGGAACGAAGGTGATCCAGAGTTCTGGGAGAGGTAAATAAATTGGCTCTCCACATCCAGCAACCTTTTTGTAACCATTGCCACTGGTGGTTCTCTGTTCCAGCATCTACCAATTTAGTGAAGAATTCTGTCGATGTATTATAGCTGAACCTTTATGCTGCTAATCACTGTGGCATAATATTTGGGCAATGAAAATTGAGGTCCCTTACCTTGTGAAGTTTTTTGAAGGACCTCTGTAACAGCAATCCAACTACGGGAGAGGGAGGAGAGAATCCACACCCTGGCCAGTACGAGGCAGACATATTTTTAATGGAGCATGCTCAGCAGGGAATCTAACCCCTCCTGATCCTAACAAGCAATACTACTGATCAACTGAAATTGCCAATGCTTCTCTCTCTCTCTCCCTTCCTTCCTTTGAGCAAAGTGGCAAAAAAAACCACAAACCGATTTTCCTGGTTGGACTCTAAGAGCAGGGGGTTGGACTCTAAGATTCTATGATTAAATTGGGCTACACAAAGAACGTAACTGTACCTTCAAAACCTTCAGGGAGGGATGGATTGCTGTCCAAGAGGTCCTTTGAGAAGGAAAACTCAAGATAAGGGACCCAACTTTCCTTTCGTACCTCCTGGCAGCAATCTAATTATTCTGGGGGCGTACCAAAGCAGTATCCCACAAAATCTAGAGTGGGATCACTATTAATCCCTCAATACAGCAGCAACTTATCTCTTGCCTGATTGTAATACCCCCTGGAGAACTCTTCTTCCAAATGCTGCTTCAGCTGTATCTTACAGTGCCTAGAAAGGTATGTAGGGAAGACCAAGTAGCAGCCTGACAAATCTCCACATAGGGAGTTCGGGACCTCAACACCCAAGTACTAGAAGCACCTCTCAGCAAATGAGCTGAAATGGCCTGAGGAAGGCGTAGCCCCTCCCACTCTATAAGCCTCAGAAATACACAGAGCGAGACATATCTGGAAATCACTGCCTTTGATAACTTCTGTCCCTTTATAAAGGGGGTTATAAGCAATGAATAGTGCTGAGGACTGCCTAAGCACAGTGGTTCTAACACCCGACATCTAAAAAGTGCCACAAATTCTCCCGTGGATGAACTGGTCTAAGGAAAAAAGGAAACAATCTCCTGAGTCCTGTGAAAAACAGAATTAACCTTCAGAACAAAAGCCTTATCAAGTCTCAATAAAACCGACTCCTTACAAAAAACACAGAAGTCTGTATCTATAGATAAAGCCCCCCGTTTTGAAACTCTCCTAGCAGGTAATTGCTATAGGGAAAGCCACTTTAATAAAAAGTACAATAAAATCTCCCTTAAAGGCTCAAAAGGAGACTTGAGCGAGGCCTTTATAACTAAGGTTAACTAAGTTCCATGTAGGAAACCGATGTACCACTGAAGGTGAAATGAGGCTTCACAAATCTCCTCACATGAAGATGCAAGGAAACTTTCACATTAACGGAAAAACTGAGGACACTCTCCAAGGTGGCAACCTGCCTGGACAGCATATTAGTTTCAAACCCTTCTCCAAATCAGCTTGCAAAAACTCCAGTATTGCACAACCAATCTGCGAGCACACCAGAGTCTACAAATACCCACCATGTGCACTAGTGGACTGTCTCCTAGCTGACAGCAAAGTACTTAGCTCTGCCTCTTGAGTACTCTGGCTGACGGAGAGCCTGGTGTTCAATTTCCATGCAGTTAGTTTGAGGCGGCTCAGGATCTCGTAAAACACAGGACCTAAGACGGGGCATTTACAAAGCAAGGTAGGTGTAATGGAGGAGCTGCCTTCAAATTCCATCAAGTGCGAGAAACAGCCTCTTGTGCCAAGATGGAACAATGAGAATCATCAAGGCTCTCTCCTTCCACTTGTTGATTGTCCTGCCAAGGAGAGGGAAGGGTGGAAAGGTGTACAGGCGGCCTTGTGGCCAAACCTGACTCAGGGCATCGAAAGCCTCTGTCCCTGCTTCTCGGTAACATGACATGAACCTGTCTACCTTTGCATGCTACCGAAATGCAGGAAGTTCCAAAATTAGCTCTCCAAACTTGCATACTATCACCTGGAAGGCTACTACTGAGGGATCATTCTCCTGGATCCAACTGTCACTGACTGAGCCAGTCTGCTTGATGGTTGTCTTTCCCCCGAATGTGAAGCGCTCTGATGCCAGATTGGCTCCGCCCTCTGTAGTAGTCTTGTGGCTTCCTTGTTGAGGGACTGGGATGAGGTTAGAGCTCTCTGAACTTCCCTGAACATCTTGTCCCTGTACTTGACAAGCAACTCTCTGTCCTGATCCTCTGTACCCTCGCGCCTCAGGAATTTGTCCCTCTTCCAGGGTAGAAAAGGAGGACTTAGAAGCTTGTGAGGGTGAGCCAGATTCATGCCCCTGGCTCCTTCAGATCAGCATCCCCACACAGGGAACAACATGGGAGGTTAACACTTCTGTTTGTGGGAGCTCGCTTTCCCTCTGGATCTATCAGAGGGCAATGGAGAGTCTGTACCGGATGACAGAAGTAGCTGCTGCGAGAATAAACTCCACTACACCTTCTCCTCTGAGGCAGGATCAGAGAACTCTGTGTACTCTGGCGTGTCTATGCGACGCCTTTCTCATTTCGCAGGCTGGCTGCTTGCCTTTACCCACATGCTTAGACTGGCCTTTAAATCTAGACACACACCCACACCCCACCCAGAGGCCACCTTCTTTTTAGGTTTCTGGGTCTTCCCTCTGTCGTGAGCCTTCTCCTCATTCAGTTTACCCAGGGAGGTCAGATTCAACACCTTCATTTGGAGGGACTCTGCCAGGGACACAATATGGGGGGTGGGTGTCCTATGGATTCAGTTGATCCATGGCTCTGATCTGTGCCCCCATCCAGCAGATGCCTGTCCTATATGTCCAGCCACTGCTTAACAGGTACTATCTTGTCTCTGGCGACATCGGCCCTTGCTGCGCGGGCCCACAGGATCTTCTCCGTGTGGGACTTTCCGCAGCCTTAGTCGAGTAATCCGCATTTGCTGTCCCTGATTCCTGCATGGGGGTGACCAGTAACAGACCTTTGTTAAACAGTAGAAGTGCCTGCAGGGAGCTCATCTGCATCCATTCTTCCCATTTCCCATGCTGGCTGGGACAGGAGGTGAGAGGGGGTAGCGCAGTAAAAGCCTTGTTGAAAAATACATTAGGGTGCTCCAGCCCCCCTGAGCCCTGACTAACAAATTAGGGGACTGGGAAAAAAAGTAACTGCCACCTTGCCTGGGAGAAGCAAGGTCTGCTTCTGCCTAGCCTGAGGCAGAAATCAAACTAGAGTAGAAGGGGGTCAGATCCCCACTGAGCATGCTCCACTAAAAAAAATTGATGACTGCCGCTTGCTGGCCAGGGTGGGGACCTTCCCCTTCCCGAGTAGTTGGATTGCTGTCCATGAGGTATGAGTAGAATGGGATTTTGCAATGTCCTCAGTAAATTCTGTGTTAACACCCAAGTGAGATGAAAGGGCGATGTGAAGACAAGAGTTATACCCTCTGAGGGGCCTTCTCTACCAGACAACAAGACAGAGAGGATTCTTGACACCTCTTTTACCCATGGAAGGGACCTTAATGTGCAAGAATCTATGCAATACTTTGAAAAACATGCACTTCTGCAAGCTCTGTCTCAGCACTCCTTCATAGAACCCACCAAACACCACAAACCAGTTCACCTTTGTCTGAGGTGCAGAATCACTGCTGGACCACTTTCTTGGGGGTTCACGACTGGAAGGCTATATGGGGAATAAGCTTTTGGATATGACCATGTAGAATATGCATCTCTTTTCCAATGAAGTCAGTGAAAACTCAAATTGATCGTAATGGGATTGGGATGTGTTAAAAACCCATGCAATGTACTTTTCAAAATCACATTCTTCCTGTTCCTGTTTTCTTTGGGAAAAGTGATTCTGCATCTGTGGAGGATTTACTGCTACAGATAATGCAACTTTCAGAAAGCAAAGCTCACAGGATTGCAAATACATTGACAGTAGATTCCAAATACCGTTTCTTGGCACACATCCCAAACGCGTGTACAATTTTTTACATTAAACTTGATCCTACACAGCATAGCTCTGAAAAAAGTTTAATCAAAAATAATAACCCCCACGCCCCTGATAAAGTTACATTAGTGTCTGAAAGGCATGGTGGACTTTATTTCAGTTGAATTTATAAATATACGAATGCATATTCTACCAGTTTTTTAAAAAGTTACAGTTAGAACATAATATGCTGTTTATATAATATATATATATATATATATATATATATATATATATATATATATATATATATATATATATATATATATATATTTTGCATGGGTAGTCATGAAAACCAACAGAAACATCTTTATTTCTGCAGCCATGGAATAAAATTTACCATTTTTGCATAATGCAGTCATCCCAAACTCATGCCGATAAGAAGGAAAAACTTTACACTGCTCCTCTATATAGAGCTTATCATATAGCCAGCATTTTACATTTCATATGGATTGTGAAATCTGAAAACGCTTACATTTGTCTTTTACATGTGGTGTGGGGAGCAATTAAGAGAGGGGCTACAGGTCACTTAAAACTCTTGACATACTAGGACTTACAGTAGCTTAAGTTGCATAAGTTTCCATAACTTAGTTTAAATGCTTTTGGAGGGCCTCATCTTACAGACTCAAACCATGCAACTTGAACTTCTTGTCTACAGGAGCACTGCATGCCTTAGATCTGCAAGATGAATCCCTCCTTACAGAATCGGTGCAATACTTCGAAAAACATGCACTTCTTCATTGGAAATAACGGACCTAAGTATAATAAAGCTTGAATTTAAACCGACTTCTAATCCAAACAGTGAGATACTGACCATTTTTATTAATGCATACTGACGGTCAGGTGAACCATGTCTTTTTATTTATGAAAAACATGAATTGAGAGATATAGGAAAAATGATTTCAAATATACAGATACTATTGTCCAACCAACCATTGAGGAGAAACCGGGACCAAAATTCCTTAATGATTTCCTCCCCTGCCCCCCCATCCCTGAAATAAAAAACTAAAACTGAACTATTGGAGGCATTTTTCTTCAGCGCAAAAGCCGAGATGCAACCAGGAGCAGTAAAACTCTGCTTTAGTATTAGGAAATATCGATGGCCTCTGTAAGTCCCTGTTGATTTTATTTATTTATTTATTTACTTTAAAAAAAACCAACAAAAAACAAAATTCATTTCTCCCCTGTCATTTTTTTTCCAGCATTGCCTGCCATATTGAATTTTGTCCTTACAATATATTCCAAAGTAAAATCAGCCATTCAACTCTACAGTCACTCTTTTCTTTAAGTCAATTCACAGAACTGCTGAAAAAGTAGACATTTCTATCTAAAAGTACAAAAAGGGTTTGTATAGAAGGTACTTCTCTTATACAATTATATTACACAGCTCAGAGCAGTTCCAGCAAACTCTTCTCAAAACTGGATGCTTTAGACTAAATGGGGGGAAAAAAATTGCAAAGGGTTAAGTTAATTTTGTTGCCGTTATCTATCCTACAGCAAATATCAATACTTGTATTTGGCCCACCCCGCCCTCACCCAAAGTCCTTCACTGGAGCATCCCTAATCAGAAAAAATATTTAAGCATATGCTTTTAGTGCTTTCCTGATTAGTGGTGGATGATTATAGAACAGGGGCGGGGAACCTTTTCCCTTCCAGAGGCTGCTTTGAAAATTAGTACAAGCTCCAAGGGCCACACAGAAGTTGGGGAAGGGGTGCTAAAGGGATGTGCTCATGAAGAGGAGGGGTTCAGATCATGAATCTGTCCCCTCTCCTTGGCTGCAGGTCCTCAGCTCTACTCCCTTCCCTTGAGCCCAGTTTTCAGATCTTGGGGGGGTGGGGGGGTGTAGGAAATGGATCCAGGGGCCAGATCCAAGCACGGGAAAGGGGCCACATAAAAAGGAGCCAGGCTACACACGTAGCCCCCAGACCTGAGATTCCCCACCCCTGTTATAGCACATGCCTAAAGGGCTTAAACTCAAGTCATTTCACTCCATAGAAATCCTCCTATGAACTATTATCTTCCAAGAACCACAGTGCCAAACCCTGCAACACTATGCAGAGTGCTCCACTGACATCTACGGACAAGGACCTCTCTGCTGTGCTTTCTCCACTGGCAGCAATTGGGGGGGAGGGGGGGACGGACAGGTCCCTGTTATGTGAAATTAGATCAAGCAAGACTCAATCTTGTCCACAAAAAGTTATTTCTATCCCATGTCTCCCCCAATATGTTTTCTAGTGCTTTGCCCACTGTTATCTTTAAATATTTAACATAATGGGACTTCCACAAGCTTTCTTCTAAGACTATCTGACAGATTGAGGGTGATTTTCTTAATGATCTCTAGCAATTTATGAACTTTGTGATGAACAGAGTCAACAGCCTTTATTTATGTTAAACAAAACTATTGTAGCATGACTATATTAGAAAAACAAAAAGTAAACAAAGTTAATAGGTATTTTTTACAAGTGTATCAAAAGGTCAACCATTAAAATAAGTGGCTCAGCATTTTAGTAACTGACCATTTGGAATCATTGGCCCTTTTCACACAGACACAACACTGATAAATGGGTGTTACATTTTATTATACACATTGGAGGGCTGCAGGTGTGCTCTATGGGTGCCCTGAGACATGTATAATAAAATGCAACACCCATTTTATCACTGTTAGAGTGACTGTGAAAAGGGCCATTAATATGAACTAATGCTTAGATCTTGCCATTTTAAATGTAATAAAGAGGACCTCTAAGCCTGCATATTTTATTTGGTGATATTACTCATTAGTAGAGTTTCAACTGCTACCTTGAATCAGTGTTGCAGTGGAAGAACTATTTCAAAAAATTTTTAATTTCTGTCTCCAAACTTGAACTTTTTCTGGAGGTTAAGAGAAACATACACATTTTTTAAAAAATCTATCAGATATTTAATTACAGCTAATTCATTCAAGTGTGTTAAATTTAGGAGATATTAAAATGAAGGGGAAAATTACAATTTTGGACTACCAAGGATAATTCTCTTTCCACCCAAGGATGTCAAAGCACTCTACAAGCATTAATGAATTAAGTCTTATATTACCATTATCTGCAGGCTTTTTTGTGGAACTCAGCAATATCTGAATGCTTCCTATTGAATTTGGCCTCACAATACCTCTGTGAGGTACGCAAGTATATTGGTATTTCACACCTTCGGAAACCGAGACATATACGACTTAAGCAATTCACAAAAGGTTACAGGCCAAGGTAATGATAATCAGATGAAAAACTGACCTCTCCACCTCCAGACTCATGGTTTGAAACATAAGACCCATCCCTCTATATACAGGGAAGGGTTTGACTACTTGGATCCTTACTAAATATTTTGTTTGTAATTGTTTTACCCTAGTATTGATGAGGTCTATCACGTTGGGTCTGGTTCCTGTTTTATTTGAGAATTTTCTTCTGTTCCTGCTGCATCTATTTGGGGGGGGAGAGAAAAACCACACCTGCATGAATCATTTTTCTAAAGCTTCAATATAGTACTGGAAAGGCAATCAATCACAGAATGAATGCATTAAAACACCCATGTGTCTCTCAAACAATTCATGAAAATGAACAGATAGCAACAAAGCAATCAAAATGGTGCCCCCTACCCAAAAGAGAGAAATAATGTTGCTTTCCAGGCAACAGCCATAATTTAGTTTTGTGAACTACTGGGAACAGCTGCTTTAGATATAGAAAGACATGGCTCAGGAAATGATCTGCCGCTCAAAACAAAAACGCGTAACTATCTGAAGTCATGTCTTATTGCTTAATGGGAAAGATTCCGAAGCCTCCGTACAATAAACAATTTGAGCAACAGAGTCATTTTCATAAAGTGCTATGTATTTAAGAAAACCAACACAATTTATGCAGAGCCTGTAAAGTAGAGAGAAAAGCCAGAATGGCTTGGGTTGCGATTATACACGCTCTCTCCTTTGTGTTGTTTAAATGAAAGATGAATCCTTGTTCAAAATGAATGAGTTTCAGACAACAACTACTTGTGGCAGATTATTTAATAGCTTCTGTTGCTTGCTGGGTATATTTTCTCTATAGAAACACACACACACTCACCTTCTACAGATACTTCTATTTGGCTTGGTTCAGCTGGCTCTTCAAAAGAGGAGGGGGGGGGGAAGATATATACTAAAATCAACTTGCATCATTTCAGCAATTTGGAGAAATTAGTATTGTTGCAAATCTTGGGAAAAACAGTGAACATTCTGGTCACTGACTCAAAACCCCAATATTACTATTTTCCATTTAAACCTCTACAATCTTCTCAACTTCATGAATGCATCCTTGTCTCTCCTGATGTTCACCTCTCCCTGGTCTTCCCCTCCCTTGTCTCTCCTAGATTGTAAGCCCTTTGGAGTAGGGACCTGTCTGTAACAGTGCCAGGTACATTGTGGGCATAACAACAATAAACTACCATGGTATATACCAGAAGTGGACAAATGCTGGCTTGGGAACCACGTGTGGCTCTCGGACACCTACACAGTGGCTCTTGCCAGAGGGGTGGGGGTGGGGGGGATGTCCATGCAAATCTCTCAGAAGCAAGAGAAGCCGAGCTACCATTTCTGCCACCAGAGCCTCTTGAAGGTTGTGGGAGCGAGGGAAGCACACCCTTCACTGCTTCATGAACCTGCCAGACCCCTTGGAGCTGGAGCTTTGATCGGAGGTGGAAGAATTTAGCCCTAGAATTCACAAAAGCTACAATCACTGTAATGTGTCTTGTGGCTCTCGGAACTAGGAGAATGTTGGTATGCAGATCTTGGGCTTGGGAAATTTGCCCACCCCAGGTATATACTTGCCTAAAATGAAATGTATGAAAATTTCAACCTTCACAAGTCCAAGATATGGGCTGTCGCTGGACTCCAATTAATAAGTTTTTCTTAAAACCCTCTGTTTACCTTGTACTGCTGCTGGCTCTGGTGTTGCTGCTGCTGCTGCTGCTGTTACTGTTGTTGCTGGAGGCGGTGGCGCCGCTGCTGCAGCTGCCGCCTCTGGTTCAGTTTTCTCAGAGGTTTCTAGAATAAATGTGGGAAAGATGTTAAATTTTTTTTTTTTTTTTTAAAAAGGCCTCTCAAACAACCCAATTGCATTTATATTAGATTGCCGACTGAACCTAATCAAACTGTTGCCTACCAGAAGGTCACTAAGCAATACCGCTTCCCAAAGACAGTGTAAAAATGAACTGTGGGCTCAGTTACTTGGCCGAAGCGTTAAGACAATCCTAACTCAATGCCTCTGATCACCACGATTCATGGAACAGAAATGGATCTTTTCCCAATAATCAACCTCTTCCTATAGATGGGGAGGTGAGTAAGAGCTCAGGTGCCCATAGTGATGTTCATTAGATCCATCGGCTGCCTTCAATATCGCTGCCCATTGCACAGCTAAACGTAAGACATGGCTGATTTTAAGCAAATCCTCTTCTGGGACTTCCTGGTCAAAAACTGTACATCTGCTTTAAAGGACTCTTTTTACAGTGCATCCAGAAGAGTGCCACCTCCTCATAAATATTTACACGGGGCTACTTGGAAAGTTATTGAAAGGGCAGCCACAACATTGACTTGACGGATAACAGCGGATGTCGAGGCATCTCACCCAGGGTCTGGTGAAGGTTGGGGAATGGAGACCTAGCTGGCTCAGACTTCATGCAGATATGACAGATGTGATGCTGATAAATTGATTGTTCTGAGGCTAAAGAATCAATGGTCTCAGAGCATGATAAAAAGTTGGGGCGATGCCGTAAGTGCTGTCTTTCAAATCAACAACTTATATAAATTAAAAATGGAAGGACATGAGAGATTTGACTTGTTCTTGTGTCCACACAATGTTCCTATACAAAATTTTATTTGGGCACCAATGCATTTTACCTACAAAAATTTTATTTTATTATTTATTTATTTTAATAACTTCTACCCCGCCCCTCCTGCCCAAGGCAGCTCAGGGCAGCTTACAATAAAAAGTTTAAAGCAGTATAAACACAAAAAATAACACACATAAAAAAAATAAACACAATCATAATGGGGGATGTAAAAAAAAAACAAAAAACCAAATCAACCCCCCAGCTTAACCCCCTTCCCCAAAACTCCCCCCTCCACTCTAGCAGAGCTGGCCTCGTAGGTGGCGTTGAGCTCCTCCAAAGACTCTGGTCCTGGGGGACTTCAACGCCCATGCCGACGCCAGCCTTGTAGGAACGGAGCGAGAGTTCATGGCCACCATGGCAACCATGGCCTTGTCTAAAGTGGTCAACTGCCCAACCCGTGTGTGTGTGTGGGGGGGGGGGGGGATACCCTTGACCTGGTCTTCTGTTCTGGCCTTGAGGCGGGTGATCCGTTAGTGGGGGATGTGAGGGTCACACCCTTGTCATGGACGGATCATTATCTCCTACAGGCCAGCGTCTCAGCACACCACCTCCAGAAGGGGAGCGGACCAGTTAGGTTGGTCTGCCCTTGGAGGCTAATAAAACCACAGCAGTTCCAGGAGGCTCTGAGGGAGTTAACCTTAGACCCTGACGGTTACTCTGTCAATGAGCTGGTCCAGCATTGGCACATCTTGCGGGGGCGGGCACTGACAGGGTGGCTCCGAGACATCCCCTGCCTCCGTCTCGTCACCGCAGATCCCTTTGGTTTACCGAGGGGCTGCAGTGTATGAAGCGGGTAGGCAGGAGACTAGAGCAACGCTGGCGTCAGACTCACTCTGAATCTGACCGACTTCTCCTAAGGACCCATTTGCGGTTCTATGTTGTGGCTGCGACGACAGCAAAGAAAGCTTTCTTTGCTGCCCTCATAGCGTCTGCAATGCAAAATCGTGCCCAGCGGACTTGTTCCGGGTGGTACAGGGGATGGTCAGTCCGGCCTCCCTCCACCTGGACAGGGACCTGTCCCAGGTCCGCTGTGAGGAGTTTGCCACCTATTTTGCAGACAAGATCGCTCAGATCCAGAGTAACTTTCACACTGGATTGGAAGCAGTGGGTGAGGAGTGTGAGGTTATGGAGGCACCATCTGGTTTACCTTCTTGGGATGAGTTTCAGGAAGTGACACCAGCCAATGCGGTGGATGTCCTGAGGTCTGTTAGAGCCACCAGTTGCGAATTAGACCCATGCCCGTCCTGGTTGGTGAAAGCCTCCAGGGAGACCTTGGGGATGGTGCTGGCAAGGGTAATCAACACGTCCCTTCGGCAGGGGAGATTGTTGCTCAGTCTCAAGGAGGCTGTGGTGCACCCCCTGCTGAAGAAGCCATCTTTGGATGTGGATGTACTCGCCAGGTACCGACCTGTCTCTAATCTTCGCTTTTTAGGGAAGATTATTGAACAGGTGGTGGCACTACAGGTCCAGGCGCATCTGGATAGTATCCGTATCCTTGACCCTTTTCAGTCTGGGTTCCGCCCCAGTTATGGTAGTGAGACGGCGTTGGTGGCCTTGGTGGACGATTTCCGCTGGGAGATGGACGCAGGATGTTCAACATTTCTGATCCTGCTAGATCTCTTGGCCACTTTTGACACAGTGGACTATGGGCTGCTGTTGAGACGGCTGTGAGACCTGGGGGGTCTGGACGGGAATGTCCTTGGGTGGTTCCGCTCATTCCTCTTGGGGAGAAGCCAGCGGGTGGTTCTGGAGGCTGAAACATCAAGCCCCTGGGCCTTGACCTGTGGCATTCCGCAGGGTTCAATCCTGTCTCTGTTATTATTTAATGTGTATATACAGCCCTTGGGGGAGATCGTGAGAGGGTTCGGGGTGCGATGTCACCAATATGCTGATGATACTCAGCTGTACCTCTCGTTTTCAACCGACCCAGGTCCTGCTGTCTCGTTACTTTCCCAGTGTTTGGAGGCCGTGACGGATTGGATGTGGCAGAGCAGATTGAAACTCAATCCTGACAAGACGGAGATGATGGTGGTGGGGTGAGGGAGATGTTGGCTCCCCTCATAGGGGGGGGGTCCGCCCTCCTGTAGCCCAGCAGGTTCGGAGCCTGGGAGTGTTTCTGGATGCAGACCTCAGTCTGGATCGACAGGTGGAGGCGGTGGCTAAAGCCGCCATTCGCCAGTTGTATCTACTGCAGAGGCTGCATCTGTACATTTCCAGGCCCGACCTGGCCACCCTCACCCACGCCTTCATCACCTCGAGGCTAGACTACTGTAACGCGCTCTACGTGGGGCTTCCCTCTATACTGGTTCAGAGGCTGCAGCTAGTGCAGAATGCAGCAGCCCGTCTCCTCACGGGGAAGGGTCGATGGGAGCACATAACATCTGTGCTCCATACTCTGCACTGGCTGCCTATAGCATACTGAGCCAGATTCAAGGTGTTGGTGTTGGCCTATAAAGCCCTGCACGGTCTGGGCCCCTCATACCTCAGGGACTGCCTCGCCCTCCGCGCCTCAGAGCGATCCCTTCGGTCTACCGGGGGCATCTTTTTGGAGGTCCTCCGTGTAAAACGGGGGGCCACTATGAAGAAGGCGTTCTCAGTGGCCGGGCCATGGCTTTGGAACTCCCTCCCAGAAGAAGACCGCCTGGTCCCAGGTCTGCCGGCTTTTCGCCGAGCCTGCAAGGCCTGGCTGTTCGCCCACACCTTTGGAGGGGAGGGGTGGGGTAGTTGGGGATAAATCTGGGTTTTTAAAAGATTTTTTAAAATGTTTCATAGTCTTGAATTTTTATTGGATTTTATTGTTATATACTTTTTTGACTTTGTAAGCTGCCCCGAGATGCCGTAGGCATGAGGGGGTGGGTGGGTGGGTGGCTAATAAATTAATAAATAAATAAATATCTCCCTCACTGAAAGCCTGGCGGAACAGCCAAGTCTTGCATTGATGACAGAAGGAGGGGAAGTCTGGGGCCACCCAGGCATTCGACAGGAGTTCCACAGCCGAGGGGTGACCACCGAGAACGCCTTCTCCATAGTCGCCCCCAAACAACTCAGGGGTCTTCAAGAAGGGTGCTCTTGGCAGACTGCAGGGGCCGATCCAGAACACGGGGGTGAGGCGGTCCTGCGGATAGGTGGGGCCCAAGTCATGTAGAGCTTTATAGGTCAGCACCAACACCTTGAATTGGGCCTGAAAGACTATAGGCAGCCAGAACAGAGCCCGGAGCACCGGTGTAATATGCTGACGGCGGCCCACCCCCATGAGGAGACGGGCCGCCGCATTCTGCACTAGCTGCAGTTTCTGAACCATCATCATGGGTAGCCCCACGTAGAGCACATTACAATAGTCCAATCTCAAAGTAATTAACGCATGGATGATGGTGGCCAGGTCACCATCCAAGACAGATGGCTGAAGACGACACACCAGATGTAATTGGTGAATCTGTTGCTAAATCCTGTCGCTTCTCCCTCCATAACATTGCTAAGATTCGCCCTTTTCTCTCTGTCTCGTCTGCCAAAACTCTTGTTCATGCTCTGGTCATCTCTCGCCTCGATTACTGTAACCTCCTTCTCACTGGCCTTCCCCGGTCTCACCTTTCTCCCCTCATCTCTGTCCAAAACTCTGCTGCCAGGGTCATCTACCTCGCCAGTCGCTTCGACCATGTGCAGCCCCTCCTCTCTTCGCTTCACTGGCTTCCCCTTCCTGAACGAATCCTGCACAAGCTCCTAGTCTTCACCTATAAAGCTCTTCACAACCTTGCTCCCCCCTACCTCTCTGCACTTATCGCCCTCCATACTCCAGCCCGTGCACTTCGCTCCTCCTCTGTCCCTTCTCTCACCCTTCCACGCCTTCCCTGCTCCCCTAAGCGCCTTCGTCCCTTCTCACTTGCTGCCCCCCATGCCTGGAACTCCCTCCCTGTCCACATCCGCCTTGCCCCCTCCCTTCATACCTTCAAATCTCTCCTTAAAACTCACCTCTTTCGCTCTGCTCTGTCTGACTCTTTATCCTGCTGAGCCACTATTCCTATACCTACGATCGGTTTACCCTTATCCTTGCAACATGGACCTGCCTGCTGTCATTCTCATCGTAACCAAGCCAAGTACGTGCACTTGAGACCTCGCATCTTCATGAATGTTAGACCCCTTGTCTCTCCCTCTGTTCCCCTTCCTAAGTCTCTCCCCCAGCTCCTGTCTCTCAGATTGTAAGCCCTAGGGGCAGGGACCGTGTCTATTTTATTACTTTGTAAAGTGCCAGGTACACTGCTGGCGCTATATAAATGTTTGTTAATAATAATAATAATGGTGAAACGCACTCCTTGCCACAACCCCCACCTGCACATCTAAGCGGAGCTGAGAATTGAGGAGCACACCCAGACTGCGAACCTGAGGGACCAGTGGGGGGCGAATCTCATCAATGACGGAACTGCTGCCCCCACCGCCCTACCCACCATTATCACCTCTTCAACCTCAGTCGGCTTGCCCTCATCCAGTCCCCCACAGCCGCCAGACACTGGGTAAACACCAAGACTGCCGGGTTTGGGTCCGATGAAAAGGAGAGGTAGAGTTGGGTGTCATCAGCATATTGATGACCCCACACCGTCTCACGACGTCACCGAGCAGCTGCATATACACATTGAACAGGAGAGGGAACTGAATAGAACCTTGTGGGACTCCACACGTGAGGTCCCAGGGAGAACAACAATAATCCCCGAGCACCACTCGCTGAGTTCTTCCGGCTGGGAAAGAGCGGAACCATTCAGGAACAATCCCACCCACCCCAGTTCGGTCCCGCAGATGCGTCACCAGCATCTCATTGTCAACGATATCAAATGCTGCGGACAGATCTAACAAAATCAGTAGGGTCGATTGACCCTGGTCTAAATCTCGGCAAAGATCGTCGACCAAGGCCACAAGCGCAGTCTCGGTGCCATAACCCAGACGAAAGCCGGACCGCGTGGGATCAAGAAACATTTTTACAACACACTTGCTACAGGATAGCTGTTGGGCCCCTGAACAGCTCTTGCAAACTAATCTCTACTAGAATGCAACTACATCGGAAGTGGAAAGAATCCTTATGAGTCTGTAAATCATTTGACATTTTAAAACTGCTTTGTTATTCCATGGGGGTGTGGAAAACAATACTGTCATTTAAAAATGCTGAGCTTCTCATGGTATTGTGAATTAGCTACGGTGCCCTCCTATAAACAATGTATTTGGATTTCCAAAGCACTAGTAAGAAAACCTGTACTTCACAAACAACCCTGCCACCACCAGGGTAAAGCTACAAATTATTTAAAGTGCCACTCGGAAAGTTTGTGCTGTTAGACCTCAAAGTGGAAAAGTATAGTTAAATACCAGTTTCTGATTAAATACTTACGGTTGTTAATCACGAGTCCTGGGAATGGTCTATTAAAATTAAAAAAGAATACAACGTTTAGAAGTTTCAGATAGCTTTTAAGATACAATCTTACCTGTTCATGAAATACCTTACAGGAGAGGTCATTAGGTTTTGAAAGCCCTAGATTTATATTAATTTGAATTTGTTCTCAATTAAGAACAGAATTTGAACATCAGTAAATGGACTTTATGAATACCTCAATAAACAATGAGCCTATAGGCTTTGGCCTCCTGTGACTGGATTCTAAGTGCAGAGGTTCTAAAATTTCTTTTGTCTTTTTTCTTGATCATTATGAAAGTCCAACCCGGGTACAATTTTTAAGATATAGCCCTGTTGTATCTGGATATTTAACTCATTCCATGGCTGCATGATTTATTTTTCAGACTATACCAGCTGATGGAATATACACACTTTTCTATAAAAGGAAGTTCACTTTTGATCTAATAACTTTGACAATATACTGCTAACATATCATTTAAACCTTCCCTAGTTGTCTTGTTTGAAATATGCCAGCTATACAATCAAGTTAGGGCTTGCTATCGAGAAACTTTAATGCTTTTTCAACCACAGAATTATCCTATTCTTTTAACTACATGATCTGAATTCCATGCTGCCCAAAAGAGGGACATCGCCTCTCAACATTTATTATGTCGAGGTAACTTCTCTCCATTTTCTGATATGCTATCCTGCCATATTCAGTGCCTACTCATAGGTCAACTGGGGAATCAAAATTAAATGGCGTACTGACTGACGGTGAATGGATAGTCACGTACCGGATGACAGTAAATTTGATAAACTCGGCTGAATCCAAAATCTTCCTCATGGAACTGATTTCCAGGTAACTGGGAGCTTTAAATGCCACTCCAGGAGGTATTCCATCAACCACCACGCAGCCAGGGTTGACAGTAATTTTTCTGTAAGGAACTTTCACAGGAAACCCCATACCAATTGCTTCTCCTAAATAAGAGAATAATGAATTGGAATGGGACATGAATTTAAAAATACTCAATAAAACTAAAAAGTTAAATAAAGCACATAACGCATTTTATGATCTAGAATGTCATGATAAAAATGCACCTGCAGTTTAAAGTTCTGTATTATAATCAAATCGATTTTTAAAGCAATTTATTCTAGGTTACGTTTATGGGATGAGATTCTGGCTCCAAATCACTCCAACTTCAATGCAGACAGGCTTTGACCTAGCATATTTATGATCCATGATGAATGATAATAAATAAGCCCTAAGTGCACAGCAGTTTATGATTTGTAAAAAATTCTTTTTGCAGAGCTGAAGAGCAAGCAAAAGCTTTCACATAAAAGCAAAGCGAGTTCCTTTTTTCTTCAGTGCGAACAATCCCACACATTACCTCCTCCTCTTACTGGCTAGCTGCACTTAGATGCCACGCACGGTTTGGGGATCCTCCCGCCACTGGGCCTTTGTGTGGCAGGCCCCTCAAGCGTGCAACGTGCTGCCTCCAAAATTTTCATCTTAGTTCCTCCCTTCTCGCCTTCAAAAAGCACCTGAAAAGTTTTTTTTTGTTTTCTAGGTGTTTTTAGAGCATTTCCTGCTAGTTCCCCCCTTCGGGTGTTTTTCTTCCCCTTTTTACCTTTCCATTTTAAATGGATTTAAACTGATTTTATACATGGTGTTTTATTGTATTTTAAATGTTGTAAAGTGCTTGGAGTGCCATCTGGCACAGGGGCACTGTATAAATAAAATTATTGGTTTTATTCATGTATGAGCAGCAGAAGAAAAACTGAAAGGTGCAAAATCCTCTGTCATTAAAGTCAATGGTAGTTTTGCCACTGAGAAAAGAGAATTGGTCACCTACCTCAGTGAATTCTTTTCTTCCTCTGCCACGCAGACAGTCCTCCGGCTGGGTAGCTCCTCTCTTGACCGGCAGAAGGCAGAAGAATTAAGTTGCTTTTGCGCATGCGCCTCCTGAGCTACCTCGCCACGTCTCTCCCAGGAGTTCTAACGCATAGGACCGGCAGCCTTGGTCGTTATGTAGAACCAGAAAATGCCCTATGTGTAACTACTAGAACATTCCCTCATAACCCCTGAAAATAAAGCCTATCCGGGACCCAACAGGGATCCACTACTTAGTATCGTATTATAGGGAATCAACTGTTTACTATCGAACGTATAGGTAGCTGAGACATACTGATATTTACTGCTCCTGGCCCATCATTGCTGTTTGCTGGGTGGGGCCGGAGGACTGTCTGCGTAGCAGATTAAGAAAAGAATTCACCGAGGTAGGTGACCAATTCTCTTTTCTCCCCCTGCCGCAGACAGTCCTCCGGTTGGGATATACCCCAGCAGTAGAGAACCTAAGGGAGGGAAGAAACAGCACCAAGGGGCTCCAGCACCGTCTGTAGAACTCTTCTCCCGAAGGCTGCGTCAGCCGCCTGGAAAGTATTGATTTTGTAACGCTTTACAAAAGTATGAACCTCTGTCCAAGTTGCAGCCGGACATATCTCCTCATACGAGGCTCTCGCCTTGAAGGCATAAGAAGTAGCTGCTCCCCTAACAGAATGAGGCCAAATCTGAAGGGGAGGAACCTTGCCCTTGGCTTTGTAAGCCTTAACTATAGCTTATTTCATCCACTTAGGTATTAGGGTCTTAGATGCCCTAGTACCCTTAACACTAGCCCGAAGATTAACAAAAAGCACTGTAGTCTTCCTAAAACTCAGAGTCCTAGACAAGTAGATCTTCAGAGCACGGCGCACAGCTAAAGCATGCCACAGTTTCTCCCTCGGGTGAACAGGCTTGGGGCAAAAAGATGGTAAGACCACCTCCTGGGATCTATGAAACACTGAATTGCATTTAGGAATAAATGCCTGGTCGAACCTGAGAGATACCGACTGCTTGTGAAAAATGCAAAAATTCTCCTCTATAGACAGAGCTCCCAATTCAGACATTCTCCTGGCTGAGGTAACCGTGATCAGAAGGGCCACCTTTAATGATAGCATATAAAGGGAAACCTGAGAAAGCGGCTCGAAGGGCAACTTGGTTAGAGCAGCAATCACCAGGTTTAAATCTCAGGAAGGACATCTGTGTACTACTGGGGGTGAAAGGTGCTTTGTCGCTCTCAAAAACTGGCGAATATGTTTGTGCGCAGATATGTTTTTATTGGATAGTGTGCTCAAAACAGAACTTAATGCCGCAGCCTGTCAGGCAAGGGTAATGTGTCTGAGCCCCTTGTCCAGGCCCGCCTGCAGGAAGTCGAGAACCTGTGGAATTGAAGCTTTGCATGGGCCATGACCCTTGGCCAGTGACCAAAGGGAGAAGACCTTCCAGGTTGCTCTGTAAGATCTCCTGGTAGCTGGTCTTCTGGCTGCCAAGAGAGTCTCGAGAACCGCTCCTGAATAACTCCTACTCAGGAGGGCTAGGCGCTCAACTTTCATGCTTTCAATTTTAGAGAGATGGCAGTCTCGCAGATTAGGGGACCCTGAGACAGTAAATCCTGAATCTGGGGTAGAGGAAAAGGTTCTCTCATGCTCAGCTCCATGAGGACCAAGAACCAAGGGCGTCGCGGCCACCAAGGGGCCACCAGGATTACCTTGAGCCCTTTCTCTTTTGATTTTTGTCACTGCCCTCGCTAGGAGGGGAAAAGGAGAAAAAGCATAGAGAAGGCCCAGAGGCTGGCTACGCCCCACCCCAGCCTTTGATCTTGCCATGAGGAACTCTACCTGTGCGTTCTCCCAGGTGGCAAAGAGGTCTAGGATCGGCTTGCCGAAGATCCCTGTTATCTGTCTGAACACCCCCCTGTTCAGGGACCACTTGTGTGGGTCTAACTCCTTCCTGCTGAGCCAATCCGCCTGACAATTGTCTGTCCCTCTTATGTGTAAGGCTTTCAGGGAAGCTAGATGAAGCTGGGCCCAATTCATGAGTTTCGTGGCCTCTCTCTGTAAGGACAGAGACCTCGACCCCCCCTGATGGTTCATATAAGCCTTGGCCATGGTATTGTCCATGTAAACCAGGACATGGCGATTGAGAAGCTGAGGTGATAAGCATTCCAACGCCAGTCGAACAGCTCTCAGCTCCAGGAAATTTATGCTCCTGGATCATTCGTTCGCTGACCAGAGGCCCTGGATAGACATCCTCTCCATATGGGCTCCCCAACCCCTGAGGCTGGTGTCTGTAGTCACCACCTTTCGGGAGGGCTCCATCAAGGGAACTCCAGCTGTGTACATTACTGGGTTTAACCACCAAGATATGGAGGATTTTAGGCGGTCGGGAATTAAGACCCAAGGATTTCCCCCTAGCATGAGCTCTCTCTGAAAAGGCCTGAGCAGCTGGTGCAAGGGTCTGAAATTGAAGCGTGCCCACTGGACTTGTCAAGCACAAGAGACCATCAGCCCCAACAACCTTGCCAGGGTTTTGAGCCTCATCCGATGGTTGGCTTGTACCAGGAGAACCAGACACCGAATTTTCTCCCTTCCAGCACAAACACGGCGTCTAAGGTCGTATCTATGACCACCCCCAGATGCTCTATCCTGCGACACAGAATCAACTGGCTTTTGGACAGGTTCACGACAAAACTGTGGGAGTTCAGATAACGGATGACCCTGGAAACATCCACTGAAGCCCTCTCCTGAGACGGTGCCCTGATTAGCAGATTGTCCAGGTAGGGGAACACACGGATCCCTTCTTTGCGGAGATTCGCTATCAAGGTAATCAGGGTCTTGGTGAAAGTTCTTGGAGCCAAGCAGAGACTGAAAGGCAGGGCCCTGAACTGCCAATGGCTCTGGTTGAAGGCAAACCTGAGCCTGTGAGCTGGAAGGATTGGAACGTGGAGGTAGGGCCTCCTTTAGATCCAGGGATGCCATCCAATCCCCCCTGGAGAGGCTCTGACAGATAGAGACAGATTCCATTTTGAACTTCTGTGGCTTTATCCACTTGTTTAGTTCTTTTAGATCTAGAACTGCCCTCCATTGGCCGGATTTTTTGGCCACCAAAAAAACTATACAGTAAAGCCCTTGATCTGTTTCGTCGATAGGAACCTTTTCTATAGCCCCTATGGACGACAACCTTTTTATCTCCGTGACCATAGACAGAAACTTTTGGGGATCCCTGAAGACTGGAGATGGCAGGAACCTGCTCCTTGGAGTTCCTCAGAGCTCCAAGGCATAGCCCCGACGTACTAGAACTAAAACTCAGATATTAGAAATTGAACTTTCCCAAGCGCTGGAGAAAAGTTGAAGCCTGCCCCCTCTCTCTCCAGGTCCCTGCGGGTCATGGCTGCTTGGCTGGCTGGGAGGTAGAAGATTCCCGCTGCCTGAAACGGTCAGGTTTGCGCTGCCTCTGACCCCAGAAACGAAATGGCTGCCTAGAGAATTATCTATCTTGGTTCTGGTTGCGCCTGGCAAATGACGCAGAGGGATCCCCAAATCTGAAGGATAGAGCCCAAAAAGATCTCTTTTTTGCCCAAAACTGATGTAACATTTTGGTTTTAGCCTTATCATTAGCATCTGCAAAGACCTTGTCTAGGCAGGTGCCAAATAACTTGAAGCCTTTATAGAGACCTGCCACCAGGAGATTTTTCACAGTGGCATCCCCCTGCCAGGATCTTAACCAAACTCTCCTTCTAGCCACAATGGAGAGAGAAACCAAACAGGCTGACCAAGTGAGGGCATCCATGGTAGCATCTGCCAACAAGGCTATTGCTAACATGACTTGGGAAGAAAGGACTTTTGATCTCCTTCAGAGATGTTCGCAGACTGCGTCTCCTGCATCCACGTCATCGTGGCCCTTGTCACATATGAGGACAGAATACTAACCTGCAGGGAGGCTGAAGAGGAATCTAAAATCTTCTTCCGGACCCCCTCAATGGCTCTGTCTGAGGGGTCCTTAGAGAAGCAATCTCCTTCTGTAGGAAACACCGTCTGTCTCGCCAGAGAAGCAGCGGCCGCATCTAATTTAGGATTTTTAAATAAGCCTTCCTTCTTCCTAGAAAAGCTATACAGGGACTCCTGAGTTTTATTCATTCGGCATACTTTAGGTGGAGATTTCCACTCTGCCAGAACTAACCTCTCAAAGGCTCTATTGAGAAGTAGACCCACATCCCTACTCTGGACACAGGGAATGAGCTCTTGGTCATCTTCCTCCTCTGAGTTGGACGACTAGTCTTTAGAGGGCCTTTCCTCTAGGTGGAGCGTTTTAATCACTCTCTATAAATAAGGGGCAATTGTTGGTCCTGATCCCTGCTGTTCTGAGGAGAGTCCTGCTACTTCCCTTCCTCAAGATCAGACTGAGGCTGCAGGGAGTCTGTGTCTGAACCCGCAAGAGGGCCCTGAGGCCCCGCTGCCCCCGAGGTCCTTTTCCCTCTCCTCAGACGAGCTGAATCCAGCAGAGGACTGAGGAGGGTTCAAGAGGCGGGAAACGGTGCCCCCTGGTGACTGAAGGGATCTTCCCACCCTTTTTGTTTGCCTCTTATTGAGTCTTATGGCTCTATCTGTGCCTGGGGTCCCCCTTCTCTTTTTTCCCTGTCTCTCACACAGTCATGAAAGAGACTCCATAATTTTGCCCATGGTGGTGTTCAGGGCGATAAGGGGTTCAGCCTGACTACCCAAGGCATCAGGAGTGGGTAGCATGGAGGCCTCAGCCGGTTCACCCTGCAATGAGACCTCTTGCCTGGAGCTGGCGTCCATAAGGCACTCCCGCTCTCCAGTCGCTTCTGCGAGGGAGAGAATGAGACCCAGCTTCAATCTGCCTCCAAAACGATCCTGAGTAGGAGGTTGTGCCGGAATGAGCAGCCACACTGCAGCTGCAGGAAGCTGGTCGGGACAGGGGAGAGCAAGCACAATGTTAACTCTTGCCTGTCTACTCCCTGCTCTCAGGCAGCTGCAAGAGAGCCGGCCTGGGTCCTAGAGCTGACTCTGGGCATGCGGCGCGCCAAAGGAACCCATTTGGCCCTGTCAATATTACTGGTCGTCACTCACTCCCCGGAGCACTCCGGAATCCTGTACTGCCAGTCCGAGGCAGAAGAATGAACTGGGAGAGACTTGGCGAGGTAGCAAAAGTAACTAAATTCTTCTGCCCTCTGCCGGTCAAGAGAGGAGCTACCCAACCGGAGGACTGTCTGCGGCAGGGGAAGAAATGAATGGAAATGTGCACTCCAAGTACAGTATTTTACACTGCAAAGAGAAAATATGCAGCGTACATGTAAAATGTAACAACTAAAGGGATCTCTCTGTGTACAAAGGTCAAAATTTAACTTAGAAGAGCAGCTTTTGAAAATCCATGTCAAAAAGCTATAGATTAAATGGCTATTTATTAAATTATATACAGAGTAGGAAAACGTAACGATATTATACTTATTGGTTGCTTCGATTTTTCGAAAATTACTTTTATTTCTACGATAAACTTGCAAAGTTATTTCAAAGTTGAAAATTACCAAACTTCCGACTGAACAGTTCATTAACTTGTTCTCTCAGCTGTCGGGCCTTTTCTACTTTAGAGATCCTTTCGTTATCATCATCTAAAAAGAGAGATTGTTAGGAGTGGCATCAGAGATGGTTTTTAAAAAAAAAAAGTTAATTTCTTCTCTCAGTATTTTTTTAACAACTACTTGTTTCAAACAAGCATGAAGGCTTATTACGAAGCTCCTGTTAATAAGAACATGGCATTTGTATTCGTTTGCTTTTAGCAGCTAATGGAAGATTATGGAAATTTATAAACTACTAAGTAACAATATTTAAGGAAACTTACAAATCACTTTAAAATATTTACATGGCGGCTTACAGAATGTATTGAACATATTTATTTTTCTTTCAAAACAACAGGGTTGCTTTCTTTTTTAGAATAAAGGGAAAAAAAGCTATTGAAAGTAAGCCAGAGTAAGATCAGACAGAGCACATACCTGGTATAGTCACTTGAATGATGTTAAGATCTTCAACACCTGAAGCTGTATTCACCACGGTATTGGCTGTGGATGGTACATTTACTACGGTATTGGATGCATTTGTTTTTTCTTAAAAATAAAAATAATAATTCAAAGGATGAAAAAATTGCTCAAGAAAACCTAACACATTCAACAGAATATGAAGGAAACCGAAAGAGAATGCCAGATATGAACTATTTTACCAACTGCCAAACCCAGAAGAGAAAAAGTTAATTTGTGTAAAATGTATTTACTTTTTGCATAGTGTGGTACTACCTGACCAGGGCTATTGCTAAATTGTGTGCGTGCATGTGTTTGTTCAAAGGGATTAACTACACAGAAATTGCCATGCTGCATTACACCTGTGATCTATGTAGTCCAAAATATTATCTAAGAACGGACAGCACCAGATGATCCTAGAGCTCATCAGGCCCCGTGCGTTTTGTTCTGGATCCTCTTTTCCCCCACCACATCTCAGTTACCTTTGGTGGTATAACTTCTGATTGAGACTAGATATGACAGAGGAGAATCAGGCCCCCCAAATTTCTTAGAACCCAAATGCCTCCTGTAGCTTTAAATAAAAAGATGAGTCTACTTAAGTCAAATTTCTCTTGCCGTGTAAAATATTCAACTTGTCAGAAACTCTTCTTAAGCATATGAAAATAATTCTGCCGTGCTGTCAGCTAAGACCCTGGGCTGCAGACAGAAGAATGTCAGACTCAGAAACTGCCTCCTGTCTGACAAGCCCAGAATCTGTTTTGAGGTATATGGAATTTTCTACATGAAAATTCAAGATATTCATTTTACAATGCACAGTACTGTATTGACCTCTGGCCAGGGAGAAAGAGGAATTTGAGATAACCAGAACCTCACTCACTCTCAGCCTCAGTTTCCCATCTGTAAAATGGGAATAATAATGACCTACCTCATCGTGTTGTTGTGAGGGTGAACTAGAAAACGTTTTGAACACTAAAAGCACTAGTCAAATGATAAACAGCAGCAACTAGGCTTCCTGGAAGGCCGCTCCCCATAACACCAGGAGTGGCCTTATGGAGCGCGAGAGGCAGCTGTCGGGGGTCTCCAGAGGCGGTGTGGCAGTCAACCCAGCCGGCAAAATCTTCCCCCACCCCCCGGCAAAGGACACAAACTGGTATTGGGGGCAGGGTGTGGCGGTTGTTCTGTTAAGGGCCATAGAACAGCTCTTCCTCCCCCGACCCTTGTGGGGGCGGGGCCTGGGGAGGCTTCCTGCAGGGCCGCTCCCCATAATACCGGGGGTGGCCGGAGGCCCAACCGAAAGGCATGATCTTTGGTCGTGTCCTTCGGTTGGGCCAGGAGGTTAGGATGGGGTGGTCACTGGTGGAATTACCCAATGCAAGTTTCGTACTGGTAAAGGTTATGAGGAGGCCTGCTGTTAAATTGGATAGTAGTTTTTCTTTGTATTGTGGTGTACTGTAGTGGTGGGTTTCCCCTGTGTGGGATAAAGACCCAATATTGTATTTATATATTGATGTTAGCCACCTCAAGCTGACTTGGGTTGGGCAGGGTATAAATAAAAAGTCTAATAAATAAAAAAAGTCTAACTAATAATCTGGATTCCACTGTACTACTAGCCTCAAAGTGCTCTACTAGTCTAACAAGGTACACTGAGCTGAATGGGCTTGAATGATGAAGCGCTCGGAGAATCGGAACCCATGTCACAATTTGATCAACGGGAGTGACTTATAGGATAGTAGCACAAAACTCAATGTTTGGTTGGTGCAAGGACCACTGCAACTCCCTTGCAAAACTAAATTAAAGCAGGAGTTTGCCATAGCTGCCCCGGCCCCAGAAAAGCACAGTGCCTACCCAGAAACCGACTACTTCGAAGGGGACGTCTGAAGGTTTTTCACTGAAAAACCTAAACCATTATGGAAGCCAAATTATTGAAGGAATTGGGAAAGCGCGTAGCCTTTCCGCTCTCTAAAGCAGGGACATCTGTATTACAGAGGCACACCAGTGACACTATAGTTACAGCTGGGTCTTCATTTCCACCTTCTCTGCGGCCCACTTCCTGGAAATGCGAGGTTCTATTTCATATTAATGTTGTGTCATCTTTTTAAGCAAGCACAAAGGACGTCATTGATAAACCTTAGCAATGATGAAACTCACTCTGGGGGCTTTTAACCACGGTGGAACTTTCCTTTATCGCTGCCTCAAACATTTCAGGCCTGCAGGTGAAGAGAACGGAAGTTTCACAGAGAGCAGTCAAATTACACACAATGCACCATTTCCACTCTAGTTTCAAAGACAACACTAACTATTAGGAAAGTGTACGATAAGGCTGAGGAAAGTACCATTACTATAAATAATGGCCATCAAACTGGTGATTGCAACTGATATCCGTAAGCAATGCTGCAGGTGATGGTTTGATTCGAAACCCCCTATTTACTGCTTTTATCAAAGGGCAGCTTTCCAATCCCTAATATCGCACTGATTTTGTTCCAAAGACGGGAACCAATAGTACTTAAAAGACTGCAGGCCCTCAGTATGAATAGGACAATGAAGGGTAGTGAGGCTGACAAAAATACATTATTATTGTTCTTTTAGATTTATATCCCTCTTTTCTCCCAAAGGGCACAGGGTGGCTACAATAGTAAAATAAAAGTCACAACAAATACAAAAAACCTAATTGAGCGCATGCACTGCCATCGTTCCAGTGTGCTCACCAAGAGAGAGTTTGCCTTCTACTCTAATAGGTTCAGGATAGCAGCCGTTCTTAATAACCAAATTTAAAACTTTGGTAATCTACCGTTGCCCTGATTTAACATTCTAGTGCTTTATTGTCATGCTGTGGATCTTTTAGTGAAAAATGAACTAGTAACACCTGAAGCCTTCCACTGCAGCTGAAGTATGAAGCCAAAAGATAACCTGTGGCTAGCTCAGATGTGCACCAACTTCTCAGTATCTAGAGGCTGTAACTTCTTTTCTCTTGACCCTGAAAAATCATATAGGGCAGCCCCAGGTTTACAAAAGACATTCCAGAGAGTGCACCACAGCTTCATTAGTGCAGGAATCCAGCATTTATCTGGGCTTAATTCCATTTTCATTTTAATACTGCAATATTCAAATGTAACAGATCATGTATTTGTACTGATGTTATTTTTGTAGCTTGATTTTTTACGGTGAGCCGCCTTGAGTTGCCTTTTGGATGAGAGGGGCAGGATAAAAATGCCTGAAATAAATAAAATCATGCAATACACAACATTCCCTTACTTTTTAATGATAAATTTTATCTTGGCTTTGTTTCGAAGGATCTTCTCCAGTCGAGGAATGCCGAACGTAGAGGGACGGCGGAAGGGCACTCCCTCCGGGAGACCTTCTACATAGAAATCTTCAGGATAGGATTCAAATAATGCAAATGGGACCTTCACAGGATCTTTAACGCCCAGAGCTTCCCCTGAAATGTAACACAGCAAGTAAGTAAACAGGGAAGGGTGGGAATGGGAGGCCAATTTAGGACAGTTCTGTCCAAAATATCCCTAAGAAAGAAAGAAAAATTCGAGTGTGGAGAGTTCTGATTTTAAAATAAGGGGGGGAAAAAGATAATATAAAGTGTTAGAAGTGTCAACATGATGGTCCTCCCAGTCAGACAGATAGGTAAGTGAGGCGTTATGGCACAGAGTCAGCTGGGCCATATTGTGCCAAACACAAGGCTAAAACCAGGAAGGTAACCTCCAAGGCAGAGTAGTAGTTATTATTTTTTTAATAAAGTAAATCCTGCAGGGTCCTTTCAATACAAATAGACATCTTTCATTGTAGTGCAATAAATCATTTCAAATTTTACACTTCAAGGAAAGTATCTGTGGCTCCTTTTTATCACCAGCTTATTCTATGGCACAATCCTATGAACCACTGTGGGTAAGGTTAAACAATGTGTCACTTCTGCTCTCCTGTTGTCATCTTGCTTTGTGGTACTGAACACCGTGCCTTCTGCCCTTGAAGTGCCTTCCTTTTTATGGTGACTGAAGCAAAAATTCCCAATGGAGGAAGAAAGGACAGAAGTTTGGCTTTGCTAAATTTGGCGTGGGGGGAGAGAGGGGAATCCGTAATAAAATACAGCTCCTCTACAAAGGATTTGTTTCTACTGGTGAGGTCTTATTCCTTCGTCATACAGTCGCAGAAAATGTCTCAAGTTATTGCAAACAGAACATGCATTAAATCATGCAGCCTCTCATTTCCAAGGGGTGTTTGCAATGACAGCTGCTGGCAGGTGAGCCCCTAGCAGTATAGTTCCTCCTGAAGATGTGCTCTCTAGAGGGCGTAGAAGGGAAAGGCAGGGATGGGTGGGATCAGCAAGACAAAAAACTCCCTCTCCATCCTTAGCACTTGAAGGAAAAGCAAGAAGGAATCCTAGTTTGTAAGGCTCACAGACTTACAGAACTCTGTGGATGACCATGGCTATTAGACATTAGATAAGAGTCATGAATTTGTCATGTAACACAAATACTAAAAGTGTTTTTAAAAGAGCTGACATACATACCACATTTTTCATTAAAAAGATTTTCAACTTTCTGTTTTAGGTCTGTAATCTTGGCATTCCAAGCCTCTGTTGGAAAAATAAAAAAAAAGTTAAGATTAATATTTCAGAACACATCATACGGAAATTGCAAAATCTTTCAAAAGTCAAGGATTAAAAAATAGTTATCAAGCAGATAAAAAAAAAAAAATTTACCAAAAGAAAACTCTCTTCCTCGCGGCTTGAAGCCCATGTTGGAGCCGTTTGTTTGCGAATTAGTGCGAACTTCTGGGGTTTGTGGCTTATTATTAGGACCTGCAGAAGCGTAGAAGATATACATATACACACTCTACAAGTAATCCTATTCAAACATTGGAGAGGTTATAATTGATAGTGTTAAACCAGGAACCGTGTTGACTGAGTTTTTCCCACTGTCACCACAGTCCAACATGGGTCCCTGGCTTATACTTTAAATTTTGATTCTGCAGCAGAACAAAAATTAGTTTTACAAACATGTTCAGGATTCTGGAATTGAATATAACATACTTTTTATCAATACAAATACTATCTATTTCCTTTGAATGATTTCATATTTTTCTCCTTGGAACGAAGGCCAAATTGTGCAGGAAATGGTCTCCATGCAATACTGCACATTTTAGAAATGGCATATAAAACTGGAAAAGCACTGAACCCAAGTTAAAATTTGTTGAGTTGGACCAAAATGACAGATTGTTTAAGATGATTATTATTAGGTAGAAAATCTTTTCTACAACCCCCTACTGCAAATCCCTGTTGTTAGAAGAGCCTCTGGAAAAGGCTTCCTTACCTTCTTCTACAGTAACTTCAATCTCTGGAACGGTGGAGTTGCTTGTGGGACTCCTTGCCCTCTTTGTGCTCTTTGGACTCGGTGCTACAAATGGAACATTGCAAAATGCAATATACAGTGCATTTTGTGTAAAGTATGGTGAGCATTGTCAAGTCAAAACAGGTATGATACAGGCTTTCCAAAGTGAATTTAGTGCTCACAAAGTACAATTAATCATGGGCCACATTTTCAGTGCGCTAGCTTTGTTTATATCAAAGTATATGAAAGACTATCAAGCTTTGGAATTCATTTATGTGGTGTTCTCCAGATACAAACTAAGCCAAGTCTTAAGCAAAATGCCTAGTTCCCTGAGGTACTTCTAAGCAGGCATTAAAAATGTAGTATTTGGTACTGTTCATGTCTGTTGTAACTCACCCTCTAAAAGGATGGGATATAAATTTAAGTAAATAAAACAAGGAGTTATTTTTTTAAAACCTTTACTTATTTTGAATAGCACACTTCCCTCTGGCTGGTCTACTGGAGTTGCGAAACAAGGATGTTTCCCCCCTTTGCTAGTTAACTTGTATTGTTTAAATAAGGGTTAGTTAATTCACATTAACACCCCCTCCCCCTCGGTTTAGGCACATTTCTTCAAGGATTACGAGTGGCTTTTCTACATAAGCCTTAAACCTTGTTAGGAACCGGTTGAGGCTTAATTTGGAAGGATCACTTTTAATCCATGTAAACACAGTGCCTACAGAAGGACTTAATATGAATTAACTAACCAACAGACTAATTAAGCCAAGTTTCTTAACTGAGTTTTGAGGCTCAAGGCATCCCAATGAATAGACAACTCTTGCCCTGGGTATGCCTATCCACAAATGTTGTGGATCATTGCGAGATGCACTAGAAATATTAATATGAACCTACACCTGACCGATTTCCCCTACCTATGCTTCCTATTACCGCCCACAAATGTGAGGTTTAGCGAATGTATTGTATAACACCTAGGCTAGATGGGGTAATTAATTATCTAAGGGATGGGATACATATGGAATTTGGATCATGTCCCAGGATAGGTTCCCTTGTCCTGGCTAGAATTTCTATGTTCATGTCTATCTTTATTTCTATGTGTGTGCTATGTTCAGTATCTCCATGCCCATGTTTATATTCTCCTTGGTATCTGGTTTCTGATGTTATATCAGGGTTGAATGGTCCAGGAGGTTCCTGGCTAGTTTACAATGTTTGAAGTTTTACATATATAGGTTTGAAGTACCTTGATGATTTATTGTATACTGGAATTTGTTTTCTTGTTCTCTTACTGATATGTTGTTATGGCCAGATGGCTTCAACAATAAAGCTGAACTGACAACTGACTAAGTCATTTTTGGTCAACAACCATTACTTACTAATTAAGCCAGGAATTAAGCCAGGAAAAAATGGATGTAGGATAGTCTATAAAGATGCAGAATATGGGCTTTTGAAATGTGAAGGCTGCATGTAATGCTTAATCACTTACCTTTAGTATTTACTTTACCGGCCAGACCAGGAGGCAAATAAGAAGTGACCAGTTCTGGCCTATAAAAACAAACAAAACAGGCAGCTTGTTAAGAGAATGCAATCCAATACATTTCAACACAAAAAGTACACTCTGGAGATTATCAATACATTGCAACGTTGTACTAGCCTTATACTTCTTGACTGTAGCTCAGGAGAATTACAATCAGAAACCTGTGTTCCCAGGAAGCATGGGTCATTGCTTTACAATGCAGTGCAGACAAAGGCAGGGGGAAAGATTGCTTCCCCAGAGAATGAACGACTTCCTTCCCATGCCACATGTCACACAGGACATACAAAAAAATGCAGATGAAAAGTCTAAATAAGCAAGATGTGTTGTTTTATAAAGATCAGATGAACATATGACACACCCCATTTTGTGTCTTATGGGTCAAAAAGACCTCACACAGACTTTAAAAATCAAAGTCTTTCACAGGAGTTTCAATTAATTTATAAAAAAGTAAACAGTAACTAAATTACAAACTTACTTTTTAACAATGAATTTGATTTTGCCACTCCCACGGACAATTCTTTCAAGGCGCGGAATTCCAAACCATGTAGGACTCCGGAAGGGGATGCCTTCTGGTAAACCTTCGACGTATAAATACTCAGGGTTTGATTCAAATACAGGATAGGGTACTTTCACTGCTTCCGAGAGCCCCAAGGCTTGGCCTGAAAAGAAAACGCAGCAAGAGTTAAACTCAGGTTAAAATCGTATTATTCCCATTTTTGCTAGTAAGCCTGCTGTCTATTGGGTACAGATGCAGTGATTTATAATGAGAGGCATTAAAGCTGGAAAGGGTGCGATTCAAACTAGCTCCCCCAAACCCCATCACCATGATTCAGAAGAACAGCCAACCTGGAATTGCCATAAGTACGGATTGTATGGATATTATTATTTAGATAGCACCAGCAATGTGCCTGACACTGAACCTTCATGATTAGAGACAAAGTTTACAATCTGGGAAAATCAATGAAGGGTCCTACAGGAACTGTCAATGCATGTTCCATTGTATTCAACAATCTGCCCTTGAGCACTATAAACCCAAAGATTTCAAAGTAATGGAGAAAACTTGCCAATGTCACTGGACCTGGATGGGGAAACTGAACAAATTTCCCACCAATTTCCAGTCCAATAATTTTGCCACCTTAAAATGACTGCATCGTGCAATGCTGTTTCTCTTGTATAGGAAGTTTTATAACAGTAGCATTAAGTCAGTTTACTAAAGGGTTAGTGTTGGAGTACTGGACCCCTTTAGGGGTGACAGCTAGACCATAAAGAGGTCCAAGGTACAGAGACAGACACAGGGAGATGTCAAAGTAAAGGAAGATTTATTTATCAGAGTTCAAGTAGAATGGCCAGTTCCCCTCCAATGCTGGGAGATACAACAGATAGGCTGGAACAAAGTATCTGGGGTCCCAGCGTTACCCCAAGTGTTTTATAGGGGCTCAAAGAACTCAGACCTATCCAATGAGGTGTAAGCTCACTGGAATAGTCATGAGTTCTTACATTTCATAGACTCCATTACAACAAAGTATCAATATGGTATAGAAGGAGACAGACTGGCAAGCACGAGGATTCTTATCACCTAAACGTCTAGTAGAATTCCTGTTCCCAGGAACATACAAAGCCATACATACGCATGTTTACACAACCACTGAATAAAGCCCTCATTTCCAGTAAACGGCTCTTGTTTAGGTTTCGCTTGTCTGAGAAGCCTCTGGACTGACATGAGTTTTAGGCCCAAGCCAGAGTCTGGTTCACTGAGGTGACCCATACCTGAGGGCTTAAATTCTTACAATTAGCTTACCAAATTTCAAGTTAAATATCTCTTCCACTTGCTTCCTTAGCTTGGTGATTCTGACATTCCAATCTTCTTTGACTAGAAATTAAAAATATAGACAGACCATTGTCATTTATTACAGATTAACTGAGTGAAAATGCTTCTTCTAAGTGTATTCCTTTAACTTCTAGATTCTGTAAGACATCCCTAAACCCCTATTTATCCCTGAGATGCGATTGCGCAGCCAAATTTTAATATACAAGGATTTGTATGTGTACTGCCTATAAATGATAATTGGGTTTATATGCATAAGTGCCTACATGTAGTGATTAAAAAATATGTCTAAATGTGGTTACAAATAGTAACCAGTGTCCCAGGTGGGAGAACGTATCCTTCAGGAACTTCAGATGCTGGAAGGAGTTATCCTAGTGGCTTTGATGCAGCTGGAAATATTAATTCTTCCTGTGCCTGCAAATAATCTTTAGAACAAACATCTGAAGAGAGTTTTGGAGTACATTTTGATAATACAAAGGAGAATTCTTTTTGATCCTGCTTTTTATTATACAATAAACATTTGGCCACTGGGTGGGTGGGTTGCTAGAGCTTCAGAGAATTATGGGTAGTGCAGAGAAAGTAAGGAGCTGTTATTTACGTCCTCCGATCACAAGAACTAAGGGACACCTGATCAAATTAAGTGGAAGCAAGTTCAAAACAAACAAAAGGAAACCCTTTTCACTCAAAACACAATTAACTTGTGGAATCCACTTCCCTAGGATGTTGCAAGGGCCAATATTATAACTGGGTTCAGAAAAGGATATAAGTTTATGGGGGACACAGCTTTCAAGGGCTATTAATCTCATCAGACTAGTCAAGGGATGAAAACTCTGACAGCTGGGAGAGAATGACGGGAAGGACCACTCCATGTAGGCCCTGGATTTGTACAATTCCTCTGAAGCATTCAGTGTTGGAGACAGGATGCTGGGCTAGATGGGTCGTTCTGACCCAGGAGGGCAGATCTTATGTTCTTATGACTTTCTCTGACTTATGTACAGCTGCCACCTCTCTGGGTTTCAGATTTTGACCCAGAATCTCTGGGCAAAGCCCCGATCTTTCCAGATCGGCCAAGGATACGCCCGATAACCAGGAGAAATCAAGGCTTCTGGAACTGCAGTGGGTGGTCACATCACAAAGAGGGTGGACCCACGGGGACTTTCATGCACCTTTCTGATGTGGTCCCATCCCCATGGAGCACCATGACATCTTACCTTACTCCCAAAGTAGGTGGGAGTACAGAGAAACGTATGGAAGTTGAAATAAAGCTAGAAAAAAAAATAAGACTAATCAGTCAAGACTGGTATGATGATGGCTGGCTAGCCCTGTGACCTGGGGCATTGGGATGCCCATCATTGATGGGGTACAGCCTCCCCTGGTTACTCAGGCTCGCAGCCTTGGGGTGTTCCTGGATTCTGAGCTCTCCCTGAAACATCAGGTCGCGGATGTGTCCAGGAGTGTCTTTCACCAGTTCCATCAGGCGAGACGGTTACATCCCTTCTTCTCAAATAAGGATCTAGCCAGTGTTGTCCATGCCTAGACTACTGCAAGGCACGCTACATGGTGCTGCAGTTGGTGCAGAATACGGCGGCTCGCCTCTTGACGGGGTTTGGTCACCAGAAGCACATTACACGCGTAGTTCAGAGTCTGCACTGGCTGCAAACAGTATTCCAGGTACAACTCAAGGTGCTGGTTTGGACCTATAAAGCCCTAAACTGTCTGAGCCCTACATATTAAGGACTGCCTTCCTCCGTATGTCCTCTGTGGCCTCGAAGATCAACCAAGAGCACCCTATTGCAAGTTCCACCATTGGCCCTGGTCCCAAAACCCCAGGCACGCAGAGAGATGTTAGTGGCTGTTCCACAGCTTTGGAGCTCCCCTCCCCTGAAGGTCCACCCAAGCCCTAGTTTGAGAGTCTTCCAGAGGCAGCGTAAGACTTATTTATTCATTCAGACATTTATTGGGCAGGGGTAGAGCCTGGTGTGTGGGAAGATATTTATACTAAAGATTTTATTGTGTACTTTATTTCAATTTTTATCCCACCCCTATCCCCCCACAAGTCTCAGGCAGCTAACACCACAAAAAAATCATCAACTTTATTGTTTTCAGTTCAATTCCAATGTACATATAGAACAGGGATGAAATGGGATGAAAATACTTGAGAATATTTATATTGGATGTTTGACAAAATAATTTTGAATGCTTTTTAAAAATAATTTAAGGACTGCAAACAGATAAATGTTTTACTTTTCACTTTCCCAAATTTTAATATTTCATAAGACACTAATTCAGGCATTTAACAAATTCTGCTTATTTCTTGATTTAGGGGCTTTTCTTCAGTTTTATAATATCAGCACTTAGTCCTAAGGTGTTATTTACAAGATAGCTAACTCTTTTACACCCATGATTTTTCACACTGTGTGTTTGGAAAGAAACTTGAAATACACAAAAGCTGAAATTAAAAATAGTTTTAAAGTTAGTTAAAATTACTTGACGTGCATTGCATTATACAGAAGAAACCCAAAGCCTTACTGCTAGACTGAAACTGAGGTAATAATTAAAGGCAAAAGATTGTCTGTACAAAAGAAAATGGAAGTATGAATCTGAGGGCGCGGGAGGAGGAGGGGAAATAAATACCAGCATTTTCTCCATGATAAAAACAAGATACACGCAGGATTACCAGCTGTCATTATTCTAGTGCTCTTTTAGGGGGTTCTTAAAAGCACAGAGATTACAATCAAACAGGAGATTGTCAGCTTTCATTTCAACTTTTAAAAAAAAAAATCTAGTTCTCATGATTGTGGTGAAAAGCTTGAAAACGAACCACAGTGTCCCCTGCGGACTCAGAATCTAGAAAGGAAAACTGGGCTCTTACCTCTGAATTTTCCTTCTGCGGGGAATGCTCCTGGACGGCCATTCAGGACAGTAGGGTAGATCCACGCCACAACCAGTAGGAGGCAGACAAGCAATTTTTCCGTGGCGCATGCTCCGAGGGATCTATCCTCAGTTCTCCAGTTGTATTAAGCTACACTCCACATCTTAATCTAAATTAAACCTTAAACCTCAACTTTCTAACTCCCAAAACTAAGCTCCGCGGAGCCTAAGGTGGAACCAAATCTATTTCCCCTTTCCCCTCCTCCTGGAAGGGATATCAGGGAGACTGGGACTAAATTAGTAGTCCCTGGTCAGACACTACAGAATTAAACCTCACTCCGGGTGGGTCTGGCTGTCCAGGAGGATTCCCCGCAGAAGGAAAATTCAGAGGTAAGAGGCCAATTTTCCTTTCTCCCGGTGGATCCTCCTGGACGTCCAGTCAGGACAGTAGGGACGTACCAAAGCAGTGTCCCCGTCCTACAACTGAGGGAGGGAGAATGGGAGAGAGGTTTGAGAACAGGATCCTAAAGCGGACGGAGTCAAAATGCTCCTTATAGGACCGCCTGGAGGACCCTTCTCCC
>QEPC01015455.1:805815-853246 GCA_003113815.1 Sphenodon punctatus | reverse complement strand
AGAGGGGGGTTGCCCTCTACTTTGTACACCTCTGTAATGCAGAGTGTCATCCAACACGCGATTACGGATTTGGATGCTCTCATGCCTTTCCTTTGTGGGTTATAGGAGACAAACAGAGCCGTCGTCTTCCTGAATGGTTTTGTCCTGTCAAGGTATACCCTGATGGCTCTTTTAACGTCCAGGGTATGCCATGTTCGCTCCAGAGGATGCGAAGGATTTGGGCAGAAAGAGGGTAATACTACTTCCTGTTCCCTATGGAAGCCGGAGTCTACTATGGAACAAAAAGCAGGGTCCAACCTGAGGACCACAGCTGACTCCTTAAATAAGCATAAGGTTGGTTCCATCAAAAGAGCACTAAGCTCGGAGACTCTCCTAGCCGATGTGATACCCACAAGAAAAAGCCAGTTTAAGGGGCAGGTAGTAAAGTGAAACCTCCCTAAGAGGTTCAAAGGGAGCCTTAGTGATGACCCTGAGGAGTAGATTTAAATTCCAAGTCGGGAGACAGTGAAAGGGGAGATTACTCTCGCTGCTCTAAGGAAACGTACAATATTTATTGATTTATTTGATTTATATCCCGCCCCTCCTGAAAACAGCTCGGGGCAGCTTCCAACAATAAAACACATAAAAATAAATAAAATAATTTAAAAACACATCAAAGATACAATATCAAATATTAAAACAGGGCCGGGAAACATATGAAGGTGTCTGGCTACCCTGCGTCCCTTGACCGTGCAAAGCATGCTATTCAGAGCTGCCACCTGCCTTTGGAGAGTATTTGGTTTCAACCCCTTATCTAAACCCTCCTGTAAAAAATCTAAGATAACCCTGAGAGGGGCCTTAGCTGGTCTAACTTTCCTACTCTCACACCATCTAGCGAAGGTAGCCCAAGTGCTCTGGTAGATGGGTTTGGTTGCTGGACGCCGAGATTGCAGCATGGTGTCCAGGACTTGACGGGAGTAGCCCAACTTTGTCGATGTCCGCCTTTCAACTTCCACGCCGTCAGTTTCAGGGCTTCTGCGTTCTTGTGTAGGATAGAGCCCTGGGATAGCAGGTCTGAGTGGAGGTTCCGAACTGATCTCCTGAATGTCTGCAAACCACGGTCTCCGTGGCCAGAAGAGGGCCATCAGGATGGTGGTTGCCCATTCTTTTTTGATGTTTGTCACTGTTCTGTGTATGAGTGGGAAAGGAGGGAAGGCATACAGTAGACCTGGCGGCCAGGTTATGTTCAGAGCGTCGAAGGCTATTGCCCTGGGATCCGGAAACCAAGATACAAATATTTCCGTCTTTGCGCTGGCTGGAGACGCGAACAGGTCAACCTCTGGGCGCCCGAAGACATCAGTTATGGTCTGGAATACTGTCGGGTGGAGACTCCATTCCCCTGGGTCGATCTCCACCCTGCTGAGCTAATTGGCTTCCCTGTTCTTTTGGTGATGTGGATCGCCTTGATGGATTTGAGGTTGTGCTCTGACCATTTGATGAGGGCAGCTGTTTGTAGATGGAGTGATTTGGAGCACAATCCTCCCTGGTGATTTAATTAGGCTTTTGCCACTGTATCGGGTATACAAAGACAATACAGTGGCAAAAGCCTAATTAAATCTGGCCCAATGCAGGATTCCCAGGCAGGAGGTCATGGTGCCCAGCAGGCTTGCAAGGACCTTGAGCTTGGTCCTGCAAGCCTTCACAATCTGGTGGATCAGGAGGCGGAGTTTCTGTTGTCTCTGTTGTGTTAAGAAGAGTTTGTAACTGGTGGTGTCCAAGATCACCTGCAGGTCCTCTAGAGTCCTAGAGGGAACTAGGTAGCTCTTTTTGAGGTTGACCACGAAGCTGTGCTCCTGCAGGTATGCTATGGCTCTGTGGATAACTATCAGTGACTGCTCGTAGGACGTCGATCGAATTAGAATGTCGTCGAGATGGGGGTGGAACTTGATGCCTTCCATGCGTAAGTTCCAAATGAGGGAAACCAGTACCTTCGTGAACGTTCTTGGTGACGTGGCGAGGCCAAAGGATAAGGCCGTGTACTGCCAATGTCACTGGGCATATGCGAACCTGAGCCACCGTCTGTGGGTGGGGAGGATGGGGACGTGGAGATAGGCTTCTTTGAGATCAGGGGAGGTCAGCCACTCGTCCTGCGAGATCGCTATACGGATGGACTGTAGGGTCTCCATCTTGAACTTCCGGACCTTGACAGCCTGGTTTACGATCTTGAGATCGAGGGCTGCTCACCATTCCTCTGACTTTTTCAGGACTAGAAACAGGATGGAGTACAAACCGCGTTCTTCTTCATGATGTGGGACCGGTTCTATGGCTCCAATGGACTGGAGCATGTCTATTTCTGTTTGCATTGCGGCTTGTTTGTCCGGATTGTTGGAGGCACAGTAGAAGTGCCGGGGGAAATGGGAGAATTCGATGCAGCAACCTTTTTGGATGGTCTGAAGGATCCATGTGTCTGAGGTGGCGGTCTGCCATTTGTTTGTGAAGCGCTGTAGCCTGCCCCCTAGTCTCGTCTGTTCGCAGACCCAAGTCATCAGGGCCCTAGAGAAGTATGCAGTGATAGTTGCCATCCTTATAATCGAGGAGACCGCCTCAAAGTTCCTTCTTAAATTACATTCTATCCCCTTGTCAGTGAGATCCCGAGGAAACACTCTCCTTCTGTTGGGGAAAACCAAATTCCTAGCTAGGGATGCTGCTGCTGCATCCACCTTCGGGGTGACCAGGAGTGAGTCTTTGTTCTTCAAGAATTAATAAAGGGCTAGCTGTGTTTTGTTCATTCTGATTCGTTTGTTCAGATGCTGCCACTCCCTTTTGATAATCTTTTCATAGGCTTTGTCTAACAGCATCCCTCTGTCTCTCTCTCTAGCCCGTGGGGTATATTCTCTTTCCTCCTCCTGTTCCTCCTCAGAGCATTCCAACGAGGCCTGTTTATCCTTCTTTTGGCGCAGGTGGAGAGCTTTTATAACCAGTGGGTAGATCTGGTCCCTGTATTTACTGGGGAATTGCCTATCAGGGTCTGAAGAGGCATCTATTCCCACATCTTCTATCTCTCCCTCCTCGGGGGAGGAGCTACTGCTCTGAACTTCCGAGCGGCATGGGCCTCTGATGCTTCCCCTTCCTCATCACTGGTCTCTAGCAGGGAAACCTTTTCAGCTTTTCTCCCTTTCTTTTTTTGCCTCGGGACCTGCTCCTCCTCGGAGGACTGGGTGGACATCACCTCCTCTGAGGGTGTCCCTGAGGAGGCCCGAGAATCTAGGGGTCTTTGAGCCCTGCGTGGCATCTTGGACACGGGGAGCTTTCCTTTCCCTGCCCTCTTGGACCGGCCCATGTAGCTCGGTTTAGCTTTGGGAGGCAATCTCTTCCTCTTGAGCTCCGAGAGAATTTCTCGGACGACCGTCATGTGGGGGTCCTGGGCAGGGCCTACTCTTGCGGGGTGTGTGTCTGTGTGTACTTGAGGGGCTGGTACCTCCTGCATCCTCTGCTGCCTCTGCCGCCACCGCCACTCTCCTTCTGGTGGCCATTTTATTTCTTTTCCCCGCCGCCGCAGCGTGGTCTGGTGGGGGGGAGGGGCAGCGAGGCGGGGCCTGCTCTGCTGCCACGCGTTGGGCTTCGAACCGCAGGAAGTGGAGGCGAACGGTCCAGGAGCCTTTTGGAACGCTGCTGCGATGATGGACTATTTGCTGCTGGGGCGCTGCCGCGCCTTTAAAGCTCTAGCGGCTGCAGGGGAGGGGGGGGAGGAGAGCGCCCAATACCGCCCCGATGCAGCGCTGCCGGGCTCATCGCCACAGCATGTTAGATAGAGGTGATCGCCCATGGCTCTAGCGGGGTTAGTGTCCTCAGGAACCTACATGCAGCGACCCTCCCGGGGGGCTTGCATACCCACTCCTCGGGGATCCCGCGCCAGGTGGGAAAGGGAGCACACGGCAATTCCGCTAAACCCCTCCTCAGGCGGGAGGTGAACAGGGAGAGGAATTCTTCCTCCCCTGGCACCCGGAGGTTCTGAGATGGCTTTGCTGATTTTAATGACTGCCTGTTGACGAATCCTATGGAGGCAGCTAGTGTGTTTCCTACCGGAGTGGAGGCAGACAAACAACTGGAGAACTGAGGATAGATCCCTCGGAGCATGCTCCATGAAAAACTGATTGTCTGCCTCCTAATGGTTGTGGCGGGGATCTACCCTACTGTCCTGACTGGACGTCCAGGAGGATCCCCCGGGAGAATGACTCTCAGGCCACAATCATGCAGTCATTCACTTCCAAGTGGTCCCACCGGTAGTGGATTCTACGTGCAAGCAAAGGCTTGCAGGATTTTGGCCAGAGCGAAGCACGAGCTTTAGGCTGTTCATGTATAACCCATTTTTCTGCAAAGTAACACTCTGCAGTGATACTGAACAGAGATATCGCTTGCTTAGTAGAGAATGTACTTACACAAATGATAGTAATTCATTTCTTTTGCAGTGCTATGGACAGTGCTTTTCTGCTCTTGGAGCATCATGGGGATATGACAAATGAATAAACAAATGCATGCATGCCTGCAGACCTCACTCCACGGAAACGTATACAAAAATAACTGTGTAGTTAATTCTAGAGCAAAGTTGTAACTCCTGTGACAGTCAGTCGGTTAACAAATGAACAGTGACAATGAAAGGAGAATTGGTCACCGACCTCAGTGAATTCTTTTCTCCTCTGTCTACGGATAATCCTCCGCACCGGTAGCTTTGTGGATGGCCGCCGGGAGGCAGAAAAAGAAATGCTGATCTGCATGTGGAGCTATCCCAGCATGCTTCCTCAGTCCATATCTTAGCCGAGGTCATCATTACTAGACAAACTTGAAAACTTAACAACACACTCAACACATGATAACTGACACACAAGTGCCTGGGTTAACGTTCAGTTGATTAATTGACCTGTCCCCAACTAGGTCCAACCTTAAGTACCTATTTTCCTGGTAAATGAAAAGCCTCTAAGCACTGCACTTGGCAGGGTGGGCCGGAGGATTATCAGTAGACAGAGGAGAAAAGAATTTACCAAGGTAGGTGACCAATTCTCCTTTCTCCCTCTGTCTCTGGCTAATCCTCCGCACGGGATATACCTGAGCCCTTAGAATCCTTCAGGGTGGGAGCCAACAGCGCTTGGAGCTTCCAGCACTGCCTGCAACACCCTTCTGCCAAACGCCGCCTCAGCGGACTTGAAAACCTGTAGCTTGTAATGTTTCACAAAGGTATGCAGGGAGGACCAAGTAGCTGCCCTGCAAATCTCTTCGTAAGAGGCCCTCTGGAAGCGTATGAAGCGGCTGCCCCTCTTACGGAGTGTGCCGAAATCTGGAGGGGAGGAACCCTATTCTTTGCCTTTGAAGCTTCAATGATGCACTGTTTTACCCATTTGGACAGAAGAGTCTTGGAGGCCTTAGAGCCAGCTTGTCCTGGTTTAATATTGATAAACAGTGCTGTAGAGGACCTGAGTCCTCATGTTATAGCCAGATATATCTTTAATGCCCTTTTGACATCTAATTTGTGCCAAGCCCTCTCCTTTGGATGAGATGGCTTAGGACAGAAGGAAGGTAAGGTGATTTCCCGAGTCCTATGAAAAAGAGAGTTCACCTTAGGGACAAAAGCTTGATCCTAAGAGTCACTGACTGCTCTTGAAAACTACAAAAATTCTCCTCCATAGAAAGAGCCCCTAACTCTGAAACCCTTCTAGCAGATGTAACTGCGACTAGGAATACCACTTTAAGAGACAGCATATATAACGATTCATGTTTCAGAGGTTCAAAAGGAGGCCTAGTTAGTGCGTTCAGAACTAGTGTGAGGCTCCATGAGGGGCACCTGTGAATTACTCGAGGGGAAATTGATCCGGCAGCCCTCAAGAATTGTCTCACGTGTTTGTGAGAGGATATTCTATTTGACACTGTTCTTAGCACCGAGTCTATCGCGGCTGTCTATCTTGCGAGGGTGTTGGGCTTCAAACCCTTCTCTAGCCCGTCCTGCAGGAATTGTAAGATGTTGGGGATCTCTGCAGCACAAGGGTCATAACCTCTTTGAGTTGCCCATAGAGCGAAGGTCTTCCAAGTCGCTCCATAGGCCCTTCTGGTGGATGGACGTTGGGATTGCTGCAGCATTGACAACACGGCCTCTGAATAGCCTCTTTTTATTAAGGCTGAGCGTTAAAGAGTCACACTGTCAGTCTCAGTATATGGAGATTCTCGTAGTGCAGAGGACCTTGGAGGAGCAGGTCCGGTCTCAATGGGAGCCTTACGTAGGTGGTGCTGAGTTCTACCAGGTCTGAAAACCATGGTCTCCTTGGCCACCACGGTGTTATTAGCAGTAAGAGAGCCTGTTCTCTGATGAGTTTCACCACTGTCCTTGTTATCAAGGGAATCGGAGGAAATGCGTAAAGTAGTCCCAATGGCCATGTCTGGTTCAACGCATCCACTGCGATTTCTGCTCTGCAGAGAGTTCTGGACGTAAGCCTTGGAACTTGGACGCTGTTTCAGTTGGCGAAGAGGTCCACCTCCGAGCAGCCAAACCTCTTCATTAAGTCCTTGAACACTTCCCTGTGTAGTGCCCATTCGTGGGGGTCTACAGCTGTACGGCTGAGCCAGGTCGCTTGCGTGTTGTCCTGTCCCTTGATGTGCAGCGCCTTGAGGGATAGGAGATTCTTCTGTGCCCACGCAAACAGTCTGACCGCTTCCCTGTGCAACTCTGGTGCTCTGGATCTCCCCTGGTGGTTTATATAAGCCTTTGCTGTCACATTGTCCGTGTAGACTAACACGTCTCTTGCAAAGCCTCTGAGACAGCTGCAGGAGCCCTAGCCTGATCACCTTCAGCTCCAAAAAGCTGATGCTGTGGGCTTGGTCCCTCTTGCTCCATCTGCCCTGCCTTGACGTTGTTCCTGAATGTGCCCCCCACCCTGACAGACTGGCGTCCGTGGTTATCTCCCGATTGGGCTCTGTTAGCAGCGACCCTGTGGCAAACATTTCTGTCCTTAACCACCAGGACATTGAGCGTGCGAGCCCTCAGGGAATAGTTACCCAAGGATTGGCACCCCTTGTAAGCTCTGTCTGCATGGGTCGCAGCAGCTGTTGCAAGTGTCTTAGGTGCAATCGACCCCACTGGATCTGTCTGGTGCAAGATACTAGCAGGCCCAAAAGCTGGGCAAGTGACTTTAGACTTGCTCTTTTCTGGTGGAAGAGGAGGAGGGTCAGAGTTCTTATTTTCTGTTGTCTGAGGGGGTGGGATGAAGATGACTCTTAAGGTTGTATCGAGTATCAGCCCCAGGTGTTCCAGCCTGTGTTGGCGACAGATGGCTCTTCCCTTTGTTGATTAGGAAACCGTGTGAATTGAGATATGTCATCATCCTGTCCAAGTCCTTTAGGATCTTTTCGTGTGACTGTGCTCAGATCAGGAAGTCGTCCAAATAAAGATAGAGATGGATTCCTTCCTGTCTGAGATTCGCTACCAGGGGAATCAGAATCTTGGTAAACATTCTCGGGGCAGATGATAGGCCAAACGGAAGGGCTCTGAACTGGTAGTGGTTGTTCTGATAGCAGAACTGGAGCAATTTCCTGTGTGGCTGCCAGATGGGGACATAAAGATATGCCTCCTGGAGATCCAGAGAGGCCAACCAGTCATCTGACCTCAAGCTCTGGCATATAGAACTTACTGTCTCCATTTTGAATTTTTGTGGCCTGACGGCCTTGTTCAATTACTTGAGATCCAGCACAGCCCTCCAGGACACCGCCTTTTTTAGTACTAGAAAAATTATCGAATAGAGGCCCTGGCCTGTCTAGTCTGGAGGGACTGCCTCTATTGCTTTGATGGTTAACAGTCTCTGGATCTCCCCTGCCATTGCTCTGTGTCTTTCTGGCAAGTTTGACCTGGGAGACGTGAGGAATCTCGTATGAGGAGCGAATGCTAGCTCTATGCGGTGGCCACCGTCTCTTTCACCCAAGTATCTGAGACCGACTTTTCCCAGGTTTCTGAGAAAAGTTGCAGCCTGCCCCCTACCTCTGGAGACTCTGTATAGTCATGCGTCTTGCTTGTGGAGGATGGGACTGGGGTTTTTCTGTTTCTGTCTGTCAAGTCTAGGGGCATGTCTGTTGCCCCTATTGTGAAAGGAGAAATTACCCTGCAGTTCCCTAGATTGACTCTGAAACTTTCTGAATGGGACATAACCCCCCTTAGGTCTGGATGCTGGATTGCGAAAAAACCTCTTTTTTGTTCCTACTTGCTGCAGGTTCTTGTTCTTTGATTTATCGTTCGCATCTGCCAGCACTTTGTCCAGGCATACGTCGAATAGTTTAAGACCCTTGTAGGGGGCTGAGACTAGCAGGTTTTTGGCCGTGACGTCTCCCTGCCAGGACCTGAGCCATAATCTCCTCCTAGCTGCGACGTTACTACCTAGTGCTCGAGCAGCCCACCCCATGGAGTCTATGGTGGCATCCGCCAGGAAGGCTGTTGCTAGGGAAATGCGAGAAGAAATAACCTGCGCCTTCCTCTCCGAAATCTCTGGGTCCTGAGCCTCCTGCATCCATGCCATGAGGGCTCTTGCCACATAGGAAGCTATAATATTGACCTTTAGTGAGGTGGCAGACAGGTCCAAGCCCCTGCACAATGAGGAATCTATGGCTCTGTCTGTGGAGTCCCTGGGGAAACAGTCCCCCCTCAGCGGGGAACACTGTCTGACGCGCTAAGGACACTGCTGCAACGTCAGCTTTGGGGTTCTTGAACACAGGTTCCTTCTTCCTCGAGAAGGAGTACAGAGAGGACTGGGTTTTATTAATCCTTTGAGTTTTATCTGGATGTTTCCACTCCTGGATGATCAGTTTCTCAAAAACCCTGTCTAAGGGTACCCCCAACTCCCCGCCATGTAGGGAGGGGATGTACTCCCTCTCCTCCTCCTCCTGCGAGTCCGAGTCCTCCTCCTTGTTCTGTCTTTCCACTAACCGGAGTGTCTTTGCCACCTGAGCTAGCAATTCCTCTCTATATGCGAGAGGAAACTGCCTGTCTTTGTCTCTTGGCTCCTGGGCAGCTTCCTGGGAAGTCGCCCCACTCCAGCCCCGACTCAATATCAGAGGCCGGCCCTCTGCCTCTCTGTGTTTCTTAGGCTGAGGCTCAGCAGTACCGTCCTCAGAGTCGTCTGAGGACTCCAGCAGTTTGACTCTGGCTCCCCCTTGTGGGCCCTTTCGCCTGCTGCTGCCTGCCTTCTGAGGGAATTTTCCCGCCCTGGCTTTCTTTGCTACTGGTGCGGGGGAGGGGTTTTCGTGGGGCCCCTTAGCTTGCAACTCACACAATTGGTCGAAGGATTGCAAGATCTTCCTCATGGTATTAGCTAGGAAGGGCATGTCTACGTGCCTGTCCTCCTGGGGAGATGCCGCTTGCTGCGCCCCATCTTGTGCGGGTCCTTCCATTCCAGCTCGTGCGTCTGGCATTGCTGCTGGGGAAAACTTCGCCGCAGCTGGAAGGGCTCCCGCAGTGTGGTGCCTTTCCTAGGCAGGGGGAGACTTCCGCTGGCTGTGCCGGCTGGTGGGAATTAAGTCTTCTGCTCTTCTGTTCCCTGGTGCCTTGTGGGGGAACTGGCTGGGCTTCCCGCGTTCCCCCGAGTCGGGGGAGACCGCCGCCCTCTTAGCCCCGCTCGCTCGCTATCAGCTGCACCCTTTTACCAGGCTGCGAGCTCCTGGTCTCTTTCCTTGTTGCTTTTCCTTTTTTAAGTTTTTTTTTTTTTTAATTATTCTCCTTTCAGATCTTTCCTTCCCAGAGAGGAGACTAAACACACCCAACGGCCCGAAGACAGAAAATGGACTGAGGAAGCATGCTGGAATAGCTCCATGCGCAGATCAGCATTTCTTCTTCTGCCTCCTGGCGGCCATCCGCAGAGCTACCCGTGCGGAGGATTAGCCGAAGACAGAGGGAGAAAACTACTGCAGTGGTATGCTTCCACAAACGCACATAATAATTTACTACACAGGTTAATTTCATTTCTCTGCACGTAAGTGTTCATAGATACCAGAGCCATGATCCACTAATCACTTACTCTGGAGTAAAAGATTGGTGGGTCACAGCCAAAGCCTAAATCTTGGCAGGCCTTAATGCAGTGAATGGCAAATTATGCTGTATTTATAAAGCTTAACTTGAAAAATGAAAGATGATTTCCCCCTTAATACTGTACCTTCCACATCAGACTAACTCCACTAGGTAAGCTTTGTGAAGGTTCAGTCAATCAACTTTTAAAAAAAATTCTTAAAACAGTTTTAATGTATCATTTAAAGTTTAAATGCCTATGCTTCATTTTAAACAGTTTTGTTTTACACTTACATGTTAAAAATAAACCATCTCTGTGTTTTAATTTTTTAAAAATCGTTTTTATCCAGCCTGCATAAATTACGCTTCACTACACTGTTGGTTGGCAAATATTGCAACCTAATGCAAGGCTAGAGAACTGTATTCTGTTCAAGTTCTTCTGCTATGACCATCACAGATATCTGAGCATCTTCTATCAGTACAGTAAGAGCCAGTAGTCATTTCCACTCCCTGGAAAATTGTAGGTTTCCTCCTTTCTCTCCTAGTTCCAAGTCCTGTGATAAGTTGGGGAAAAGCCAAATAAGCCATGATTCTTTGTCCTATGTTATGAAGGATGGAGGACTTGACCTCTTATACATTACATATAAGGAAGGAACAGTGTTTTTAGATCGGGGACACCTTCGGGTCTGCTTCAGCCATGGCGGGTTTACATGGAGGCAGCCAGGGCCATGGATTGCCATCTGCCCGCCTGCACCACAGAGCTGTGGGTGGGTCGGCAGCTGCTCTAGGCTGCCGCCTGCAGCTCTACGACAGTTACTGGGGCAACCCGCGGCCGGGAGCCCAGCTGCAGCGGCTGTCTGTCCTTTAGATATCCGGGTGCTCTGGGTTTGGGCGTCCCGTTCCATTTGCGGTGCTCGTGGACATTCTAGAGCACTGCAAACCGAGCGGGCCGGGAGCAGGCGGCATCTACTTCGCTTCTGCTTCACCTCACTCCTGAGTAGCCCACCTTTACACAGACGGGCCACCTGGGGGTGAGGCACGGCAGAGGTGGAGCAGGTGTCTGTCTAAAGACACCCATTACGTCCTATAAAAGCTTCATTGTAGATCAAGGCATTTTGCCTTTGTTACTGCTAGTTTTGGTTGTTTAGGACTGGCTTGGGGAAACCACAGGCCCAAGGGGATGTGGAGGAAGGGGAGGCACAAATGCAGCCCATGGCTAGTTTGTATTTGGCCCCTTTCCAGTTCTTGGATCTAGCTCCTAGACCGAGTTACTGTTCCCAAACACTGAAAGAGGGAACTCTGTGAAGGGAGCAGCAATGAGCCCATGCACACAAAGACCAGGCTGGATCCATAATCTGGACTCTCTTCTTCCTTCCTCCTCACCCTGAGCACATTACTTAATCACGCCCCTCCCCACCAACTTCCATGCAGCCCTTGGAGCTTGCACTAATTTTTCAAAGTGGCCCCTGGGAGGGAAAATGTTCTCCACTCCTGGTTTAAAAGAAGACGGCAGTTATGTCGGCTGAAATCCACAGGTGCAAGTCAGCTCAAGAGTTCAATTCCAAGCCATGTCAAGTTAGTCAAACTTTGTAAAAGAGCTTCTTTAAGAACATGTAAAAGCACTGTTTATAACAGAAAAAAAAAAAAGAAATTGCACTAAATTTGTTTCTCCCCCACTGTGGAGATTTTTAAAAATTTCTCTCTTTTTCTTTTTTTTTTTTTTTTAAAAAAAAAAAAGGTTTTTCCTTTAAAGAGTGAAAATAACAATTATTGGCCAGGCAAGGTGTATTTTTATATATTTAACACACACACTTTCTAGAAACCTTGCTTAATTTCTAGTAAGAGATTTCTTCAAGTCAAGTCCAAACACATTAGATGGGGGAGAACACTTTGTGCACATATTGGCCTTGATCCACAAACCACTTACTCAGGCATAACCCTGCAGGGCTTCAGTGGGACTACTCAGGTGTAATAGGTTTGTGGATGCCAGCCATTGTGTACCATTTTCCTAATACATGGGGTCTTGAGAAAAAGGAAGGTCCTGTTCTAAAATGCAGACAGTTATATATGCAGACATTTATATATAAAGGAGGCTGAAGAAGAGCAAAGACTTTGATCTCTTCTAGCAATTTCACATGGCATGCAGCCTACCAGGTGTATTTGTTCTTGGCTGAGTAGCTTCTGTCGGACTGATGGTTAGTAGCTCTGATCTGTAATTAAAAATATATATTATCAAATGGTTCTTACATCTTCATTGATGTCCATTCTTGTCTTGTTCGTCTTTCTAAAGAACTCATAGTTTAAGGCAGAGTACCAACCCATATATTTTGCAATGTGGAAATGACTTTGAGGGGATCCACCCAGATTCCCAACATCGCCTCTTCCATCTCTGGAAGAGTTAGCAGACAGCACTGCCTGACAATCTGAAAACTGAATTCCAAGGGTAAAAAAGGCAAGCAGAGCGCGTGGGGGAAAAAATAGCTTCCCAATAAACTGTAGCAGCAGCAAACGCACGTGTGCGCGCACACATTCCACATGCCACTAGCTGTTCTACAGTAACATTCATGTAGCAAAGCAGCACTAACATCTTCCTGATTCGTGTCAATGTACTACCATGCTGATAGCTTCCATTAGGGAGGGACTGAGGGCTGTATGTTGCATTAGTATTACAAGCAGCTCTCTTTCACCAACAGTCCTGCAAACACCCGTTTTCTTTATAATATAAACTACTGTATCTGCCCCGCTGGGGCCAACACTTACGTGTTTTATGACTTTAGATCGCTAATCTTGCCCTTTGATTCAGCCAATCAATCTCTTGGCCTTCCCCCTTTCTTTTTAAAGTTTATGGCCTAAAATATTAACCTACCTTTTGATTACAAATTTTATCCTGTTGCCCACTTGAAGAATTTTTTCTAGCCGAGGAATTCCATACCAGGACGGACTTCTAAATGGAATGTTCTCCGGCAGGCCCTCGACAAAGAGATCGTTGGGATGTGCCTCAAATTTCTGGTATGGGACAGCTTTTGGTTCAGTGCTCCCCAAAGCCTCAGCTGATAGAGGACAACAACACAAAGAAACCTAATGACTATCAAATTCTGTTACGAAGTTTGAATTAGCAAATGAGCACTTCTGGACAGGATCATCAATAATAATATTGGCAATTTGCTCAACAAAAGGATCATGATCTCCTGGGGTCAAAAGGTGAAGGACGCCACAGAATTTAGTGGAATAATTAGCAGATTGTCTCCCTGTGTTCTACAGGGTGTCCAAAAACTGCACCAGACTGAACAGGACTTCTAGGTTCTCAAGGACGGAAAAGTCAAGACACCATATGGCACAATGCTTTGAATCACTATACTTCATTTTTTTCCAACCGTGAGTCTTATGGACCTGCATAGTGGTAGGCTGGGAAAGTAGCAGACTAAAAAAAAAGCCCAGCAATGCTCCCACATTAATGTTAATAGTGTCATAGCAAATCTATGGTATGGTGTAGAACAACACAAAACAAAAACAAAAAACTCCTACTCCCCTTTACCGTAACTAAAATGGAAAATCCAAATAAAAAAGGAACTGAAACCACAAAAAGGGTTTTTCCAGATATCCAATTACAACAGAGGTTCCCAAACTGTGGGATGGGAACCCAAATAGGGCTGTACCCAACTTTAAATAGGACTGCGATCGATTTCATACACTTTGCATGTCTATGTTGCTATCTGGAGTGTCAGAATTCTATTTATTACAGGACATTTCAAAACCGGGTCAGACAGGCAAGACATTTTGTAGGGCTGTAAAAACTCGCTCGCCTCTGCTGAATGCACTTTCAAAGCTGGCAAGTGGATTCTTAAAGGGAGTCCTTTATCCAGAAGCATGGTGAGCAATTGCAGAAGCCGGAGCCTGGGATGTCAGCTCTCTACTCTTAGAACCACCCTTGTTTCTCCGTCACAGGGCAAATATAATCAGAGAAGTACAGAGGAAACTACACTGTGGTGGCAGCAGCAGGAGGAACCCTCAACCGTTTGATGTGCAACTCAGGATAAGAGCAGATCAACAGTCTGCCTCCAACCCAAGCGAACAGCACAGTGCCTGGAATGGAAGGGGCAACAGGTGTGCTGCTGTGGCCAGTGTTTCAACCACAAGATGATATACCAGAAGTGATAGGAGCTGCTGCCACTACCGCTGTTACTACTTCAGGGGTGGGGAGTGAAGGCAAGAGGTTTGTGTGCACAGCATGAATGGGTGCAAGGTGAAGGGGAGAGGGGGCATGCTTCATTTCTGTGACTAGTATCTTTCCACATGTGAAAGGGACAGGAATATGGTAACGGGGGACTGTTATTGCCTATACCTTTATGCACTTGTAGGCTTCTGGAGTTTGTGTACACAGGGTCAGGGTTGTGTAAGCATGTGGGGGTTTATTTATGCAGCAGAGATTGAAAGGATAGGTGGGTTTGTAGAGATGGACAAATAAAAGTATGTATGTGACATACTTCCTGCATTTTTAATATCCTGCAGTCTTGCTGATGGAGGTTGAAGGCAGGACTTTTGTGGGAGGGAGGAGAGCCCCTGCTGTTCCTAGGGAATTAGATACTATAAAAGTTACCACTAAATTACTAGGGAGAAATTCCACCTGCATTGCAAGCTCAAGGTTGGTGCTTGCAATGTGGGTGTGGGCAAAGGAACATTCCTGCATTCTGCTGAACTGAAGCAACCCCCTGCTTCAGTTCAGCCTTTCGTGCCTGGATGGGGAATTATTTCATCTTTTCCCCACAGCCCTGAAGCGATTTACCATGTCTTTATTTTGTTGCCAAGTAACCTTTTTGAATACAGACGACAACAATTAAAAATTTACTTCTCAGGATTTTGCAAACATTTAGAAAACTTCTATTCAAAATTATCACCCTTTCATGATTCAAAAAGAAGCAATAGGTGACCATGGAATCGCCCTACTACGTACATAAAAAAGTCACACAAGCAACTCAATTCCTCTCAAGAGCACTTACCAAACTTTTTGCAGAAAAGCTGATCTACCATCTTCCTTAACTTGGTGATTCTGGCATACCACTCTTCTTTCACTACAATTAATAGTAAGATGAGGAACATTCTTTAACTATTTAGTTACAAAGCTGCAATGACAGATGCCGCACAAGTGCTGTTCACGAATACTGTACCAGCAGCTGTCACATAAAATGAAATTATTTACCTTTAACTGTAGTTCTTTGGAGTAGTGCTGCCCTTCTGAAGTCACACTCACGGGTGCGCTGCACCAGGCAGACCCTTCAGGGAACCATATTATGTAGGAGTGCCTAAGATGGATCCGTGCATGCACACAAGCACTACTGTCGCATAGTAGCAATAGTATAAAAGTGTAGATTATTACCTCCTCAATATCGTCCCTTTTACCAGTCCTTTATTTCTAAGTTATGAATTAATTTCCTTTAATTTATTTATTTAATCTTTTTAATTAATGTTTAAAACAAATTATTTATATAAATAAGGGAGGAAATGGATGGGTCTGTGTTTTTCTAAGGACAACACTACTCCAAGAACTACAGCTACCAGTAACTAACTAATTTTCTACAAGTGGGTTGTCCTCACGGAACTAGACTTATGGTCGAGTACAGAGCAGTGTGCCACTAGAAGAAAGGACTGCAGAAATAAGTTCTCCATATTCAAATTGTCCAAAATAATGAATTTTGACATACAAGGATGGACATGGCTACATCTAAAAAAATTATCAAAAAAGTATAAATGTTTAGAATTAAAGCATCAATAACCTATGGAGATACGGGAAAAGACATGCAAAAAGATACCCCTCTTCCAGTAAGGGAATGCACTGACATTTTTTAATATTCTCAAGTACTATGCTTTTTGGCATATGGCTGAATTTGTAAGAGCCTTAACTCTCCTCTCAAACTGAAGATTTTTATATATATATACACACACAGGTTTTTTTAAGAAAACTGTGTACAATAATTATCTTGTGTATGAATGATAAAGCTAATCATCTTTATGTCTGCATTTTCTTTTAAAACAGGAGTTATTTAATGGAATGAAAATACTACACTCCTGGAGAGAACTGTCAAAGCAGATGGCAAAACCACAGATAACTGGTGCCAAGACTTCAGGCACTTTCACACCTGTTGGAAAGCGCCGTTAGGAAGCCGGCAGAGCAGACGCGCATGCAAATTAGCCCTGTCTTTGATGAGGTGTGAATGCTGGACAGCCGGGGGAGTTCCTCTGATGTGTGTGTTTAGAATGACGATTAACATTCGCGCAATCGTTATTCTAAACATGCATATCAGAGGAAATCACCTAGCTGTCGGCATTTGCAGTTCATCAAAGACATGGCTAATTTGCATGCGTGTCTGCTCTGCCGGCTTCCTAACAACCCTTTCCCGTAGGTGTGAAAGTGCCCTTAGGGAGAGCTGTAGTTTTCACAGCTAAGTTTTTACCTGGAAATATAATAAACCCTGAGATGGTTTCTAAAAATTATAGGCATACCAACTGCGGAACAGTTATTTGTTGGTCAGCTGATGTTTCAGGTACTGAAGTGATAGAACAGCCAGTCTTCTCAGAGGCCATCATTGGTGATGACACCAACAAACATATTACTGGGGTTGTTAATACGTTATTCCTGTCGTCGTGTTCACTACTGAGGAAGGATGACTCATGTTTATTCAATCCTTTAGTATCAAAAATGATATGGGTAATATAAGAGAACCCTGAGCTAGTTAAAAAAGACTGCTAGAAAGGTATTTGGAATCAAATTAGATGTTTGACAAAGTTACAATGCTTTAGATGATTAAGACCACTTTCTCACGTATGCTTCTCTTCCATGTTTAGAACTATTGTCAGAGTTTGTGTGACATCACACGTGGAAAACTTTTGTACCCCGACTCACATGAAGCAATCTGCTGGGACAGCTTTGACAGAGCAGAACTAATTCCACTATTTGCGCATTCCCACAATAGGAATTTTGTGGGGTTATTCTTGCAGGAAGGGATGGTTTCTTGCGGGAGAGGTTTGTAATGTTATATCTTCCTCACTCCTATCCTTTCATCCTTTGCTCTCTGTCGCGCTTCACTTCCTGGTTTATAGGTCATTTCCTGTCATCCCAAAGAGCGAACAGCAGGAAGCAGACTAAGGGGTAAATGCAAGGCTTGCTTTTCAAACCGCATTGTTCCAACAACAGAGCAGTAACAGGTACATGTGTAATAACTCTGCATGCAGTATACTGGAGCATTTAAATCTAATTATATATTGCAACTCTAGGGGGAGATTAGGACGCTCTCGTGTGCAGGGCAGGCCTTTGTAAAAACACAACAGGAGCTGGCACCGGCTGCTAAACTGTAACAGAAAGGGCCAGAAAACCCTTGCTTGGAGGAGGAGTCTGCAGCTGGGATCTACAGAGTCATGGCCTGAAGCCAGGCCTTGGAGGGAAGCGGCAGCAGGACAGGCTGGGATCATCTGCCTGTCCATGCCATCCACACCCCTACACCCTCTCTCCAGCCACCATCTAGTGCAACGCCTTCTTCTGATTATCTTGCTTTACTTTGTGTCTTAGCTGGTTAAACGCAGGAGGTTCAACTGGGTGGGAGGAGAAGTGGGAGCTGTGCGTTAGAGAAGAATCTGAACAAGCCCCAACCCATCAGAATGCGGTAAAAATTGATTTCATTCTCTCCAGCTGCTGCTCGGGGAACACAGCAAGACTTGATTCCATTTGCTTAGCACCCTGAGACGATAAACACGGGTGTTCTGCAATGGATTGGAGGAAAAAGTCACAGCAAATGAGGTCCGAGATTACAGCCAGAGACACACGGGTCTTTTGATTCCAGCCATTCTGAGGTTCACTCAGCAAGGAGTACAGGATGAAGGGGTGATGGTGGGTTGAGGGTTTCATGAGACAATGGCAGTTAAGCCACACTGCACCAAACAAATTGGCCTATGTTCTGATTTTGCGTGAGACTGAAGCATGGCTGCATGTCTATGTTAATTTCTTCTGGAGTTATAAAAAAAATAATGGATCCATGCTCACATTAGTCCTCCAGGGAACCGCCCTAGTGGAGGGGAAGAGGTTGGGGACACTATAGGGTTCCCTGGTGGGAGGGTTGGGGACCTGTACCCCACTCCCCGTTGCCAAGGAACCCCTCCTAGGGAAGCAGAGCCCAACCAAAGCCCCTTTACCGAACGCTGCTAATGTTGGGGCCAGGAGAGCAGCGCTCAGCAAAGAGGGTTTGCCTGGGCATCTCTTTCCTAGGGTGGGAAGACTGGGATACAGGTCCCAACCCCCCAATAGGGAACTGTAGGGAAGCGGCACCCAGCCAAATTCCCTTTGCCGAGTCCTGTCAGAAGCACGAATCCATCCCTTCTCTTCCCGCCTGACGCTAGTAGCACTCGGCAAAGGGGATGCTGTTGGATATTTCACTGCCTGATGCGAAAAGGCATTTCCACATTACACAATCTCACATTAGATAGAACTGAACTCGAGATTGTTTAACATGGGCACACAGCCATTGTTTGGTGCTTTTTTTTTTTTTAATAAAAAAAGGGTTAAAAACAAGATCAGCCAACAGTTCCATATTATTTATTTACTTAATTTACCACCAGCACTGCACCTGGCACTGAGCAAAGACAGATACCTGCCATGGGAGGCTTACAGTCTACAACGGACAAGAAAGGGGGAGACAAGGGAGCGAGGAACATAGTGAGAAACAAGGTCACATTCATGGAGTTGAAACGTAGCAGGTGAACGTGCTTCGCTTACTTACAGACAAGTAAAAGGAGCATCAGTGTGTGTTTTTAGACAATGCCTCCCCACACCCATCATGCATGTTGCAGGGTCACATTGGCGGCCTATTCAGCCCACCAACCTGCATGATGGGTGAGGAGGCACCCAGTGATGTAAAAGACAATAAATAAATAATCAATCACTGGTTATTATTATTTCTGTCTATTACTGCTACTGTTGCTTGTAAGGAACAGGTAATATATTGGGATTCGCCCAAGGTGATTATAAGGGCTGGGCCCTTATAATATCTGGGTCATATTATCTGTTGTGTTTTTTGTTTCAGTTTTCTTTTTAATTTTACTATACTTTCATACCGTTATTTCATTTCTCATTACCAAGGCAAATTAAATTATATTCTTGCACATGACCGGTCATTTTTCTTGAAAATAATGTTTTGTTGACATTTTCCTTTTATTTCACAGTACGCTGAATTGTAGTAATGTTAAAATTTAAGTAAATACCAGTAAAAGTAAATAGAAATACAAACTGGAAAGGTAAAAGTTAATAAAAATGAAAGAAAAATATAAAAATCAAAGAAGTTTCTTTTCATTCAACTGGATTTTTAAGTTATTCACTTTTCTGTTCCTTTTTTGGTGGAGCTTTTCTTCCAAGTTACTGCAATTTTCCATAGTATTCTTCATACACTCTTTCAGAATACTGCACTGTATACACACTTGAGAGTGAGAGCTCAGTTTATGACTTTTTAAAAATATACTTTGCAATGTCTCCGATACTAGATGTTTTCTGTAGGTAATTTCCTGATTTCAAACAACCGATACTTCCTGTCTGAGGTACACAATGGATCAGCGTGGTGATTTAGTTCCCATAATTTACACTGGAATGCTTACTGAAAAAGCACACCAGTGGACTTGGAATGCTATCAGGCTGCTAAATTAAATGGCAATGATGAGGAAAAAGACATTCTGTTCTTTTGCTGGGCATCCATTTGCACTACAAAAATGAATGTTGTGGCTGCACAGCAGGATCATAATCAGGATAGGGTGTTGGACACCCTTAAAATTGTGGTGGTCCGGTCACTGCTCAAGAAACCAATTTGGACACTAACTCCCTAGCCAGATAATGCCCTGTCTCTAACCTACCCTTTTTTAGGAAAGGTTATTGAACGGGTGGTTGCACAGCAGCTTCAGGCTCATCTCAATGCTTTTGGATTCCTGGACCCATTTCGGTCAGGTTTCCCTCCAGGTTATAACATAGAGACCGCGCTTGTGGCCTTGGTCGATGATCTACGCCTGGAGATTGACAGAGGGAATTGTGATCTGTTGATCATGTTAAATCTTTCAGTGGGTTTTTGGTTCGGTTGATCATGAGGTGTTGACACGACTGCGGAACCTGGCAGGGTTGGCACAGGACTGCTCGAGTGGTTCCATTCGTTCCTGTTGGGGAGGCCACAGCAGGTGGTGATGGGAGACTGCTCATTCTCCCCCCAGGGCCCCCCTGGTGGTGCCCTGCAGGTATCCATTCTGACCACCCCCCTCTTGGTCAATGTGTATCTGAAGCTGCTGAGCGAGGTCATCCAGAGGTTTGGAGCTAAGTGTTATCAAGTATGCGGATGGCCAGGGTTCCGAGTTTTCTCTTTGTAATGGAAAACCAGAGGAAAACAGAGTTTGCCTTTTTCCAGAGCATTTTGCAGGAAGTGGCAAACACAGGTTTAGGAGGATGACGCAGAGTGGAGCTGAGGAAGCAACCCAAAAGGTATGTGTTGTGGAGGGGCAGGGGCTCTACATTTGGAGAGGTGTCACAGACCTCCTGTGGGTTGGGGGGCAGGGGAACTATGAATTGGGGGTGGGGTCAGGTCTTCTAGACCTTGGGAAGAGGGGACAGGGAGTGGGTCTAACTGCGCCCATAGCAGCTTCCCAAAGTGCCCTCCTCTATATGGTCCCCCTTTCTGGTTGGCAGAGCGGTCTGGAACGAGGCTGAGAGAAGGAGGCAGCAAGCACAGGGCAGACGACGGGAAGCAAACTAAGGGTATGTGCTGGGGGGCTCTGCATTTGGAGAAATGCCACGGACTTCAATTAAAAATAAATATATATGTATTTTCACTGTTGGTAAAATGAAAGTGATATTAATAAAATGTGGTGTTCGAACTCATGCCTATATATATTGTGGTAAGGGAAAGTCAACTAACGTTTACATTTAATCACAAGAAAACAGTTTTTGTTTTTTTAATCAGATCATTTTAATGATTGTAAGCCGCCTCAAGCTGCCTGTGCCAGGAGGGGCGGGGCAACAATTAAACAAATAAAAAATAATTTATGGGTTTTTAAAACAAAGAATTCCCCTTCTTTGGTGCAGAAAACTAGGAATCCTGTTAATGACATCCAGCTCTACCTCTTTTTCATTTGACCCAGGTCCCGCAGTCTCGGTGCTTTCCCAGTGTCTGGCTGCTGTTGGGAACTGGATGAGGGCGAGCTGATTGAAGCTGAATCCAGACAAGACTGAAATTATGATGGTTGACCATCCTTGTGACTTGGAGAGGGATTGGGACACTTGTTATTGAAGGGGTCTGCCCTTCTCTAGTTACTTAGGTTTGCAGCCTTGGCGTGCTTCTTGATTCTCTGCTGCACCTGGATTGTCAAGTAGCAGCAGTGGCCAGGAGCGCTTTTCACCAATTGCGTTTGGTGAGAAGGCTGCAGCCTTTAAATTCCGATGGCCACCATCATCCATGCTTCCATTACCTCAAGATTAGACTACTGCAATGCGCTCTATGGGTGTGTGTGTGTGTGTGTTTGCCCTTGGTGACTCTTTGAAAGCTGAAGCTGGTGCAGAATGCGGCGGCCCAGCTCCTTTCAGGGGTGGGTCATCATGAGCACATTACACCTGTGCTCTAGAGTCTGCACTGGCTTCCTATAGCTTTCTGGGCACAATTCAAGGTACTGGTTTTGACCTTTAAAGCCCCAAATGGCTTGGGCCCCATGTATCTGAAAGACTGCTTCTCCTTCCATGTTCCATGGCAACCCCTGCAGTCAGCCGGGAGCACCCTCTTGCGGGTTCCATTCGCCAACCTTGTCCGTACAACAAGAGCCTGCAGAGAGCCCGTCTCAACTGGGGCATCAGTATTATGGACCTCCCTTCCCCCAGAAGTCTGCACAGCCTGCTCTTGAGCATATTCTGGAGGCAGTGTCAAACTTTTCTTTTTGGCAGAGTATTTGGGCAGGCAGGGATAGAGGTTGGGTGGGTGGCTTTTGGGGTTTAAGGTTAAGGATTTGGGGGGATTTTATTGTATTTTTATTATTTTTCTTTTTGTACTTTTGTATTTCTAAGCTACCCTAAGCATTCAGGAAAGAGCAGAGTATAAATTTTAATAAATAAATAATATAGCTCTCCTTAATAAAATTGTTAAGATCGGATCACGGACCCTCACTATGCTCTTGCAGATGCTATAGTTGTCTCATGAAGGCACCAGCACTCTACTGAAATTACAACCCCAATTCTTTGTAGCTGTAGATGCCATGACACCACAGGACCGACAGGAGTGGTGCTTACCTAAGACTTCGGACTGGTGACAGTAGCTAGTTTGCTGCTCTTGGACCGAAAAGCAGTGGTTTGAAAGTGATACAAGGTATTTTCAACATGCTTGTTGAGGAACTCAGACCCTATATACAGCAGAACGACACACACATGCACAAAGCGCTGACTGTGGAGCAATGAGTTGGAACTGCAGTATGGGAAATGGCCCCATCCCAGTATGGGAAATGGCCCCATCCCAGGGTTACAGTTTGGTGGACAACCACTTTGGGGTTGGTGTGTCAATGGTGAACGTTGAGAAGGAAGTATACACAACCATCAATAGTTTTAACCACGGTCTTTGACACAGTGGCTCCCAAGCATCCACTCCCACGGCTTTGTCATCATAGGTCCCTCTGGTATATGGAGGGCCTGAGGCAGAAGGGTAGGCTGTTAGAGCACAGGGTGGTGCTCGACTTGTGCTAAAGCCAACTGATTGATGCAGAGATCGTTTTTGAGGGACAATGCCGTGGCTGTGATGGCAGTGAAGATAGCTTTCTTCTCTATCATAGCATCTGCAAGGTCCCGTCTGGCACAGCTGTTCTGGGTGGTTAGGGGCCTGGTTAACCTGGCCTGTCACCACCAGGAAATGAAGTCATCTAATGCCCGCTGTGACGTTTTTATTAATTACTTTGCAGACAAAATCACTCGTATTCACCACGACTTGGGTGCTGCCATTTCACCTGCAGAATCAGAGTTTGAGGTTATGGAAGCTAAGTCTTAGCCTGCTTATTTGGATCGGTTTCAAACGGTATCACCCAGCGACATAAGGGAGGTGCTTGGAGTGATGAGGGTAACCAGTTTTGAATAAGATCCTTGCCCCTTCAGGCTGGTGAAAGCCAGGTGGGAGAGGTTGGAGTCGTTAGCTGGGGTTGTCAATGCCTCCCTATGGGAGGGTGTCAGACACCCCTGAAATTGCGGTGGTCCAACCCCCGCTTAAGAAACCATCTTTGGACGCTGACTCCCAGTCAGCTATCGGCCTGTCTCTAACCTTCCCTTTTTAGAGAAAGTTAATGGCAGCTGGTTAACCTGACCGCTCCAGGCTATCAGATTCCTGAACCTGTTTCAGTAGGGTTTGCCTCCTGGATTTGTCACTGTGACTGCGCTTGTGGCTTTGGTTGATGATCTGCGCCTTGACATGGACACGGAGAATTCTAACTTGTTGATCTTGTTAGATCTTTCAGTGGCCTTTGATACTGTTTACCACGAGGTGTTGTTGACACGTGTTTGGGACCTGGCAGGAGTGTGCAGGACCGCTCTTGAATGGTTCCACTCTTTCCTGTCAGGGAGGTCCCAAAGGGTGGCGATGGGCGATTGCTCGACATTTTCTCGGGACCTCCCCTGTGGCACCCTACAGGGTTCTATTCCTTCTTCCCTCTTGTTCACTGTGTATCTGAGGCTGCTGGGCAAGGTCATTCGGAGGTTTGGCGTGAGGCGTCATCACTATGCCAATGTCACTCAGCTCAACCTCTCTTTTTCATCCGACCCGGTTCCTGCAGTTTCGGTGCTTACCTGATGCCTGGCTGCTGTCGGGGATTGGATAAGGGTGAGCCAACTGAAGCGGAATCCTGAGAACACTGAAGTGATGATGGTTGGCCAATCCTGTGACTTGGGAGGGGACTAGGACACCTGTTATTGATGGGGTCCGGCCCCCTCTGGCCAATCAGGTTCACAGACTTGGGAGTGGTTTTGGATCTCTCACAAATGGAACATCGGATGGCGGTGTGGTCAGGAGTGCTTTTCACCAACTATCTGGTGAGGAGGCTGTGGCCTTTGCTTTCTGATTCTAATCTCACCGCTCTCATCCATGCTTTCATCACCTCAAGGCTAGCTTACCACAATGTGCTCTACGTGGGATTGCCCTTGATGACTGTTTGGAAGCTGCAGGTGGTGCAGAATGCTTCGGCTCACCTCCTTTCGGGTACAAGTCGCCGTGAGCACATTACACCTGTACTCTGACGTCTGCACTGGCTACCTGTAGCTTTCCAGGCACAATTCAAGGTGCTGGTTTTGACTTTTAAAGCCCTAAATGGTCTGGGTCCCATACATCTGAAAGACCGCCTATCCTACCATGCTCCCATTGCAGCCCCTATAATCATTGTTATTAATAATAATAATTATTTGTTATTAATTGTTACCCACCATGAGGCTTTGTAGGAAGGGGGGCACAGATAAATCTAAATAAACAAACAAATCAATCAATAATGTGCTTCTGAGCCATTTAGTACAGTTCAGGAACATGGAGGCTATCACAGTTGGATCTGAGAAACTGGGCTTTCCACACTGCATGGGCACAAAAGATGGGAGTCGCATATTGTTTTATTTTAAAAACTTATTACCCCACCCCTCCTGCCACAGGCAGCTTGGGGTGGCTTACAACAATAAAAAACTACAATTAGAACAATCATAAAAGGAGGAAACAGAGAAAACAACACCCCACCCCCTATGAATGGTTGGCCCTGCAGAGAGCACCTACAAGTACTACAGCAGGAAAAGCTGCTACTCCGCCGTGTTGCAGGCCGTTGTCGATACAGATGGCTTCTTTACAGATGTTTTTGCTGGCTTCCATACCAACAGCCACGACTCCAGCATCATGCACAGCTCCCCCTTTTTTGCCCACAAGTATAAGGGAACATTCTGGCCACGCCCATAGTCTGTGATCCAGGGCGTTACTGTTAGCCCTGTGATCCTTGGTAACCCTGCCTACCCTATTTTGCCATGGCTAATCAAGTCATACCCCTCAAGCAATGACCTCAGAAAGATTTACCTTTGCCCTCTCCCAGTGCCGCCAGGTTGTGGAGGGGGCCGGTGGGCATCTAAAAACATGGTGGAGGAGCCTTAGCTAACAGTGGATATGAAGCCAGAAAATAGATCATCGATGATAGTGTCCTGCTGTATTCTACACAGTGTGTGAGACTGGGGGAGCTGCCCTTTATTGGGGGGGCACCTGAATACAAGGATGCCCCAGACATTCCTGGCACCAAGGTTGCAGAACCAGGCAAGATCTCTCACCCACTGAAGACGCTGGAACTTAAGAACATAAGTAGTGCCATACTGAGTCAGACCAATGGTCCATCAAGCCCAGCATCCTGTCTCTGACAGTGGCCAATCTTGATCACATGGGAGAAGAACCAACAGTCACAATGGGCAATCCATTCCCCGTTGTTCACTCCCAGCTCCCAACACTAAGAAGTTCATCCCCAAAGCTACTTGGTTAATAGCCATTAATGCACCTACTCTCCAAGAACTTATCCAGGTCTTTTTTAAACCCAGCTATACTACTGGTCTTGACAACGTCCTCTGGTAACGAATTCCATACGTTAATTATGCATTGAGTGAAAAAGTACTTTCTTTTATTTGTTTTAAATCTGCCAGCAGCTAGTTTCATGGCATGTCCCCTAGTTCTTGTACTATTTGAGAGGGTAAACCACCGTTCCCTATCTACTAATTCAACACCACTCAAGGTTTTATAAACCTCTATCATGTCCCCTCTTGGTCTTCTCTTCTCTAAGCTGAAGAGACCCAGCTTGTCAAGCCTCTCTTTGTACAGAAATCGTTCCATACCCTTTATCATTCTCGTTGCCCTTCTCTGTACCTTTTCTAGTTCAACACTTGAGGTGCAAGATGCATTCTATGCCTTCATAGAGCAACTACATGCCCCATATAAGGACAGCAGGATGTGGGCAACAAGGCAATGAATACTGGGATCAGGTAACAGGGTAATGAATACTTGTATCGGGTACAGCACGAACATTGACGACCTGATTCAAATTGGTGTCTGATCCTGGTGCAATCATCAATGTGGCTTTATCCTTTCTTCTCCCATCCAGTATATGCTACCATGCGTTCTGCCAGGTCTAAAGTGTGGCACTTTACAGGGGTGTAGATGTACTGCTTTCCCCATGCATCAGATAAATGATAAGGAAATAGTTGATTTCCTCGGCATTTTGAAGAACCGGGGTGTCATTGTCATGATCTACATACCTCTTCTGTGGGATCAAGGCCATGACACCGCCGTTTTTTTACAATCCAAAGGATACTGGATATGGCTGTGATCCAATTGGGAATGGCAAATGACAGAACATGAAGCCACCCATAGCAGGCATTTCTCTGACTGCTGGCTAGCCATAGCAGTCAATATTCAAAGGCATAAAGATAGCCGCCATAGCCCGCTTGCAGATTTGGAAGCCACCATCTGGAGACAGTTATCTGTGGCCGAAGAGTCAATGTCCTGATTGCCAGCCCTTCCCTAGCATACATAACCCAGTAGCTTTGCAAGGCCAGCCCTTTGAAAAAGGGTACGTAGGGAAACCAAAGACCATGTCACAACTCACTGCCAGTATGCCTGTGTGGAAAGAGACCCAGTTTTGAGTGCACTGTGGTGCCGCAGGACAGGAATTTCCATGCCCCATTCCTGGCATAAGCCTTGCCACCCGTGTTTCCCAGTGTGGAAACGTCAACATTTGTGAAAAGTAATCACACATCTCTCACAGTGTTTAAAAATTGTTTATTAACTGTTAAAATAAGAGCTGTCGTGGGCCCTCAAGGAACAGTAAACCCCATCATTCCCGTTTCCCCTTCCTTTCCCCAAACAATTTTAGCCCTTTCCCAAAATCTTTTCCTCAACAGTATGCTGTTTGATCAGTACTGCAGAAGGTGCGATATGTGTTGACGACTGCTATCACCTTCATTACATGTTTCTTTTCTTTTTCTTATGGAGATATCCCAGAAACAGTAATTTTGAAAAGAAAAATAAAACACCTTAGCTTTTCTTTCAACAATTTATAAAATTGCTGTAACTTGTTATGTCAGAAATACCTGACAATCATTTTTGTCATTGCCTTTAAATCACAGTATGTTCAAACACAGAAATGTTTTTTAGGAAGCATTAACTAATATTTATTAAATTCACTGTCAAGTAGTTTGCGACACAGTACTTCTGTAATAAACATTAAGAAAAAGCAATGTTTGGTGTGACTGTGCACTTGACTTATGTTAAAAACAGTTCACTTTTTTAGGAAACATTACCTGAACATTTTTTTTACTGAACATCTCTTTGAAGTACTTTGAAAGACAGTACTTCTGTGGGAAAAAACAAACAAACAGCAGTCTTGGGACTGCACGGTTCAAGTATGTTCAACACAATGACCTCATGGAGAACAATACCTTTGAAAAATTATTTTTTAAACTGTCTTTCAAGTACTTTGTAAGGAAACAATAACAGAAAGCAAATTTTTAGGTGATTGTCTTTCATACGTTTGAAAATGCAGTACTTGTCCAAAGAAGTTGCATGTCGGGTAACCTCCTGGACAGGACAACACAAAATAAGCTTTAGCACACGTGCCGATAATACTGCTGCAAAGAATTTAATTGACATTTCCAACTTTTCTTTCCCCCTCTGTACCACGCTTGGCCTTCACTACTGTTGTGTGTGCTGGCACACCACTTGTGGTTGCATGTTGTGCACCACACGCCTCTAGCGTGTGCAGTGAAACAGGTTGCCATACACGTTAGGCTCTAGGACTTAAGGGAGCCCCTTGAACAGGATGGAACAGGTGGTAAACAGGGACCCGTGTTCACTACAATGGTGCGCATCTCACTGTTCCGCCACGCCTCCCATGGTTCCAGGCATCTCCCATGGTGATTGGCTAGAACCAAGGTGACGTGGCCAAGAGTGTGGTGAGCACGTGTAGAGGTGCAGCAGCGTGGAGCTGGTGTGTCCTTGAGCCTGGGTGAGGGGAGCCGGGGCACCCTGAAGTCCTGGCCCCAGCTCACCCCAGTGGGCACAGCTGACATGAGCGACGGTGAGTTGGGGAGGAGTCGGGTTCAGTCAGCTTGAGCAGGGAGCCTGGGCTGCTGGGCATGAGCAGCGGCAAGTTCAGGAAGGAGCCGGATCCAGCCAGCTTGAGCAGGGGTCCTCAGCCGTCGGCATGAGCGCTGGGGCTGCCACCAGTTGGGGCAGTTGGGGAAGAGGCCGAGTCCAGCTGGCTTGATCCCAGTGAGTCCCTGAGTTGTGAGGGAGGGGGAGGAATTTGTTCTCGGCACAAAAACAAATAATTCTCATAGAAACTGCCTGCCTTTCTGCACATAGACCCCTTTTGTTTTCAGAACTGTAGAACAAAAGTGTTTCCCCAATGTCCACATTATAGTCTCTGTGCTAACCTGTATTACAAAAGGTGGGTGGGGAGGGAGCTACCAAAATCTGGGAGAGTTTTGTAGAGGTGAGGGGAGCAGGAAGCAGATATTTAAATTTCTTGCAGAGTCTGGTGGCATAAATTCTACTAAATCCCCTCTTGGAACTTTCTCTTTCAGTTTGCAGTGGTGTACAATGCACCTTGCAAAATACCTCAATTCCCATGGAGTTTCCCTGCAACAGGATACTTTTAAAGGGATACTACTACTTCATCCTCTCTTTCACCCAGGACCATGTTCACAGCACCTTTAAGAAAAACAAGCTGATTTATCCTTTTCCTGAAGGATACTCTGGCAGCCTTGCAAACTACTTCAGATTATTTCACTAATTTAGCAACCCAGTGTAGTGATTTTTTTTATTTCTTTTTTTGTTGTTGATTTTTCAGATTCTAACGAATTCTATTAGATTTTGTGTTATGTATATCTAATGAAGAGTAGTTTTATTTTATCTTGCGCCAGTTAAAGTTGTTCTATATGTCAAACCTGCTGGAAATGCATGCTGGGAAGCAAATGTGCATGCATAAAATCTCCATAATTATGGAAATTGGGCTAATTATGTCAATTTTATGCTGGTGGAGAATTTGCAGAATTTGGTGGCACTAGTTGCAGAATCTATGACTTATTTTTTTGCAGTCAACATGGGTCCCTGGGTATAAAGCATTCCCCTAAAGTGCTTGCATGGTAGGGGCAAAGCCCTTCAGTGCCTCAGACATCTGTTGTCCTTGGTTACGTAGTTCTTCGTCCACTTTCTCCATTGCCCTGGTGCGGTGGGCAATGTTCGCTAAAAATCTCTCTGCGATGTTGCGTCTGCGTTCCTCGAGGTAATTGTGTTGTTTTTCTAGTGCTTTCCTGTGGTCCTGCACAGATTCAAAGAGTTTGCGCTGGTTCCGTAGTTCCACCAGTGTGGCCTCATGGAGTGTGACCATGTTCTGAGAGACTGCTGTTGCTGCCCTTGTGCAGTTCTGGGCAAGGTCTCTGGCAAGGTTCACTCGCAAGGTCTTTTTCGCCGTGGGTGGTCCGTCTCTGCTCTGGGTTGACTCACGATCTGGTGAGATAACAAGGACTCCATTACTGCATGTCCCTACAACCAGCATGTGGTGTTCATCCACCCAGCTATCCCCCTACCAAAGTACCCACCTAGCTACCCAGCTACCCCATTGAACCAGCTACCAAGGTACAGTTATATGGCAACCCAGCTACCCATACCCCCAGCAACTCGGTTCTCCCTCCTCACCTACTGGCCAGACATACTTTCCCCTTTCAGTCCCCCAAATCTGCCTGGACCCTATCTTTTTCTGACCCTATCTGGACATACAGTCCCCCAAAGACGCGAAAAGCACAGCTAGCAGGTAACTCACTTGTATTTGATGTTGTTGCAGATCGAAGGACCATTGCCTCTGTCCGAGTATTCGGTACAGCCGTTGCATCAGAGTGTTCAGCACCCTGCAATGATGGGTTGTCCGGGAGAATGCTTTCCTGGTAAAACCCCATTTGGTCATTGTCATTAGAGTTCGGGGTCTGCATGTCAGGCTCTATTGCCCCCATTTCAAGTACCACGATCTCATCTTCATTCCCTTCCCTGTCTGTGGAGAATGGTGTCTGGGTTTCTTCCTCATTATCCAGGGATTCCTCATTGTCATCCTGTTCTAATGGCAGGCCCCCACGGCGAATGACACCGGAGCCACAGACTATGGGGCATACAACCCCACCCCTAAGATGCAGGAAGTTGTCGAGCAGCTCCTCATACTCCCACTTTATTTTGCTGTTACCAAATTTACTGTTGTGCTTTTTAATCCTCTTATAGTCTTTGCGGAGGCATTTCGCCTTTGACCGTAGCTGCTCCAGAGTACGTTTGTACCCTTGGCTAGCCATGCCAGCTGCCAGTTCCTTAAATACTTCTTCATTCCTATAGTTCAGTCCTAGTCGCCTTTGCACCCCCTCCTCTCTCCAAAGCTCTATGAACAGTCTCGTTTCAGCTCCACTCCATCGGAAAGAGCGAGAATGGCCACTCTTTTCATCTCCCTCCATGGTGATCTGATGCCAAAGACTGGGTGACACAGAAGATGGGAAACCAGTGTTTGGGTGGTCCCCCTTGAGATTAGGCTTCTGGTTAGCTGGGGTTGGAAGAGGATCTGCCGCCAAAGAGTCTGCAAAATGAATAACCATAGACTAACGTCTGCAGTGACAAAGTATCAGCCATGTCACACTGTCAATCCCACCCCCACCCTGCTCTAGCTCACACAGACACCGACTTCACCCAAACACACTCGCAGTTGGCACAGCAAGGCTCAACCCCCCCAACCCCCCATGGAGCGTGCATGCACGCACACAGCCTTCCCTACAGAAGCAGACCCCACCACCCACACACAAACACAATGGACAGGGACTACCTGCCATTTCCCAGCTCCGCTGACCCCCCAGGCTCCAGCCACCGCCGGCCACAGAACCCACAGCTGTCTTGGCCTATGAGCAGAGTGTTAGCAACCTTAACCCCAGGTAAATAAGATCTGCTGGGGGGTTGTGCCAGGAATGGCCAGAACCTTCCTCGGCCACGTGGGAGGATTTGAAGCTCGCCCACTTCCTTCCCAAAGGCAGGGGAGTGTCACCCCTTCCAATGTATTGTACAGAGCCGAGAAGAGACTCTCACAGGGCCAGGAGGGACTCATGAATGGAAGTGGCGGGGGCCTTCCACACACACCCCTGCAGGTACACAGTAGCCACACTAGTGGCCACACACAAAGGGGCACCATGCCAGGCCCAGGGCCCTACCTGGTGGGGAATGATGAAAACTTTCCTCAGGGGCCTGGTAATTCAATGGGGAGCTGTGCCAGGCAGAGCACCCAAGGCCAGTCAGGCTGAGGGCAGGGAATCCAATGCGCGCCAAAAGGAGCCTGCTCCCATCAAAAGTCCTGCACTTCCCGTGCGACTCCAACACTGACTGCAGCTAGACCAGCGAGTTCGGAAGCAGTATAAGGCGGTAACATCATCATCCTGCCCTTCTTTTTCACCTCCCGTCTGCTTAGGTGGAAAGAATTGTGCCGAGAGGACCTAACCTAGAATTAAGATACCGCGTGTGTTCCAAATTGGCAATTTGGCGCAATTATAAGACATGTTGGAATGCTCGATTAACCACATTAGGATTTCTGCGGAATAGTTAGACCAATCACTGCAAAGGTAGAATTTCCCTGCCCTGACAACCACGATTCAAATTACCCAAGCTCTCATAATTGACGCTGAAAAGAGCATTCACATGTTTAAAATTTGCGGGAATATTGATTTTGCGGGAGATAACGTGACGTGTGAAAGTGGCCTAGCTTTGAAGAGCAAGCTGCTGCCTAATGTCCTCGTCGCCTAGAGGAGGCAAAACAAATATGTCCCTGGGGACGCGCTAAAAATAGATCACACACAGCTGACAGTAGCCCAGGAGGAAAGTACTAGGATAAGGGGTTAGGCACAGTTGTCAATTCTTTAGCACTTAGTACCATTCTGATTAGGTGTGCGCTAGTTTTCATCAGTGCCAGTAATACATCTGTAAGACCGTGTTAACGTAAGGGTGTTGAATCCTTTGATTGCTCCATAAAACTCTGAGATGAAATTGAAGAAAAGGCTGACAACCTTGCATCAGACAAGAAGCATCACGGTGCTGATGAAACAGAAATTATTGGTACCTGATTTGGTGTTGGAGATGCCACAGACACCACTGAGGCTTGAATGCTGTAATGAACTGGACTGTGTGCATCAATGGCACAGAGGAGAGAAATTCAGGTATGGCGAGATTAGTAGTCATGCCATTTACATTGTACAGCACCGGTCTTGCAATATGTTCAAGAAAATTCACCCAGGCAAGAACCAATGGCACTGAAGAACAATGTGGCACTGATGGAATAACGGTGAATGCATAACTTTGTACTGTTCTGTGTCTTTGTTTGAAGTGCTCCGAGGGACAGTGCTTCCTTGCCAAGTTTGAGAACTTGAAGATGATTTTGTTTCCAAAAGAGATTCCTCTTTGCCACTCGCATAAACACTAACCAGGTTACTAACAGATGAAGATGGTGCTGGAATCAGTTCCATAATTTTCTGTAAACACTTGCTTGATGGTCCCAGCCTTGATGCAGAGGTAGATGCTGCTGGAGGCCCTTCATTTGCCGAGGCATGCACCATCATCTTGTATGCTGATTTTGAAATCAGAGCAAGAGAAGAACCAGTGTGTTAGGCACCAGAAAAATCAACTGACTTTCTGATAAAACAGTCATCATTTGTTTCATCTTCACAAGTGATTCTGACTTATTAGCAAAAAGTGACATGGGTCTGGAGAACCTGAACTGTCTTGGTAGGTTAGTTCGTCCCTGATGAGGGCCAAACCCAAATCGGGTCTTCGTGACGGAACAATTGTCATCTTCCTCCTCTTGTGCTTACACCCGATATCAAATGGCACCAGAGAACATACTCTTTTCTTCTGAATAAAGTGGCAGCACACTCTTCATTTCCTGTCAAGTTGATGCAGACTAGAGTGATTTCTGCTCCATTTGGGCAAAAAGAGCCTTGGAGCCAGTAGTTCCTCGTTCTGCAGAAAAGGCTCTCTCTTCAATAAATAGGCTGCTTGTCTGACAGCCCTATGCTTTTTAGCTCTAGATGAGAAGGCTTGACGGTAGCTGCAGTTGGCCATTATATGTTGCTCACCAAGGCAGATCAGGCACTTTTCATGCTGGTCTCTGTAAGGCATGGCCTCTGTGCTGAATACATCTTAAGACTGAGGCTCCTTTTCAGAGTCTTGTGATGATCTAAGATGAAGATAGCCTACCTTACTAGATTATAAACTGAGTAAATAAAAGAATAAAAGGTACTAGAAAGGGCTTGATGGAACTATGACAAAGAGATTGCTCAATACAGCTGTGGAAGTATCCTCAACAACAGTAAGAGAAAAACTGAGGTGGTAAAGGATTTGCACTTCCTTTTATACAGTTCCTACCACGTAACAGTTGTGTTTGTGCAAATCCATCTTAGGCACTGCTACACAATACAATTCTGCGAAGGGTCTACATGGTGCTATGCATATGTAACTGAGGCTCCATGAGGACAACCACCTGAAGAATTGCTACTTACTAAGAACACTGCACTGTACAATGCCATGGTATGATGGTTACTATTAGTCTTTCCAGCCACAGGAGTATCAGTAGACTTCTAATGCCCAGAATTTATTTCTCACTACTTTCAGTAAATACGGATCTAAAAGACGACTAGGGGACTATTTCAAAAATCACAAAAACAAGGGCACAGTTACAGTTAGCAATTTTAGCTGGATAAAATAGCACAATTTTGCTTTATGAACAGGTTCAGAACATTATCATTCTTTGCATACAATACGTTCTTAATGAAGACAAAATTTCAATATATTGCAATCACAGAGTCCCAGATTTCACAAGTCCTACCTCCTGCAACTGGTTTGTCCAGTGGTACATCTTCACGCGTTGAATTTAAAAGCTCATGTCTGGAAGATTTTAGCAAAGATATGTACTTCAGTATTGACATACCATTCAGTACTACATCACCAAATTACAAACTACTGCATTTACGTCTGTAGTAAACATGGCTATTTAGAATAGGAGAATTAGAAATATTCAGAATCCTCAGATTTTTACTAAATCTAACCAAAGTAGTGGAAGGCTAAAAGTGATGCTATATAATAGTATGGATTACAACAATCCTGGGGACAGTAAAAGAGCAGTATGTGCTAATCTAAGACACAAAGGTGGTCTACAGCAGACTTTCCCAAACTACAGGTCAGGACATCATTATTTATATATAGTGCTTCCAGTGTTCAGAAAGCTTTATAATCATATCTAGTTCATTCTCACAACATCCCTAAGAAGCATCATTATCATTCCCATTTTACAGATGCAGAACTGGGGCTGAGAACGACTTGCATAAGCCCACCCAGTGAGTTCATTGCTAAGACAGGATTTGAAACCTGATCTCTCAGGTCCAAGTCTAACACCTTATCCACTAGGCTATACCAACCCCCAGATTAGGTCATGAGTTCAACTGATATTTGGTGTATTTTACATGTCTTTGTTGCTGCCTGTGATTGTAGAATCATATGCAGTCCCAAAATGGGACCATGCAAGAAAAACCTGGAAACCACAGGTCTAGAGTAAAGCAGATTAAAACTAAGTGTTGGTCATGTTCTGACTACAACCTCAAATTACCTTTCCCTTTGGATATTTAGAGACGTATCAGTTCAGGTTCATGTATTACATTAGTCCTTGTAGGCTTATTTATGACATAAGCCTTTGTAATTTAAGAACCAAGCACCAATACTAAAGCTTGTATATTGGCAAATGAATCTCTTCTTCAGCACAGTAAGGCTCTAATTCAAAGTGTACTCAATACTCAATACTCATTTCAAACAGAATTTGAATTAGGCCACTAAAGATGGAACTAAATGTGTCAAAATGGCATACGTAAATTCAGCTTTGTTTATATTTTTTTATCATCTACAGAAATGAATGAAGCTACTGACAGGAAATAATGTCATGCACTTTTTAGAGTTGGTACCAAACCGAGAAATGGCCATTGTAGAAAGCCTGGAATCTTTCAAGGTGGTTTCTGGCACTATGACAGATTTCTATGGAAATTTATTATGTAGTCTTAAAACCTGATGTCCAACTATAGAATAAATTCAACACAAAGGTGGAGAACCTTTTTCCTCCTAGGGACCACTTTGAAAATGGAATAGCCAGGAGGGCCACACAGAAGCTGGCGACAGGGGGTGCAACTGAGGAAGAGGAGGGTCCAGATCATGGATCTGTGCCCTATGCTTGTGTGCATGGCCTTATCTCTGCTCCCTTACCCTGAACTCGGTCTTTCAGTGCTCGTGATCTAGGGGGGGGAAGGAACTGGGAAAGGGAAAAATAAAAACTAGCTCCAGGCCACATTTGGCCCCTGAGCCTGAGGTTCCCAACGCCTGAAGTCTAATAGATGTGTTGACCAAAAGCAACCCTCTAAATGATATTTTGACAGGAAGAACTAGAGCCTTGAAACTGAAACTTGGAACACTAGAACCTAACACCAAAAATTAAACAAGTTAACAGTGCAATACTGCTGCAAAGAAGGTCAATGCCAGTGCCACTTTGTGTTGTTTTAACAGAAGCACTGTATCCAAGACTTGGAAAGTTATAGTACCCCTATACCCCCACACTGGTTAGACCTTTCTTGGAGGCCTGTTTTCAGTTTGGGGCTCTGCATTTCAAGGAGGATGTTGGCAAACTAGAAAGGATTCAGAGAACTATGAAGACAACAGTCTAGAAGACAAGTTACATGAGGAAAAGCTGAAGGAATGGAGAATGTTTAATCTAAAGAAAAGGAGATTAAGGGGGTGGGGTTGACAGTTTTCAAATATTTAAAGGATGCATTAAAAGATGGAGAACATTTGTTCACATCTTGTACAATCCTCAACGTGGTGCCAACTTTGTGCCTAATTGGTATTTACGGGGGTGGGGTGGATTCAACAATAGACTTAAGCAACATAGTAAAATAGGAACAATGACTTCTACCCAGTCCCACAATCCAAATCTGGAAATTCTCCGAGAATCAAAGACATTTTTAAAAAAACAATTTTATAGCAAAAAGAAAAATGAATAAGCAAAATACTGTAAGAAACCTAAAGCTTCTCTTACTTTTTAATCACAAACCGTATCCGTTCTTTTGCCAACAAAATCCTTTCCAGACGTGGGATCCCGTAAGTGGACGGCCTTCTGAAGGGAATTCCTTCTGGCAGTCCTTCCAAATACAAGTCTTCTACATGAGACTGGAAGAGTGGGTATGGGATAGAGACCGGGCCTTTTGCTTTTATTGCTTCAGCTGTAAGATAAAGAAAGTCAGAACGTTAGCATAGCTCTATCTATACTAACCTATATGCTTGGTACTAATCGGAAATGTCTCTCGCACCTTTTAGACATACAGCTAATTCTAGAATGTCTGATTCACTTTTACTAACTCTACACACACACAAAAGGGAAATCTCTCCTTTCCCCACTTTTTAGCAAACGTTCAGTATTAAAGAGAGAGCATGTTAGTCAATGCTTATATTATAAAACTGCATTAATAGCACATTCTAAAAGGTGCTGAATAATAAAAGCTAAACTATAAAGTTCATGAATAATTTTCAGTGGTATTACTATTATCGTGTTTGCAAAACGAATTAATTCACAATTGGTTCCTGCTCTTCAGAGTGAACTAATAAAATGCTACTGTATTTCAGTGTGGAAGGAACAGTTCAAAGGAGCAAATAAGTTTTCTACAAGACAGACAACGGAGCTTGCCAAAGTCTGGTTCCCGCTCCTTCCCCCCGCAAAATAAAACAGTCCTTGCAAATGTAACACCGGTGCTGCATTCTCTATTAATGTAGTTCACGGTAGAAGACACCAAGCAAGTCTTAACATGGCTAAGAATAGAAGAACATTAATCCCAATGATATGCTCAAGCCACCGGCTAACAACAGGGAACGGTGGGATGATCTTTAAATAACAGGAGGCTTAATTTCTGCATATTCACAAGCAATACAGTGCTTCTGTAGGCCCAAGGTAAGTGTTCTCTACTTCCAATTGATTGGCTTAAAATTTGCCATAGGTAGACATACACAATTCACATACTTCAGCGACATAACCGAGGGTAGAACTGGGTTCTCCAAGTGCAATCATGCACTAATGGAACCACTATAATATTAAAGTACTGTCTAGGGGGCAAGGCAAGCCATGCGACTTCTGAATGAAATTCTGAGTTACAAATTCTAGATCCTGATGACCCTGTATCCGTAAATGGTGTCCTGGTTTGACGACAAATATGTGATGTTACATAAAGTAGAGGATCTTAGAATAAGTTCACGAAGGTAGAGCATCAAGTAAAGGTTGTAACTCTTTTATTCACTCCCTGTATCAGCTAGGTCAGAGGTCCCCAAACTGCAATTCAGGACTCCAAGTGGAAGTTACACAATCTGCAGATCGGACTACGATCATGGTTGATATTCAATATATTCTACATGCTGGTTCTGCTGTCTGGTGTCATAGGATTATATTTAAGTCTCAAAATGGGCCACACAGTCATACAGTTGAGAATTATTGAACTAGGTAGTGCAGGGGGCATATTATAAAATATTTCGTGTAGCAGTTTTGATCCTATGGCCTTACAAGTCAAGGGGAGTTCTGGCAGGAACATCAAGAGAATGAGAGTAAGGTTCAAAGCAGAATCCCCAGGACTAAATAAATGGGATGCAAGTTCAGCAATCTGAGTTCAAGCTAAATCAGAATTATACTGCTGTTATTGCGACTGAAAGCATGAGGTAGTCAGACCACTTTCTGAACTGACAACCAATTATCCAAGTACTAAAGCCATCCAAACGCAGGTTATATTCAATCTATGGAAATTACTTGTATCCCAGTTGGCTACAATCATTCAGGTTGGCAGAAGAACCAGTTTAATATTTTAAAATACTTAACATATCGTTATAAAATCCTTTTTATATAGTCACGTATTGCTGCTATTTACATAATGCCAGCAACGTGCCTGGTGCCCCCAAGATTACCCAATCTAAAATGGACTGTCGGGGGGGAGAGGCAGGGGAAACAAGAAGAGGGGCACATAGGGATACATTAGGGTGCCATACCTCCCCTTTAAGAGAAGATGCTTATGAAAAATACATGGTGCAGGGCTGCACCGGAACCAATGGAGCACTGCAACATGTATTTTTCATAAGTGTCCTCTTTTAAAGGGGAGGTATGGTCACCCTAGGATACATTCATGCAGCTAAGAAGTTGCAGATGAACATGCTTAGCTTAGTTACTAGAGGAGGATCCTAAAGGACAAGACTGTACACAAGCAGCATAAAAGAGTGATCTATGGGGCTCAGGAGTTAGTAAATGTTTGACAGGTGGTGGTGCTTTTTAGGAATGATTTGAAGGTTTTATAAGGGAGCTGGATGACTCTCGAAGAGAGAAAACGTTTTAAATATTTCATGTTAACAGGACTATATAAGGCTTTAAAAATATTTGGCGACACCATGATGCATCTAGTTCTCCCTCTCACAAGAAGCAGGCAATCCCCCAGTGCCAGGTTGCTAATCCTCCTTGAGGATGATAAGACTGGATCCCAAAGCTTTGCTGAGTAGCCCAGTCCAGGGGAGGAGCTAACCCTGGTTCTGCCACCTAGACGGCTCCTTCCTGTAGAGGAGGGGGGGTCAGGATCCCTGTCTCATCTTTCATTCTACCTGGGGGAAGAGAAGAACTTTAGAGTTTTCTTTGTATTTTTTCTCTTTACTCTTTTTACTAGTTCCTAGCTGGCCCCTAGGGACACAGTAGGTACTCTGAAATCACCTCCTACCCTAGGAGTCTTGGGGCCCCAAGGACTGAAGAGGATCAGTTGGGGCCCTCCCTGAAATCCCCATCTTTTATTTTATTTTTTAGAGAGGACTGCACAGAAGCGGAGAATCTCCATCCTCCGCCAAACTTTCTTCCCCAGGGCCCAGAGCAGCTCGTGGGCTACCATGGTTGGCACCCAATGCAAGAATCGGCAGGGGAGTAACAGCCTCCAGTGGATTGTAGACAACATCCCCAGGGATGGGGGAAGCCTGTGTGCACCAAAAGGCGGTACCGGGTTGAAGAGGGGAACCATTTCTGTTCTCACTATAGGCCCAATCCTGCCCAGCTCCCACCTTCAGGAGAGCCAGGGCAACCAGCTCCCTGATCTCACCCCCCAAGGGGCTCGGCAGATCGACATCGCCAGGAGCAGTGGATCATCTCGTGTTCTCCAAGTAAAGGCTGCAGCTGGGCAAGTAGGTCCTACACCTTCAGGTCTCTTCACATGCAAGACTGCTACCAAGGCCATGTACAAGTCCACCACTGTGGCCACTCAGAGGCCCACTCACAGGGTTGACGTTTCAAGTCCCACAACCCTTGTGGACTAGAGTTCCAATTGGGCACCCTGCTAAGGAATGGAGATGCCCTGTAACACTACACTCCTCAAACACCAACAGCCATGAGGATACTATGTGGCTAAATGCCCCCTCTGGGTGGTATGATGGCTAAGCAATGAGGCTATGGCCAGATCTCATCACGGAGGGCTGCCATTGTGTTTACTGTGAATGCAGTTCCCATGGGGCCATGCTCTAGGTCAGAGACCAAAACTTCTAGCAAGGTAAGAACCTGCACGCTAGGCGACAACCACACTGGGAACCCAAGAGACACACCCCAATATCCAGAGGACAATGTAATAGAGTTAAACTAGACCCCAAATTCCAAGACATTGAATTGTATATGAAGGCAGGAAGATAATCAAGGGCAATAGAATTTCAACAGGGAATATGGGAGCCAACCCAGTAGGGGTGAGGCAGGAGAGGAACAGGCTAGATCTACATGAAAGGGTACAATCGGACAACATTGGCAAGGAGCAGGATCCAGCACAAGAGCAGTGCTTCAGCACCAGCAGAGTGAAGAGAGGAAACAGATGCTCCGCCAACTTTCTGTTGCTCACAGCATGCCTTATATAGGGCTGGGAACCAATCAGGAAGCCAGGTGGGCGTGTCCCAGGAAACAAAAACACCCAATACCCTACAAATCCTTCACGCAGCAGTTCAGGAAGTGGCGCATGGGGAAAAAGCATGCGCACCCAAGCCCAGGACCAGGAGTTCAAGGCCCAGCCCTGATACACCAAAAGATTCAGGCACGACGTTTTAAACCAGGCTCCAAACCCACAGGCTTGCCTGAATTGACCCGGTAGCACCGATACCCCAACGCGACCCAACAGGCTACTTAATCATGCCAGTTGAACTTTGAAAGTGACAGGCCTCAGCCAGAACGGCTGCAGAGCTGAGTTGTAACTCAAAGGCTGCTCCCCACCACTAGAACACCTTTCAGGTGTGAGAGGTACTCGGGGGTAGGTGGGGGAACACCAGCTGGCTGCAGCCCAGAGTCTGTCACTTTCAAAGTCTGCTTCCTTCCCTAGAGCACCTCTCAGGTGATGGCCACCAAGCTGAGGCGCTCTGAGGGAGGAAGTATTGGCTGGCCTTTGAAAGTGACAAACCCCTGCTGGGCTCTCCGTTTCTCTGTGTAATGCTTGCATTTTCAGGCATCTGGCCCCCGACTGATTCTCAGGAAGCCGGTCAGGTGACTGATGGGGTGGCCTAAAATGCAGGCATTATGCACAGGTACTAATTTTAGTACCCGTTACAGCTCTAATGTGGATGCTCAAGACTGGGGTGACTACTGGAGCCAGCCCGGTTCTTAGTACAAATCCAGCTATCGTTCCCTGTCTACTGTCAGGTGCAGGGCAAGCTTCCACTCCAGGGATGATGATCACCGAAAAGGCAGGTTTCCCCAACCATATTTTCTACCAACCATGGGGGTGCTTCATTGCTGATCTCCTCCAGGGGGCATATGGGTGCACAGGATAGTTTTGCAGTGGCTAGCTTGACACCTGGTCACACAGGAACCCAACCAGTGGCTGTTCCACCTCAGGAATTAGGCTAGAGGGAATGTTCCCCAATCCTTTGGGGGGCGGGGGGTGCAGAGGGTTGAAAGGCAAGCTCTAGTAGTTGAGGCTAGCGAAGATCAGGGCCTAGTCCAGAGCAGGGCTATATCCTATTGGTTGGAGATGTTCTGACTCTCCTTTTCCCTTCCCAGGGTAGGGGAAGAGGGTCTGGGGGACCCCACAGGAGGATAGGTACCAGAGACCCCAGCCAAGAGGGGGGATGGGGAGCTGTCCGGCTCCAAGGGATAAGATAAAGCTGCCAAGGTGAGAGCACGTGTTATCTAACCTGAGCTGTCCGAAAGGATTATAAAGAAAGCAGCAGCTAGAATAGAGCTCGCAGTGTCAGTCCCCCACTCCTCTCTCCATCAGAGGAGACGCTAGTAGAGGACATAGGTTTAGTTCTTCTGGGGGATGCCTTTTGCCATTACCTTCCTTTTATTTCAAGATGCTTAAAAGTAAGTTGATTCAGCCTGCTTGTGACAAGGGTCCGTATACCTTCACATGACTTTTTTCTTCACTACCTGAGTCCCAGTCAGGGGTCTGTTCTTCACAACACTGGTGCCTCCGGTCTGGCAAAGGCTTCAGTCCTGCCAATTGACAGGGAAGGTTATCGGAGGGATCCTCTGGATTGAAAGGTAGTTTGAATTTTAAAGCTTCTTCAGCCACATGTAGAACCTCAACTACAGCATCTACCCTCCAGGGCGGTATTCTATGGAGTAAGGACCTAAATGTCATTGCCCCAACCAAAGAGTTTAAGGATGGGCTAAAGAAGCTCTCTATGGCTGCAACCTTCCCAGCAAATACAACCTTGGATGCAGCTCAGTTTTAAAGCCAGATCCATTGCCAAAGAAGCAGCAGTCAGACACACAGAGTGGCTAAGGCCATGGAAGGCTATCGTGAAAACAGTGCTGACATAAGCTCCGTTCATGGGGGGGAAAGCTTTCAGTGACCTCATGGATAAGGCCATGACACATGAACCTCGGAAGAGGGGGGAAACTTTCCATCAATACACCGAAGAGGGACTTCTAAAAAAGAACATTGTTTAGGCATCCATTTTGTCTGAGCAGATCCACTCCAAAGGTTTGAGACAACACTGGCAGCAAGGAAGTTGGTTCTTGGCTCAGAGCTCAGGATGCCTAGCCAGGCTGGATAATCCCGCTGAAACCTCTTCTTGGCTGCTCAGGATCACACCATAGGGTGAGGGAGGCGCATACCTGCAGGCTTTCAACGAGACGTGGGAGACGTCCATGAGCAACTGATGGAAGTTAGTTTCCAAGGGTTCAACCCTAAAATTCCAGGCCTCCCAGTCCCCTTTTCATATTATCCCCAAGATTGCGGTCTGACTCCAAGTGTTTTGCAACTGTGCAGGCGATCTGCCACCTGATCAAAATCGGGGCCATTAAACTGGTCCCCTCACAAGAAAGGTACTTGGGTGCCTATTCCCTTTTCTCTATGGTACAAAAAAACCACAAAGCTACCTGGACAATACTAGAGCTGAAGTGTCTCAACAAATTTGTTTGGGCAAGGACGTCCGGGGTGGAGACACTATATTCCATCTTGACAGCTCCACAAACAGGATTATATGGCCTCCATCCACCTGTGGGAAGCCTATCCTCACATCCCCATCACGCTGTCTCACAGGCCTACCCTTTGGCTTAACCTCATCACCCAGAGTATTCACAAAGGTGCTGGTGGTCTTTGGTTGCCATCCTCAGGGGGAGAGGCATCCACACCCAGCCATATCTGGGTCATATCTTGGTCTGAACAGAGTCCAAAACCAAGTGCCAGAGGGAGGTGCAGCTGACTGTTGAATACATGAAGAGCCATGTTTTCGTCATCAATTGGGAAAATCTTCCCTATCCTGTCGCAACACATAGGCTATCATAGACACATGCAGAATCCTTATCTTTGAAATGAGAGAGTCAAAGATCCAGGGTCATCTTTTGTTAGCAAGTGCACTGAGTTTGATTGTTTGTTTGTAAATGGTAAATTGGGCCTGTTTCCGCTCTGGATACCTTTAGCTCATTCTAGCAAGCTTTTAGGAAGACAGTCTCAGACTTCTGTTCTGTCTGTTAGTTATACCTTCAGAGGTCAGAACTCTCTCCTCTGATGGGTGGAAGAATCCAGATTTGTGACGGGCTTGCCAATTCAGAAGGCAAAAAGAATATTAGTAACAACGACGCCAGTCTCCACTGTTGCGAAGTCCACCAAGACACATTACTGGCCCAAGGCAGGTGGGTCTTCAGACAAAGCTCTTTTCCATATCAACTGGCTGGAGCCGAGGGCTATCCAGCTAGCCCTGTTACTCTTTACCCTGCTTATCAGGGATCACCACATTCTGGTTCACGTGACATGGACAAAATGATGGTGATGGCCTATGTAATCAAAAGGGTATTTGATTGAGGACATGCATGCTGGAGCAGTTTTATTATTAGTATGTGCATAGCAGAACCTACAATCGCAGAGGGGCCTTCACATAAGAGTGGAATTCAACGTACAAGCAGATTGGCTCAGTAAATAATCAGTCAATCCAGAGGAGTGGTTGTAGCACGCACAGGTCTTCATTAGTTGACAGGCATGGGCTGTCACAGGTAGACCTCTTTGCCTTTGGACATATATTTGTGAACCTCCCAGAAACCAGAACCCTTGAGCATCGAGGACAGATGCTCTGGCTCACCCCTTGCACAAAACAACTTCTGTATGCCTTTCCATCGATTCTGCTGCTCCCGTAGGAAATCGGGAAGATCTGAGGCCAGCAAATGGAGCTCATCCTTATTGCCCCATACCAGCCCAGAAGTCCCTGGTTCTCAACTTGCAAAGCTTCAGGTAAACAAACCTCTTCATCTTCCATTTTGCTGGGACCTATTAGAACAGGGCCCAATGCTGTATTAAAGGAGTGGAATTCCTGAAACTCCCAGACTGGAGGCTAAGAATTCACAGCTGAGGAACACTGGACACTCAGAAAGGGTTTTTGTCTCCTCTTCCAACAGAAAGAAGAGGATCTATAAATAACATCTTCAACCCTTCATGGACAGTCTTTTTGGCCTGGTGTCAGGAGGCGAGGAAGAACACCATAGTGGCAGGTGTTTCGAAGGTTTTAGAGTTCCTGCACATGCAAGGTTTGTGCCAACACCCTCCACAAGCAAGTTTTAGTCTTGGCTAGTGTTGCAGTGGGAGTCTTTGGTGGGGCACTCTTATGTGAGGGATTTTCTTTTGAGCAGCAGTGCTTGCTGGTACTCAGATTCAACACAAATCTTTCCATTGTGGAGGCTAAATGTGGTCTCTGAAAGCCCTGCAAAAGCCCCGGTTGGAGCCATTGCGCACCACCTCATTGAAGATCCCGTCATTCAAAGTGGCCTTTTTTGTGGTGATCACTTCAGCTAAGAGTGTGTCAGAGCTAGGAACGTTGTCTGCTGATCCAGAACAGTGCAGATTCGACAAGGACAAGGTGTCTCTTTGGCTGTATTCCACCTTTATCACCAAAGCGAACATGGCCATCCACAGGCAGCAAGATATGAAATTACCTTCTTTCTATCCCAGGCCTCAAAACACCCACAAGAGGGTGTGTAGCACAAGCTGGATGTTCACAGAGCCTTAAAAGATCCACTTGGAGAAAATGAACAACGTTACAGTTGATTCCTTGTTTGTAGCTTTCAGAAGGAACAACAGGGTAAAGGTAGTGTCTAATGCCGCTTTGTCCAAATGGCTACCAGGGTATATTCTGCTAGAACATAGATTTTCAGGTTTAGAGATACCTCAAGGGATTACGGCCCACTCACTGCGCAGTATGGCAATAAATGCTTACAGGGGATGTCGGTGGATGAAATTTGTAAGGCCATGTGTTGGTCCTCTACTCATACCTTCACACATCATTACAACTTGTATACCTGGGTCTCAGCTTGGGTGGCCTTTAGCCATCGTGTGCCTTCGACAGTTCTGTTAATATGTCTTGAACAGAAGTCGTGAAGGCGGTACCTCACTATTTGCTTAGTTTTCCCACCCTGCTGGTGTTTTTTCACTGCTTGGGTATATCCAAGCACTGGACTGCCTGCCTCTTGGAGAGAGAGAGAAAGGAAAATTTGGAGACTTACCTGGTGAATTTCCTTCTGCTCTCTCCGAGAGGCGGGCAGTCCACCCCACCTTGTCTGGATTTCCTGTTTCAAGACATAGGAAAGAGAGCGTTTTAGACACTCTCCCATTCTGACTGTCTTCTCTTCAGTGGCCATTTAGTTCAGTATCTGAAAATAGTCTAGGTTAACCGTTGGTTGGTTAGTGAAGAGTTGTGTTTAGCTTAGACACTTGTCGTCTGGGTGAGGAGCCAGGGTTAGCTCCTCCTCTAGATTCAGGCTACCCACCAAAGCTTTGGGATCCTACCTATCACCCTTAATCCTCCTCTGACTATGGGGTTGCATTGAAAAATATAAATTACTACAGTTTAACGTTAAAAAAAAATAATCAGAAAATTAATTGTAGTTGTACAAAAAAAAGCATTATTTATTTTTTTTAAAGCAAATCTGTACACTTTATATTTCATGTATTCCTCAAGGATAATGGGTTCAGTTGTGGTTCCTGCCCCCCCCCCCCCCTTGTAATTTATTTTTTTTTAAAGTGGAAGTAAATACTAAAACACTAATGTTGTATGATTGACCCCTACTGAAATGCATGGGAAAATGTAAGCACCATACATTTATGGGGTCATATTTTCCCCATACATAATGTAGAATTTTGTCTGCTTTCATATTATGCAATTTTATGTATGTACAGAAGAATTTCATTTCTAGTGCACTGGGTGTGTGTGCAAAACTCCAGTTACCAATTTAAAGCAAACTTGTATCTTTAGATTCTTTACACAGCAATTAACTCCACTGTGAAGCTTCAATTATGTTTTTTTTCACTTTCAAGGACGTGTTGGGGAAAAGTATCCTATTCGGCTGAAAGGGTCATTTTGACCTCACCATTAGTTACTATGGAAGCCAGTTACTGAAATGCTGACAAGCTCATGATTGCTCCTAATGGCTCAGGCTCTTGAAATGCAGACAAGCTGTCTGCCAGTGAGTTATCACCCACTTTACCTTTGTTTCCTTCTGAAGAGAGACCATTGGGATGTTAACACTTGTTAACAGCTAGATGTTATCTTGTTTGCATATGAATGTGCTGTCCCTGACACTGGGGAGAGGGGTCATAGTAACCCCTTGTGTTGGATGTGCATTTCTATACCAACAACAATCAAATTAATTTTTAATGTTAAACTGTAGTCATATTCAAATCAATCATATTTATATTTTTCAACTGTGATGTAAATGGCGTATCATTTTTGATTTATATCATACCCCATTAGCAGATTAATACAGAAAATTTTTAAAGTTGGAGCAGGGTTAAGGAGACAGAGAATCCTAGCACGTTATTGCCTGCCTCTTGGAGAGAGAGCAGAAGGAAAATTCACAGGCAAGTCTCTACATTTTCCTTTCATGTAATGGAACTTAGATCCAGCCAAAGTATATATAGGGCCTAATTGCAGTGGAGAATTCTTACCGTGTGAAATGAGAGAGTTAAATGGAGAGGGGAAAAAAACTGTATAGCGCATTCAGAGGGTAATCTACAAAGAGTAAATCAAACCCACTTGATCAAACTTGACCTGTGCTATATAGTATTCCTTCAGAAGATAATTATTAAGACTGCAGAGTGAAAGTATCTTTGCCCACAAATTGAGGTGCAGGTGGGGGGAAATCATCGCTAACCCAAAGGAGGAGATTAAGATTTTTTTTTCATGAACAAAGGATTCTAGGGTCACAGAAATAAAAGACCTCTCTTCCTAGACCCCGGAAGGTTACAGCACTAACCAGCTTCGAACTAAAGACAAGAGTGCTATTTAAATAAATGAACAACAGGAGGCAAGTTTCCAGAAGTGGCAAGCTTTATTTTTTATTTTATTTTTCTTGTATCAAATAAATTTTTTTAGCAGATATGCTTATCTCCAGACAGAGCAAAAACAAAATCAGCAGTACAGTCTGAAGCAAGGCATCTCAGCCTTACAAGATTTGGTATTCAATGCTTCTGTAATAAGCTTTTCTTTTGAAAAATTCTTCAGAGTTCACCATCCCAGAAACCATAATTACATTATAGTAAAATGTTAAGATTGACTTTACACCCAAATACAAAGAGATAATACTTGCGAGTGTTTGAAATAACAAATGCAATATATTTATATAGTGCCTTTCAGCTAGAGATCCTGCAATTTCTTGACAAGCATTACCTACACTGGACAAAAGTCTTAGCTATATAATACAGACTCAGTGAAATATATACGTATCAACTATGTCTGGGGTCCAGCTTTGACATTACACACATGAGATCATTTTGTCCTGCATTGAAATGCAATAACTGGGGGGGGGGGGGAATGG
>QEPC01015455.1:772407-797985 GCA_003113815.1 Sphenodon punctatus | reverse complement strand
AGGAGTGGTTCAGGCTTGCCAAAAAAGTTTTAGGATTTGTTTTAGCTGCCTTTGGGGTTATAAAGACACACGATGAAGGAGGGTTTTTATTTTGATGCTGCTGGGGGTGAGTCTGACCTCAACTGAAGTGCATGGGAAACAAAGTACTATGCGCTTAGGGGTGCTGGGAGTAAAACAGACCCCCAAAATGCTGTTAATAATAAAATGTTTATTATTTCTTTAAATGCTTAAACCAGAACCTGTTCTTTCCTTCTTTTCTCACAACAAATAGAAATACAGCATGTCTGTTTTTGTTAATGACATTTTCATGTGTACAAAAATATCACTACAAATGCTTTTGGATTACTATTATACCTCAAGCTAAAGAACCACTTTACAAACATAAACTGAGTTGTATATTTTTTTGCAGTTATTACTTTACTGGTGTGAACCTTCAACACTTTTTTCATCACAGCTACAGAGTTCATTTTGAAAAATACTTACCAATCAGCCATATGGGGTCACTGGACTCCCTACATTTACTTAAGTGACCCTTTGGCCAGTAAGGGTTAACATTAAAACCTGTTTGCAGTAAGGCGGTTATCTAAAGGCAGATGAGGAGACTTCATGGAACCATCTCAGAGGAATAAAAAGTGTGCTAATGACCCCTCCATTTACTTGGTAAATTGACCTTTCTGTAGTAAGGTTTCTATCCAAAGGCAGATATCAGACTTCATGGAGCCATCTCAGAGGAACACAAAGATAATTAGATAGAATCACTAATTGCTTGGTAAACACTTGGCACTCCAGTGGAAAACTCAAGATGCTATTCCTGTGTAGTTGCTAGTGCTAACATTTTGGCAATTGTGGAATATTACTGACCCCTGCTGCTTTTCATTTTATTCATATTCCTGTCATCCCCCTACAAAATCTTGATACAGTGCAATTTTTTTTTCTAGACAGCTGTTGTCTTTTTTGAAATTAACCCCCTTTTTTATTTATGGCTTATTGGGGTCTGTTTGACCCCAACACCGGATTAATACAGTGGGCACGTCCAATTTGCTAGGGTTAAAACAAACAAACAAACCAAATGGTCTCAAGTCCCTTTTCTAAGTGTTATAATAAATTTAAGTAATAGTTGTTTTGTATAATTAATGCTAAAATAACCCACCCATCAATTAACTAGTTTAATGAGTGCAATGTGTTTCGGTACCGTATGTTATGTTTTTATTATGTATTGGGACTTAACCTGTCTTTAAACATAGCTTCTGTTGGCACCAGCACTTTGCAGATTAGGCCACAGTCCTTAAACTACTTCCTCCAGGGTAGTCCCACTAAAATCCGAGGTTTTTTGTTGTTCTTGACACAGGGGTTGTAATTCTGCTGCAAATTAACTGCAGAGGTGTTGTGGTTGTATGAGCTTGCCTTGTTGTACAGCTGGCTTCTACTCCACGTGCATTCATGATGTTCCATTCAGTCAGGTCCCACTGGCCAATAAGAACAGTCCATATCACTTTAAAGAAATGAACCACTATTGTTCCTTCATACTCTCTTCTAAACAGTAAATAACTGTTGAGTCCCACCACAGTCACTCTGCAGTAAAGCGATTGTGTATTCAAGGCCTAATGTGTTTTGTTGTTGAGGCATTTCAGACTTTCACTTAAAGTAACAGGTACACACATTTATTCTACATCAGTTTGGGGAGCAGAGCGTGAGAGTGTATGCTTTGCAAGATTAGGAAAAGTTTCTGTTATCAAGAGAGATGAAAAGGTCAGAAGAAATTAAGTAGTGCCATACTGGGTCAGACTAATGGTCCGTTGAGCCGTTCCATGCCCTTTATCATTTTTGTTGCCCATTTCCGTACCTTTTTTAGTTCTACTATAACTTTTTTGAGATGGGGCAAGAAGAACTGCACACAACCGTCAAGATGTGGTCACACCATAGATTTATAGTAATCTATATAACGTACCTAACCCAACCTACTTCACAGGGTTGTTGTGAGGATTAAGAGTTGAGTTAATTAACGTCAAATAAATGAAAGTAAATAACCGTGGCATTGTGATATTTTCAGTTTTCTCCCCTATACCTTTCCAAACAATTCCTAGCATCATGCTTTCTTTTTTGACTGCTATTGCACATTGAGCTGAGGATTTCAATGCGTTGTCCGCAGTGATTCCAAAATCCTTTTCTTGAGTGGTTACTCCTAATTTAGAACCCTGCATTGTGTACATATAGTTTGGATTTTTTTTCCCCACGTGCATCACTATGCATTTGCTAACATTAAATTTTGTCTGCCATTTAGATGCCCAGTCGTTCAGATACTTCTGCAATTCTTCAGTCTACTTGGGTTTTAACTACCTTGAGTAACTTTCTGTTGTCTGCAAATTTGATCATCTCATTTTTTACTCAGTTTTCCAGAGTGTTAATGAATACATTAAACACCAGTCCCGGTACAGATCCCTGGGACACTCTCCTATTTACTTCTCTCCATTGTGAAAACTGACCATTTAGTCCTACTCTTTACTTCCTATCTTTTAACCAGTTACCAGTACACGATATGACACTGCCTCCTATCCCATGACTATCTAATTTCCTCGAGTCTTATCACAGACTTTCTGAAAATCCAGATTATATTGACCTGCTCAGCCATATCCACATCCTTATTTACACCCTCAAAAAAATTCCATTAGATTAGTTAGGCAATACTTCCCTTTGCTAAATCCATGTTGACTTGTTCCCATTACGCTATGTTTATTAATACACTCAGTAATTCTATTCTTAACAACCGCTTCCACCAGTTTGCCTGGCACCATCAGACTCACCGGTCTTTAGTTTCCGGGAACACCTCTGGAGTCCTATTTGTAGAGCCACCTCTGGATAGGCTACAAAATATCAATAGTAGGTCTGAAATTTCATACCCGAGTTCCTTCAGAACTCTAGCGTGAATACCATCTGGTCCTCGTGATTTGTTACTATTTAGTGTGTCAATTTGTTCTAGAACCTCTTCCATAGTCACGTTGATTTGTGACAGTTCTGATTTATCACCTACGAAAAATAGTTCCAGCCTGAGTAACTCCCCAACATTCTCTGGACCGAAGAATTCATTCAGCCATGCCCTGGGTCATCCTAATGGCCCAACTGACTCTCTGGCAGGCTTCTTGCTTCTGATGTACTTGAAAATGTTTTCATTGTTAGTTTTTGCATCTTTTAGCAAATCGCTCTTCAAATTCCCTCTTGGCCTGCCTTATTAAGGTTTTACATCTAATTTGGCAATGCTTATGCTCTTCCCTCTTTTCTTCATTAGGACTAGCTTTCCATTTTTAAAAGGACACCTTTTTGGATCCAATATCCTTATTCAGCTTGACATTCAGCCACACAGGCAAACATTTGGTCATCTTGCTACCTTTTTTTACTTGTGGAATACATTTAATCTGAGCTTCCAAGATGGTGTTTTTAACTTCTTTCGACTTAAAAACCTACTGGGTATAATATACCCCAATTAAGTCACAGTTGAAAAATAAATATGATTTATTTGAAAATAACTCCAGTTCAACATGAAAAAAAATAAAATTTTATTGTGTGTTAACAGAAACACCAACACGAAAGTTCTTCGGGTCAATATTATCCCCCAATGTTAACAATAAAATTCCAACATTAACGGCACTGGGGTTGAAATCTCCCCCCCCTCCCTTTTTGGAACATAAGATTTACAGAAACCGCAAAATAAACAACATTTTCAACTACTGAACATTACAATTACTAACAATAGAAACGATAGACTTACAATATTATTCCTTGTGCCAGGGGCGGCACCTCCTACAATCCAAGAAAGCCTCTTAACTGTGAGCTACATTCACACACATACAGCAGCTGACTATTGCATGGACAGAACAAACAAAAAGTGTACAGGTATGACATCGCTGCTGTGATTTCCTGTCCTCTTTCCGAGTACAGACGTGACACCTGCCCCTTTTCTTGGTGTCAGGGACCATACCTATCAGATTAGAAGCAGCATCTCTGGAAGGCCCTGGCAAGCTTGGTATGTACCTGGTATGAATCCAGGGCTTGATCATTTCTAAGGCCAGGTCCCGTAGAAAAATACGTCTCTTGCTGTGGCTGCCCTCTTTCCATTTTGGATTTGAAATACCCCAAACAATAAAGGCATTCAGACAGGCAATGTCTAGGATATTAGCAAACACCACCATTGGCCACCTCCTGCTCATTCGTTTAGTGGTGAATGTGGAAACCATTTGGTCACAGATGTCCACACCGCCTTTAGTTTTGTTGTAAAAGTGGATTATTTCTGGCTTAGATTTAGAGCCAGATATTGCAGCATCTGAATGCATGGAAGAGAGTAGAATTACAGCCTTTCCTTTCTTAGGCACATAGCTGACAAGCGTCAAATTCTCTTGAAATCCAAACACACTGCTTTGGACATATCTGGATTTGTTGGGAAGGAACTCTCGGGGAATTTCTGGCTTGTTCTTTTTTATTGTCCCAACCAGAGTCAGTTTTTTTGGTATCAACTCCCTGGCTAGTTGCACACTAGTCAAAATGTTATCTGTAGTTATGTTCCGTCCAGAACCCTCTAGAACCTTTGCCAGTCTCAATACCACATTTTTTCTCAAGTTTTGTGCTACTGAGGCACCTTCTTCCCTCCCTCTATCTATATCCGCATTTAGAACATATGAAGTTTTGGAATCACAACACAGCCAAAACTTTATGCCATATTTGACTGGTTTAGAGGGCACATACTGCTTGAATGGGCACTTGCCTCTGTAAGGTACTAATTGTTCATCAATTCTCACGCTATCGTAGGGGACAAAAGATTTTGGCAGTGTCTCTACAAACATGTTCCAGAAGTCGGACACAGGGGCCAGCTTGTTACTCATGGTACTGCTTCTGCGTTGAAGCCGGTCATCAAATCTCAGGACCTTGTTAATTCTTTTGAAGGATTCCTTGGACATGGTACCTCTGAAGTGCGGCCTGCCATGCTGGGCAGACCAGAGTTCTGCTATATTTTCCCCATTGGACCTGAACACTCCTGCCAGGATACAAAGTCCTAAGTAGGCACAGAGTTCACTTTGTGATATTGGCTCCCATTTGTCTCTAAAGCTCTCTGCCCCGTACTTGTTGCTGAACTGAAGTACGAGGTCTAGCATAGCTGGGGTAAAGAACAGGAAGAGGCTGGAGTACAGACATTCAGTCAGCTGCTGAACTGCATATGTTGTCACTCCTGGAGCAGGAAGTAAAAAGTTTCTGGAAGGAGTTCTTCCTCCAGCGGGTGGTTCTTTTTGCCAGACTTCCACTTTGTTTTTGGAAATGTAGACGTTTGCAGGCAAATCTGCAGTATCTGAAAGTTAAAGTAAATGGCTAAAGCAGGCTTGCAAATATTTGGCAGGTCTGGAGGGCATATACTGTCCCCTTCCTTCGTCTTATCCTTCCCTGCCCCTTACTTTTCCCAACACCCCTGACTTCTTTATGGCCTATGAAATGGGTGGGGTACAAAAAAATTAGTAAATACCTTGTGCATCACTGTCAGTGGAATCAGTGTCAGTATCCTGCTCATCACTGTCTACATCCTCAATTCCTTCTGCACCTGTAGTTGATGTACCTGCAGGTTCCCAGTCGCTGTCCTCATCACTGAACCCCAGAAATTCAGATTTGAAGTCCTGTTCCTGCAGAAAGCTGCTGACTTCTTCAGCAGAAAGCATCTGTCTCGTCATACCGCTTCTCAGAAGAAGCAGGTACAAAGACTGTTCTTTTGGCTGCTGGCTGAGTGTGAATGCTGATATTTATTTCCTTAAAAGCTCTCTTGGGGGGTGGGGTGGGGAGAGAACCTGTGCCTGAATGCCTGATTAGTTTTTTAAAAAACAAAACAAAACTTGGCTTAAGGCAATATCCCAGTGTTTTTGGAGATAGCATTTGCCGTTCATAGGCAAGCAAGATAAAGTAGGTGATAACACATGGAAGCAGTTTGGGTGTTTTTAAATAAGCAAGGCGATGGAGGGTGGGGTCCACAGCCGCTGAGTTGCACTACTGTGGAGCACCCACTCAGGTAGAATGCGTGGGGAGGGATTCAAACAGGTGGTTCCCAGCATGGTTACCCCAGCCACAGAGGCAAGCCATCATGTACTCCCACCACATGGACCATGAGGCATGGGGCCGGGCTGGCCTTCACAAATGACACGCCCCCGGCACGAGTGCTGGGAACCTAGGCTCCCCAGCGCTTCCGGCCAGTTGTTGTGACTTCTAAAGGCCTTGTCCCCCGCCCACAGCGCCTATGAGCGGCAAACTGGTCTGCTGGCATGGCTGGCCGCCCCACTTCATACGGGCAGGAGCTCCATGACCACCCACTGCCAGAAAGCTATTTGGGCTTGCCTCACATGGAGCACTCAAGATTTCCTGGCAGTGCTCCGTGTGTAGCCACAAGTGGATGCTCCATGGTTCATGGAAGCACACATCGCCCCACGTCCCCGTCAGGCAGGCAGCGGACTCCGTGGCTTCTGGGTGGCTATGCCGGGTTAGCATCTTGTCTTACAACACCCTTTGACAGGGTCAATAGCCTGAAGTCATAGTAAATAATGGAGGGGCTGAAATGACCCCTTAAGCCTAATAGGTTGGGGTTTTGTTCAATACAACATTGCAAGTAAAACAACAGGAATGAAGGTTCACACTATGAAAGGGTTAACGGCTGTGTAAAGAATCTAAAGATAAAGGAAACTCGGTAAGTTGCTAAGTGGAGTCTTCCACTTGGAGTGTAACCAACTCTCCCCCAGTGCCCTTGTAGTGATATTTTTCTACACACAGAGAAAATGACATTTATGAAAACAGACAAAATGCTAGCCCAATGTCCTTGTAGTGATATTTTTGTGTGTACACAGAAAATGGCATTTATGAAATGGACAAAATGCTAAACTGCTGTCCTTATCCTACTTTGAGAAGTGTTTGGGATAAGTATGACCCCGTTATCCTAGGCATTTAGTGCTTTCATTTTCCCATTCATTCCAATTGGGGGAGGGGGCCAATCATACCCCGATAGCATTTTCATAGGGCAACTGATCCTACTGTTGAGGAACACATTAAGTATGAAGTGGTACTGGTTTGCTAAAGAAGTTCTTTGAATTTTTGGTGCACCTTCCAGGTTCTGTTGTTGGAATTAAATAGACTCCATGCTTCTTTGCAGACATTTAATCCTCACATCTGCTCCATTTAGTTTCCCATTAACTAGTTTCCTCATTATTGCATAGTTCCCCCTTTTAAAAGTTAAATGTTACTGAGGTAGTTTTGTCATTCTCCCTCCTGTAAGTATGTCCATTTGATTATATTATGATCACTACTGCCAAGCGGTTCCACCACTGTTACCCTTTGCACCAGATCCTGTTCTGCACTTAGGACTAGATTCAAAGCAGCTGTTTTTCTTGATGATTTGATGACCAGCTGCTCCAAGTAGTAGTTATTTATGGCATCTGGAGCAGTTGAGAAAACTAACCTTCAATAGTCACCTCCACTTCAGGGTCCTCGCTTGTTTCAGAAGGGGCATGCTGAGAAGAATCTGAAAGAGTGAAAACTTCCGAATGATTAGCTGCACATTTGATAGCTTAGTGCTCCAACGGCAACTTGTCAAACAAGCTCAGTGGCATACTATCACATTTGCTGCACAAAGTGGATAAAAAAAGCCTACCCAAAAATGAAGAATGCTGCCAGTTTTTATGTGCTACTGGGCAAGAGCCGGTAATTACCAAAGCTAACTTACATGTGCAGCTTGCAAAGCATCTGCATTAAGGCCGTCAGGATATACCTTATTCCAGGCTTAACAGGATTAATGACCAAAAATATTTTCTCACTGTCATCAAGGAATCCTGAAGATAAACAAAAACGTTTGGCCCTCAAAAGATGATCTATTGTTTCCCTATCATTCACATGAATGTGTCCAACTTATTACATTACACACCAAAAAAAATCATGAAAGATTTCAGCATCAACAATGAAGAGTGACAGATGTATCACGGCTAAGTTGACTTAAAGTGGACACAATGCTAAATGTATGGTGCACAGTATGGTGAAGAAGAGATGGCTCATCAGCACTGAATAAGGAAAAACTTAAGTCGGCCCTGGTCAACAGAAGAGAAAGGCAAGCTGAACCTTGCCAGAAGCTTTTGAGAGCAAGATAGGGCAGAAAACTCTTCTTTGGTAAGCCTAATGCAAGCACTTGTTAGAAGGTAGATAATGCATTTGCACTCCTGGAGGGACGTCATCTTTGAAGTCTCTAAGCTGGAGAAGAGAGATGAGTTGCTTTTCCCCATTGCTCGGTTTTATTATTATTATTTACTATTTATGTAGTGCCAGCAACGTACCTGGCACAATACAGCACCGTAACACATATAGGAGAGCAAGCCAGCAGCAATGCTTAAGGTATTTTCAACAAAGTTTGGTTTCATTGTGTCTCAGCGCTATCATCTGGGCCAGAGAAAACTATATCATGTTTTGAGCCGATTTCCAAAAATGGTATTAAATCAGATAACTCAAAATATAGGGAACGCTAGTCCCTCAGCAGAGGTGAGCAAAAAGCATGATCCAAAGAATTTAACACCATGCATTAATCCATTTTGGAAGATCACGATAACTGTAACCTAGATTTTCTCCATAGATATACACTTGAAACAGATTTTGTGGTGACGTACTCTGGTATCCAGTCTGCAGTATAAGCCAGTAAAACACTTCAGAGAATTATGGAAGGAATCATGTAGTAGACAATTATAAAATAATCCCCCAGAGGAAACATTTTTTCTTAAAGCCTGATGACTACTGGTTGAATTTTTTCATTGGTTTAAAAAGCACATCAATTTACAGGCATGTCTCTCTGCAATTTGAGTTCTTACAACCAGTGAAACTGAAGTGCATCTCCTTGTACAAATCAACAGCACCCTAATGACACTTGCTAGGCCATTTTTTGTATAAGACTTTCGTTTCATCCTCTCCTCACTAAACTTAGTATTCCTCACATTTCAATTTCTCTTCAGAGAGAAGCGTCCACAGCAGTCTATCGTTTTTGTTGTCTTGCTGGGCCTCTTCAACATTTGATGTCAAAATGACCACAAACGGAGCACAGTATGAAAACAAATCACAAATTATAATCTTTCCAATTTGTTCCGAATGCCACTGTATGTTTAAGCAGGCCGTGAAAATTGTGTAATACCCAGGTTCCTCCACAGTATTTTGAGTTAATTTATAACTCAGCAATTCATAGGTAAGTCCGTTTCTTCTCATGCACGTAAATATTGCATGTGCCAGCATTCAATTTCTTCAGCTACCATGCTGTCCATAAAGATTCACCTGTAAAGTCCTTGTTTATACAAATCTGAATAATTCTGGGCTACCTGAAAAAGTCACTTAACTGTTAACTTTGTATTCCAGATCATGAACAAGTACCAACCATCGGTCTTGGTGGCCACAGCTGAATTTTGGGTATATTTAAAATGGTCAGTTTGTTTCCTTGTTACCCTATGTCTCAATTTTTAATCACTGACTTATCACCTAAACACCCCTTAGTTTCCTACCAGCCTCCCGGGAGGCATCTTGTCAAAAGTTTTTCAAAAACTGTATCAACTAGTCACAATGCTTTATTCACCCATTTTGTAGGACACAAATGAGAACTCTAGTCTATTACAGAGAAATGGGGTTCCTTAATAGACACCGTACTGGTTTGTTTCTATTCCAAATTCAATATAGGGTTATTTTTACTTTTTAAAAAATTGTTACCGTTAATTCAAGTTATAATCAGTTTATCAATTTTTCATGGTAATAAAGTACAGCTTAATGGTCCATAGTTTTCCATCACTTCTCCAATACTTTTTTTTTTTTTTTTTTAAAAGAAGTTACTACATATCTTCTTAGCATGTTTTCAAGAGAGGAATGGACGGGTTCTTAAGTTGCATGGCTTAATTCCTTTAGACTCTTCTCCAAGCAGCCAAGGAATCCATCCAGCCCATCAAAACTAATGGAAGATTTGTCATTCACTTTAATGAGTGCAGAATAAGGTCCTCAATTACAAGCTAGCGTGTTGTGAGGAAGCACATTTTCTCTTCAGTAAACTTATTATTGCACAGCTGAACAGAACTATATTTCACTATCAACCATCCTGATATAGATTTTAAAAATTCATACAATGGCATTTAGACACTGTAGTGATTGGTGCACCGGAAATGAAAATGATTTTAGAAGAATGAGTTCTGCTCCCATAACTTGCCCACAAGTTATGCCCACAATTTGTACTGCATGGATTTATGATTTTGGACGGGAAAGAGTCATGTTGGAATGAGACAATACATAGAATAGCACCTGGAAAATTGAGTGATGGGCACCTTTGAGATGCTTTTAGAACAAATCATTCCCATCACCATAAATAGTTGCACAAGTCCATAATTCAGTGGGGAAAACCTACAAAACTACGTGGAATGTGGAAAGAGAATGGCTAGATGAGGGAGTAATGTGCAGTCTTTACTAAGTGCCATCTTTTAAGACTCTTCCCATTGTGATTGGTTTTTCAAGTAAAAAAGTTTCATATCTCTAACCTTCTACCGGTATTTCCACATCTGTGCCTTCACTGCAATCGGAACCCTGGTTGCTTCCTTTAGACAAAGTAAAACATACCATAAAAAGTGCCAAGAAAATTTTAACATCGATAATTCAAAGTGAGTATTTCAGTAGGCTGATTTCAAATTAGGAGTATCCAGAGTCCAACCGGAAAACAAAAGCATCCAGACTTTTGTTTTTAAAAATAATAATAATAAAAAAGACTTATTTGTGGTACAAATTCACCATGCTTATATTTGTAAGTGTGCAGTACATTTTGAAAACGAGTGTAAAAAATAGAATTTTGGAGGGGATGTATTGGGGGGGGGGGGGGGAAATCACTACAGCTTTCTTTTTTCCAAATTCTGCAATGGAAACCACTCCCCAACAACTTTTTGAGCTAACCTTTTCTTTTGCAATACTTTCTCCTACCTCAACCGTACAAACGATAATTTTAGAAAATTAATCAGGTTTGGAGCTTGAAAGGAAAACAGAGAAGTTTCTATAGGAAAGTACATGTTTAATTTTTTAGAAATGACTAGCAATCTTAGGTGCCCAAATTCAGATGCCTAATAAGAGTATGAGGAAACAGAATATTACTAAGTAAGAGCCAGGTGTCCTTTTAAAGAGAGGTTTCAAGCTGGGCACCCCCCAAAAAATCACTGTTCACTTTTGAAAGGTTAGGCCAGCGATCTTAATTCGTATCAAGCCAAACTCGGGAAAGCTGTGCTTTTAACAGAAATATTGCTCAGAGAAACAACTGAAAAATATACCTGTGTATGACTTTGCAAGAGCAATTTTTTCATCAATCTCTGAGGTTTCTGAAGGGCCTGCTTTGGAAGGAAAAGACTGTTAAAAACATGATTTACTGTAACAATTACTCTTCCAAACATTAAACAAAATATGTTAAATCCATATATTTAATTATTTGCAGAAATTAGTACAGTTCCTATAGAGGTTAAAACATACTCAATAAAACCTATGCTAAGGGAGGATTCGTGAAGAATCTTGGTTGGGGATGGATTATGTTTTGGGCTGTAATTCTGCAGCTGGACACATATAGGGTAGTTTCAGACTTACGCGGTCCCGATTCACCACAGTGGATTCCCGACGGGGATGAACCGAACCCCCCCCCTCCCCTCCATGGTCAAAAAAAGCCCCGAACAGACGTTACAGGACCGGGACCACGGCAGGGAATCGGGCTGCTGGATCACAGCCCGGGGCAGCGCAACAGACGTTACACCAATCCTGGGCCAGGCTGTGGTCAAAGCACCCGGAAGGCTCCGGGGCGGCTCGTCTCAGCTGCTGTCGTGTGCCCTTTAAATCTCCCTCCCCAGTCTGTTTTGTTGCTGGTTGCCTGGCAGCGACGTTGCATGCTGTCCCCAACTGGGAATCATTGTCTTTGGTTCTGGCCGGTGGTTGCCGTTCAGACATTACTTTTTGTTGTTTCCCGTTGGGAATCTCTTTGACCACGCTTTTGGAGATGGTCCGGGCCGGAGCTCCGGAAACGTGGTTGATTTTGAACCCATCTGTGTATTGACTGTGGTGAACATCTGGCGGCCGCCGAACAGACACGCAGGGCACTTTGGCCCTGCCACAGAATTGACCATGGTTCACTGTGGTTGAGCATGATCTCGTAATGTCTGAAATCACCCATTGTTACCTGTTGTTAGTCACAGGGGCTGCCCAAATTGTCATCCAAAGAACCTCCCAAGCAATGCACCTGCCATCAATAATAATTCAGACTGAAACATTGAGCAGGCGGTGGTGGTGACAATCCAGCTCCAGGCACATCTAGATAGCATTGGTTTCCTGGACCCTTTTCAATCCGGGTTCTGCCCAGGCTATGGCACCGAGACAGCGTTGGTGGCCTTGGTCAATGACCACCGCCGGGAGATGGACGCAGGATGCTTGACATTTCTTATCCTGCTAGATCTCTCGGCCGCTTTTGACACCGTGGACCATGGGCTGTTGTTGAGACAGCTGTGTGACCTGGGGTGTGTGGACGGGACTGTTCTTGAATGGTTCCGCTCATTCCTCTCAGGGAGAAGCCAGCAGGTAGAGTTGGGAGCTGAAACATCATGCCCCCACACTTTATCCTGCGGCATTCCGCAGGGTTCCATTCTGTCTCCATTATTATTTAAAGTTTATATGCAGCCCTTGGGGGAGGTCGTGAGAAGGTTAGAGGTGCAATGTCACCAATTGTCAGGGTCCCACGGCNGCTGGATCACAGCCCGGGGCAGCGCAACAGACGTTACACCAATCCTGGGCCAGGCTGTGGTCAAAGCACCCGGAAGGTGCCGGGGCGGCTTGTCCCGGCTGCTGCTGTGTGCCCTTTAAATCTCCCTCCCCGGCCTGTGTTTTTGCTGGTTGCCTGGCAGCGACGCTGCGTGCTTTGTCCCCGGCAGGGAATCTTGTCCTTTTGACCCCATGTGGGTATTGACTGTGGTGAACATCTGGCGGCTGCCGAACAGACGTTCAGGGTGCTTTGGCCCCGCCATGGGATTGACCGTGGTTCACTGTGGTTGAGCGTGATCTCGTAACGTCTGAAAATACCCATAGATGAAACCTTAAACCACCATAGAATACAACCTTGTAATACTGACAGGTTACAATACTGGGGCCTTTGTGGCCAAGTTCACCAGCACAGAAACAAAATGCTAACAAATCTGTTATGTAGTCAAAAGGACCTTAGCAGAAATGGTGGAATTCAACATATTGTTTGGTTATACTCTATGCTGATCCTGGAGAATTCATGGAGTATAATGTACTGTAGACTAAGCGCGATCAACTCTCACTGAAGTCAATGGCTAAACTCCCAATGACTTTTATCGAGCTGGATCGCACTCTAAATGTCTACAGGACATTTATAATGTCCACAAATCCCTGGACATTATAAATCACCATCACCACTGTGAAAGCAACTATCATCATTCTGGAATTCACCAGCTTGTAATCATGACAGCTCTTTGATTGAGAATATAAATATCGCTCTGTGAAGATCTTTTATAGAAATCTGCACACAACCATTCAGCTGACGTTTAAAAGATTAACACGCCTAAACCTTACCATGCAATACTATGACAAACTACTTGAGTTGAGAAGAAATAAATACGCTACGTTTTCAGCCCATGACAGTTAAATTAACAGCACAAATGACTTTTTCATACGTGAAAATTCACTGTCAATCATTGGAGCAGTACTGAAACACACACAACTAAATCATGTGTGATACACAGAAATATAGGCTGGCTAGATACACAGCATTATCCAGCACAAGCTTTTCACACTGCAAGTTCCAGTCACTTCAAATGGGACGTGCATCCCTGACTAAGGGCTAGAGGGGAACACCCCACTGTCAGGACTGTTCTCCGTTAAGCCTCCAGGGGAAATCCAATTGGCTTGAAGGACAGGATAAACGTTTTAAAACAGGTACTTTAGACACATTAAGTAAGGAAATACAGACTAGAGCTGCTTTCACACCTGCGCAAACAGGTTATTAGAAGGTTGGGAGAGGGCATGAAAATTAGGTGTGTCTTTGATACGGTGTGAATGCCCCAAAGCTGAAGCTTTTATGTGGCTCAAGCGCTTGTAAACACAATCACAAACACAAGTTTCAGTCACCCGACTCGGGGCACTCACACCTGATCAAAGACGTGCCCGATTTGCATGCGCATACCCTCTCTCCAGTGAGAAAGCAGCCTAAGACTGCTAAACAGAACATGATTATAATCAACAAAAAATATGCACAGAAAAAGGGTATCAGATACTAGATACTGTGAGGTTTCTAAGAAGAATATCTAGGAATTACACTGAAATTTTAAAAAGATAATTATAATTACTGATTATTGTAACCAATCTTCATAGTTCCTTCATTTATAATAGTTCCACTTGATGTGATTGGGCAGATCATCATTTCAGAAGAGGTTTAAAATTAGCATGATTTCAAGAGAGATTGGAGGGTGTCCCCAATTTTACACTATTTTCAAATGTCAGAATTTATTCACCAGCTCTACAAATTGAGCAGTGCTTTCACCTGGAAATGAACAAAGACTTTGTATGTGGAACCCAAAATACACAATCTTAAAGCCTCTTTGCATATGCTAAATCCCATTGGCTTCCCCAGATTTTCCAAGCAGCAGCACAATATTCAAACAGTAATAGGACCCCATTTTGGGATCCTGAGATTGATTACCAGCTTATAAATCCCACAGAAGTCAATGCAATTTCTGAGCTGAACAGTAGTTTAAGGCTTTCAAGTCAACCAAATTATTGACATTCAATCTCCATCCTACAGCAGTTTGTTTGTTTTTATTTTTTCAATCTGTCGATATAGCCCATAGATCCAGCCTACTACCTTCCAGCAGTGAAAGCATCAGCTCTGAGAAATGGAGTAACCTAGTGGTAAGGTGTTGGGACTTGGTCCTGGATACTAGGATTCAAATCCCATCTTTGCCACGAACTCACTGGGTAGCCTGAGGCAATTTACTCTCAGACTCATTACTCATCTGTAAAATGGGAACCACCACCACATACCTCGGAGGGCTGTCATGAGGGTGATCTAGATAAAGATTGTAAGGCACTTTCAACTACATAAATGAACTCAAGGTTCTGGAGCAAGGCATGGCAAGCTAGGAGGCAGGGCTCAGAAAGCATGTCAACGCAAATTATCTGCTCTGGCAACACACACCGCATGGGTGTGCTTTACAGGCCCCGCCCTGCCTCGCGGTGTCTAGCCTTGGTAAGACTTTGGGCACACAACACATTGCTCCACCCAGGCCTGGCCCTTGATCCCCTGGGCTCCAGGCACATGGGTTACTTATATACAGCCCCACCATGCTTCCCCGGGCTCTTACTGAAGGCAGCACCTGAAAGCCTAGAGGGCAGGCCATTAAAGAAAGCAGGCCTTATACCTGTTGGGGGGGAGGGACGAGGGGGGAGGAGCTGAATCAAAGTGTCTTGTGGGTCACAGGTTCCTCACCCCTGATTTACACGGACAGATGATTTGTCCAAGTGAAAACTACATCGTCAACCCGTAGTTAACGTTTTAGAATTTTCTGTTCTAAAATTAGGCAGAACCTTTAACACATCTATTGTTCATCAACTTTTCTGGTTACCAATTTTAATTGATCATTTAAAAAAAAATAAAAATCTGCTGCAATTCTTACACTTACAATGTAGCCAATACTAATTAACTTACAGTCATCTATAAATAATTTCTCCCATTGTTCTAATGGATAAGCCAGGGCACGAAATCTGCAGGCACCTGGGAGCCATTGGCGCCCAGAAAACTGAGGCTGGCAACTGGTTCAGGGGTGTAGTGTGGGGCAAGAACAGTTTAATATCAGTATAAAGTCTGGTGACTGAATTTTGTTTTGGTTTTTTTTTTGGCTGCTGGAGTTCGATCTGAAATGTCATGCTCTGGATAATCTTTATAACCTGTTGGATTCATTTTGAAGTCAAACAATAACCGCTGCAGAGAGTGGGGCAAGTCCCTGCAGGAGCTGCTCCTTAGTGGGACAGAACCTTAGGCACTTCACCTCCTAATTGGCTCCATATGGACATGAGCGTTTATTGTAAACACACTGGGCAGGAAGTGGTTTGTAACGGACTACTGTAAAGGGCCAGGTTCATTGCTGGCTCTATATAAATACTTAATAAATAATAAATAAAACTAATAATAATAAACGCTAAACATCTCGTGCAGCTCAGGAAGTCACCAGAGGAGGCTATAGCTTGGAAAAGCTGGCTAAGAGCCAGAAGCCAAGATAGAAGCTTGCCACAGCTAGAGGTTGAAAGCCCAGAGAAGGGCTTGCCTCCTCGAAGGGGACCAGAGAGTGTCAAAACAGGATGGATTGTATAGTATTTGGTGATGGCTGTCAGTATTGATTAAATACAAGGGGAAGAAGGGCAGGCCTCGACTGCAAAAACACCCTCCCACATGAGAGATTTTCCATCAGTATACAGTTGAAGAACGTACAATGTCAGTAACTACAGAAGTTGTTATATTTAGAAAAGAAAAGTGGATGCTTACCTGTGCATTTCCCTTCTGCAGGGGGTCCTCCTGGATGGTCAGTTCTTTACCATGGGGTTAGATCCCCACCTCGAGCAGCAGGTTCTCAAGCTATCAAACTGACTACTATAAGCCAAAAACACTGTCAAACTCAACCTAAACTCCAGAAGAAGGCCAACAAGGACCAAAACGTTGCCATCATCATTAGAAACTAACTAAGCCATTATAACTACATACAGGGTGTGTAGCTGGCTGTCCAGGAGGACCCCTGTAAAAGGAAACTTCACAGGTAAGCATCCAATTTTCCTTTCTGTGAGGGGTTCCTTCTGGATGACCAGCTCTTTACCACGGGGACGTCCTCAAGTAACGTCACCCATTTAAAAGCAGGGAAGGAAGAATCATGATCAGACTTCCCCAAAGCAGATTGCTGAAGATATCCAAGACTTACACTACTATTAGCAGTACCCTTCTACCAAAAACTGCTTTGGCAGAGTTGTGAATCTGCACCTTATAATGTCTGGGAAAGGTATGCAGAGGTGCCCAAGTGGCAGCCCTACAGATTTCCTCATAAGGGGCCTGGTTTCTAAAGGCTTGTGAAGTTCCTGCCCCTTTCAGGGCATATGCAGATACTGATTGCGGAGGAGGACCCCTATTCTCTGCCCTATACGCCTCCTATATAGTTAGCTATCCACCTAGAAATCATAGATTTAGAAGCATTCATACCCTTCCTATTAGGATGATAGGATACAAACAAGAAGGAAGAGCGACAAAAAGATTCCATTCTATATAGGTAAATTCTCAAGGCCCTCCAAACATCCAGTCTATGTCATGTTTTTTCTCTACGGTGCAAGGGATTTGGACAGAAAGATGGTAGATTTCCTGCCCCTTGTTGAAAACGGAGTTAAACTTAAGACAAAAATCTGGATCCAGCCGCAACACCACCAAGTTCTCCCTAAACAAACAAAGGGCTGGTTCCATTGACAATGGAGCCAATTCCATGCCCCAAGTGCGCTGCGTGCAACCTACGTACATATGCGTAAAGTGAGTGCATGTCCATTGAAGGCACGTTGTGTCATGGGGATCCTGCTTGGGATTGTGGCCAATGCACCAAATTCAGACAACCTCCTAGCAGATGTGATACCCACTAGGAAGGGTACTTTCAGAAATAAATCAAACAAAAGAGGCCTCCCTGATGGGCTTGAATGGGACTTTCAATAAATGTATTTAACACCAAGTTAAGATTCCAATTTGGAAATCTATGTACCCCTTGGGGAGAAATTTGTCTAGCTGCACTGAGAAAATGCTTCAAATGATGATTAGTTAATCTTGTATCCTTGAACACAGGAGAGAGCACTACCTAATGTCGCCACCTGCCTCGACAGTGTATTTGGTTCCAGGCTCTTACAGAGACCTCCCTGAAGGTACTCTAAGGTGTTACTGATTTTTGCTTTATGGTGTCTGATTTTTTTTCCATCGTACCAGTGGGCAAAGATTCTCCAGATACACTGATAGATGCACCTCATGGACTGTTGTTGGGCTTGCATAAGAGTGCTCACCACTGCTGAGGAAATACCCCCATTTCCCGAGTACTCCCTGCTCAATCTCCAAGCTGTTAACTTCAGCAACGCCAGATTTCCGTACCGGATCAGACCCTGTAACAGTAGATCTGGCGACAGAGGAAGCTGCAAAAGAGTCTCTACCATTAGTTCTTGAAGATCCACAAACCATGGTCTCCTGGGCTAAAAGAAGGTCACCAAAACGATTTGTACTCATCCCTGATGCATCTTCACGACTGTCTGGGTGATCAGTGCGAACGGAGGAAATGCATACAGCAGTCCTTTGGACCAAGGCTGGTTCAATGCATCCTGAGCAACCACTTGATGCTCCTGAAAGTGCGACATGTAGCTGTTCACCTTCGTGTTGTCTCTTGTGGCGAAGAGATCCATGACTGGACACCAAACACTGATGTGATGCCGCCTCAAGTCACTTTTTGTTAGCCACCTCAAGCTGCTTTTAAGCAGGAGGGGAGGGGTAAAAAAAATCTGTAAAATAAATATAAATAAATAAATTAGCCAAAAAGCATCTCCATTCAGCAACCATTCCCTCAAGTCCACGGATCTTCTGCTCAACCAGTCTGCTTGGATGCCTGATGTGCTCTTATCAACTGTGATGCTACAGCGCATAGGGACTAACAACAGGACCTGCCTTGGTAGTTTGTGTAAGCTTTTACCATCATGTTGTCTGTCTATATCAGGACATGGGTGTTGTGTACCTCTGCTGAGCATGCCACCAGTGCCAAGTAGATATTTTTATTTTATTTAATATATTTATATCCCGCCCCTCCTGCAAGCAGCTCGGTGTTCCAGCCAATTGATAGTGTTTTCGTTCCTGGGCTGACCAGGTGCCCTGTGCAGTCTTGTGGTCATGTGTGTCCCCCATCCAGACAGGCCGGCATCTGTTCTGATGGTGAATCTGGGAGGCTCCACCATAGGCTATCCCTGATCGAACCAGCCTGCTTCTAAGCCACCACAACAGGGAGTCTTCTACCCAAGTGATCACCTCCACCGAGGGATTGAGGCCCCTGGTGAGCTGATCCTGGAAGAGCTGAAGAGGCTGTTGGGAAGAGGTCTGGCGTGAAATCTGGGCCACTGCAGAATTATCTCCAGGCCGTGGAGACTCGACAGGGTTTTCAACCTGAATTGGTGACTCACTCTGACTTGTGATATCAGGTTCCTTATCTTTTCCTGGCATTGCTGCGTGATGAATATGTTGCAGCTGCGAGAATCCAAGATCACTCATGAGCAGGGGTCATGAGACTCTTTTTCAGGTTGACTATAAACCCGTGACGTTGCAGGTAATGAATCATCCTGTCCACATCCTGGACCAGGATCTGATCAGGATATCATCCAGGTAGGGATGGATCTTAAGAACTTAAGTGCCATACTGAGTCAGACTCAGCAATGCTCCATCAAGCCCAGCATCCTGTCCTCTCGATCGCATGGGAGAAGAACCAACAGTCGCAATGGGCAATCCATTCCCCGTTGTTCACTCCCAGTTCCCGACACTAAGAAGTTCATTCCATAAGCTACTTGGTTAATAGCCATTAATGGACCTAATCTCCAAGAACTTATCCAGTCCTTTTTAAACCCAGCTATACTACTGGCCTTGACAATGCCCTCTGGCAACAAATTCCATAAGTTAATTATGCTTTGAGTGAATAAGTACCTCCTTTTATTTGTTTTAAATCTGCCAGCAGCTAGTTTCATGGAGTGTCCCCTAGTTCTAGTACTATTTGAGGGTAAATAACCATTCCTTACCTACTCGTTCCACACTACTCAAGTTCTTATAAACCTCTATCATGTCCTCTCTCAGCCTTCTCTTATCTAGCTGGAGACCCAGCTTTTCAAGCCTCTCTTTGTACGGAAGCCATTCCATTATTATTTTTTATTATTATTAGCAAGCAATTACATAGCGCCAGCAATGTACCTGGTGCTTTACAAAGTAATGGAATAGACACGGTCCCTGTCCTAGGGCTTACAATCTGAGACATGGGGGTGGGGTGGGGAGGGAGAGACAAGGGGTGTAACATTCACGAAAACGTTCCACACCCTTTAATCATTCTCGTTGCCCTTCTCTGTACCTTTTCTATTTTAGCTATGTCTTTTCTGAGATGGGGTGACCAGAACTGCACACAATATTCCAGGTGTGGTTGCACACTGGGCTGAGGATTTCAATGTATTGTCCACAATCACTCCCAGATCCTTCTCCTGAGTGGCAACTCCTACCTTAGTACTCAGCATTGTGTACTCATAGTTTGGATTATTTTTCCCTATGTGCATCACTTTGCACTTGCCACATTAAATCTCATCTGCCATGTAGATTCCCAGGCACCCAGTCTTGTAAGATCCTATTGCAGTTCTTCAGAGTCTGCTTGTGTTTTTAACTACCTTGAATAACTTGGGTGTCCCCTGCAAATTTGATCACCTCACTCTTAACGCCCTTTTCCAGATCATTAATGAATACGTTAAACAGCACCAGTCCCAATACTCTTTGCTTCCTATCCTTTAACCAGTTACCGATCCATAGTAAGACACTACCTCCTATCCCATGACTTTTTCATTTTCTGAAGAGAGTCTTTTATGTGGGACCTTATCAAATGCTTTCTGGAAATCTAGGTACACTATAACTACCGGGTCTCCCTGGATGCCCTCGGCCCCAAGGTTTGCCACAGATAGAATTAGAACTTTTGTGAACATCCTTGGTGAGGTGGCATGGACAAAAAGCAGCGCCCTTTAATACCAGTGCTTCTTTGCATAGATGCACAGCCACTTCCTTTGACTTCGGCAGATGTGAACATGGAGGTAGGCTTCCTTCAGGTCTAAAAAAGTCATCCATTCATCTTGGGTTATGACCATACAGATGGATTGGAGTAGCTGCATCCTGATTTTCTTGCTTTGACAAATCTGTTCAGTTTCTTCAGATCCACGACCACTCTCCACTCTGCATCTAGACTGTGTGTGTCCAAAGCCCGTTCCCTGCTTGGGTCAGGACTGGCCTCCTGTGCCTCTTCACTTCCTCCAGCAGGGTCTACTCCTGGGCTGACCTCTCCGACAGCATGGTAATTTCTCCTCAGGTTACCCAGAGCGTAGGATCCTGTATTATAGGGGCAAAAGGACCACTTTTGTGAGTGTACGCTCTGCAGGGTCTGTTTATTGCTTTTATCTGAAGCATCAGCTAGGACCATGTCCAGGCAGACTCCAAACAGCTTTGAGCCTTGGAAGGGGCCTGCAACTAAAGCACGGTCGCCTGCGGGACCGTGCCGGAATTGGCAGGATGGTCTTGGACTGGTTTCGTTCATTCCTGGCCGGGAGAACTCACTGGGTGGTCTTGGGGGAGTGTACGTCTTCCCCCCGGGACCTCACGTGTGGAGTCCCACAGGGTGCCATTCTGACCCCCTCTTGTTTAACATCTATATGCAGCCGTTAGGGGAGATCGTGAGGGGGTTTCAGGGCATGCAGTGTCATCAGTATAATGACGACACTCAGCTCTACCTCTCCTTTTCCATCGACCCAGGCCATGCAGTCTCCTTATTTTCCCAGTGCCTGTCAGCTGTGGGGGTTTGGATGAGGTTGAGCCATCTGCAATTGAATCCTGACAAGACAGAGATGATGTTGGTGGGTGAGGGCTTGGGGGTGGTTGAATCTCCTCTTGTTGGGGGGGTTTGCCCCCCCATGGTGTCTCAAGTGCGGAGTCTGGGTGTGCTCCTCAATTCGCGGCTCAGTTTGGAATCTCAGGTTGTGGCGAGGAGTACGTTTCGGCAGTTACATCTTGTCCGGCGGCTTTGGCCGTATCTCTGACTCTGACCTAGCCACGGTCATCCATGCCTTCATCACCTCGAGGTTGGATTACTGCAACGCGCTCTAAGTGGGGCTGCCCAAGAAGCTCGTCCGGAGGATGCAGCTGGTGCAGAATGCCGCGGCCTGTCTCCTGACAGGGGCGGGTCGCAGGGAGCCCATGACACCAGTGCTCCGGGCTCTGCACTGGCTTCCTATAAAGCACTGGGCCAGGTTCAAGGTGCTGGTTTTAACCTTTAAAGCCCTTCACGGCCTGGGCCCTGCTTATCTGCGGGACCGCCTCACTCCCCATGTGCCCGTGCGACCCTTGAGATCGTCCGTGGGAGCCTTTTTGGAGGTTCCCCGGGCGAGGTGGGTGGACACCGATGTTAGATCTTTTTCGGTGGTCAACCCTGTGCTGTGGAATTTGCTCCCGGAGGAGGCTCGGCTGGTTCCCACTCTCCTGCTGTTTCGGCGTATATGTAAGACCTGGCTGTTCCGTCAGGCTTTTGGCGAGGGGTAGGGGAGGGGGGCTTTCCCCCACATATTGTATTTTAAATTATTTAAATTTTTTATATTTTAATGAATGTTGTTCACCGCCCCGGGTTGCCCTGTGGGCAGGAGGGGCGGGATATAAATTTTAAATAAATAAATAAAGCATTTTTTGCCAGATTGCCTCCCTTTCACGATCTCAGCCACAAACGTCTGCAGACTGTTACATTCAAAGCTACTTCCCTCGATGCCCAGAAGAGGATGTCTGTAGGCCAATCTGCTATGAAGGAGTATGCCAATTGAATTCTGGTGGCAAGTCGCCTGGTCAGCTCAAGGGAGAAGGCAGTGTCCCTACCCTGTCTGATCCATTTCATAACAGCTCTCGCAAAGTACAAGGTCAGAGTAGCCATTTTAATTACTGCTGAAATTTCCTCAAAATTTCTGCAGAGGCCGACCTCAATTCCCTTGTCTGTAGGGTCCCTTGGAAAACTCTCCCACTCCATAGGAAAGATGGATTTTTTGGCCAGTGAGGCAGCAGCCGCATCCATTTTAGGTGTGACCAGCAGAGAGCCCTTGCTTTTCATCAGGGTGTACAGGGACTCTTGCATTTTATTCAGTTTAAACACCCTGGTAGCGTGCTGCCAGTCAGCCTTTACGATTCTCTCTCAAAGGCCCTATCTAGCAGCATGCCCCTATCCCTGGACTAGGTCCTAGGAATGTATTCCCTATCAGAGTCATCCCCTGAGGAATCTGAAGAGTCCTTATTGGACTTTTTCTCGAGATTCAAAGCGCTGCACACCTGTACATGCACTTGATCTCTTTATTTAATAGAGAATCTATTTGGGTTCCTCAAGGGCTCAAAGGGGGAGTCCGGGATTTGATCCTCCTCAAAGGGAAAGTGATGGGCCCCATCCTAGGCTCCTTCTGCGGCCACCTCATTCCCACTATCTTCGTCCTGTCCATCAGGAGGGTCAATGGCTAGTCTTTTCTTTCTACAAAGCCTTTTTGCTTAGATGGTTGGACGGGGGCGGGGGGAGGACTCCTGGCCTGAGGAGGTTCACCTCCTCTCTTCATGAGCTACCATTAGAGCCCCCCCAAGGGTCCTGGAGACTCTAGCAGGCCTCTGCCCCTCCTAGGTGCTCCGTGGGCCAGATGTGTCCCCTTCCCTGATGGGTTTTCTTTCTGGGTTTCCGGGGGGGGTGGGAGGGTTTGCCGGCCGAGCTTCAAATTCTTCAGGAAGTTGAGGATCACGCCCAAGGAACAGCATATGGGGGTCTGCTACTGGGTTCCCTGTGTCGTCTTCATCTCCCACTGGATCCAGGCTATGTCCCCTTCTGACAGCCACCATTTTGCGCTCTGGCGTGAAACCACCCCAGGCAGAATGCCGCCTGCCCCCAATATGGCTGTTACTCCAGCCTGCGCCTCATCCAGCTGTCACCGCCTGAGTGCTTCCAGACAGATCTCTACCCTTGCCGTTGCTATGCTTTCTCTCAGGCCGCGAGGAGGCTTCCTACAGCCTCAGCCTGTTGCAGCTGCCACTTGAGTGCTCCTAGAGCGTGTTGTGGCTGGGGGTGTACCAGGAGGCCCACTGACAGTCTGGAGGCCCCCCCATGGGGGTACTCCACTGCGACCGCTCCTCCTGGCTTCCGAACCCCTAGGAAGTGGAGCTCCTGGGAAAAATCTCTCACTGTCCGCCCGAGGGTAGCGAAATGGTGAACCGTGGAGGACATTCGCTCTTCCCGGCACCTGCAGAGCAGCAAATGAGGAGGCCCTGCCTATCCCACTGAGTTTTGGTTTCCTTCTGGACAGAGGACGAGAAGCCTGCATCCTGGTGCTCTGGAGGTAGACATTCAGCTGAATCACTGGTGGGTCAGTTCCCCTCTGAGCATGATCCAAAACGGACGTCTGCCTCCTGCTGGTCAAGGTGGAGATCTAACAACATGGTAAATAGCTTGCCATCCAAGAGGAACCCCTGGCAGAAAGATACACACCTGAAGTGATAAAATCTCAGAGGTAATCTTACCTGGAAGATTATACTGATAGTAGTCGGGATCTTCAGATTCTTCTTTCACTGTTACCATCTCCAATGCAATTCCTGTAGAACCAACAACAGTTGCCCACTTGCATGTGCAGACACACACTAAAAGTCAGCCTGACCTCTATTGCCCTAAGGGGACTGGTTTGTTTACCATGCAGAAAAGTGTCCTAGATATGGACAAAGACAGTAGTATTGTTGTATTCCAGGTTTCTTATCAACCTTAGTGAATGGTTATTATTAACTATTATTATTATAAGCATTTATATAGTGCCAGCAAAGTACCTGGCGCTTCACAGCGAATAAGATAGACACGGTCCCTGCCTGAGAGCTTACAATCTAAAGACAGGGGGAGGGGAGACAGGGAAGGGGGAACAGGGAGAGACAAGGGATGCAACATTCATGAGGATGCGAGAACTCAGGTACACGTTCTTGGCTTGGTTACAGTACATTGGGAGTTTGCAGACAAGAGGTGGGGGATAATCCTGGGTGGGGATGATTAGCAGGAGTTAGGAAGGGCGGAGCGGAGCGTTAAGAGGAAGAGGTGGGTTTTGAGGAGGGACTTGAAGGTGTGGAGGCAAGGCAGATGAGGGCAGGGAGGGAGTTCCAGGCGTGCGGGGCAGCGAGGGAGAAGGGACAAAGGCGGTAGGGGGAGCATGGGAGGCGTGGAAGGGTGAGGGAGGGGATGGAAGAGGAGCGGAGTGCTTGAGCAGTGGTTCAGAGGGAGATCAGGGCAGAGAGGTTGGGGAGAGCGAGGTTGTGAAGGGCTTTGTAGGTAAAGACGAGGAGCTTGTGCAGAATACGCTCAGGAAGGGGGAGCCAGTGGAGAGAGGAGAGGAGAGGAGAGGCTGCACATGGTCAAAGCAACGGGCTAGGTGGATGATCCTGGCAGCAGAGTTTTGAACAGAGATGAGGGAAGCAAGGTGAGAGTGGGGATGGCCAGTGAGGAGGAGGTTACAATAGTCAAGGCGTGAGATGACTAGGGCGTGGCTGAGAGTTTGGGCAGAGGAGAGACAGAAAAGGGCGGATCTTAGCAATGTTGTGGAGGGAGAAGCGGCAGGATTTGGCCACAGAGTCAATGTAGGGTTTGAAGGTGAGGTGTGAGTCGAAGATGAAGCCCAAGCTACAGGCTTGGGGGACAGGGAGGATGG
>QEPC01015455.1:712488-771263 GCA_003113815.1 Sphenodon punctatus | reverse complement strand
TGTCTAGCGAGGGAGATAGCAGAGTTGAGCAATGAGAGGCAGAATTTGAAGTGGAGGAAGTCAGCACGGTAGTGGGATTTGTGCCAGAGGCATTCAGCAGCCCGGGTGCAGGAGCGGAGATGGCGAATGGTGGGGGTGAGCCAAGGGCAAGGGTTACGGGAGCGAGCTTATAATCAGAGCTGGTCAGTTAAGCAATACTTTATTTTCCAAATTTCTAACCATATAGATTCAATCTAGAATTATTTCCTTGTTTATCATAGTTATTCAGCAATGAAAATGTTTGCATCCTTGGTACAGAAGCAACACTTGAATTTCTTGGGCAATAGCACTAAGTAGCCATGAACTGGTCTACAATGTGCTCAGCAATCCTCTCTGTATGTCTGAAACCTATTTCTAGAGCGAGAGAATGTACAAGACGTTTAGATTGGATGAAGATCAGCCAAGGTATGTGCAAAGTAGTATTTAAAAATCACATAATAGTTGTAGCATAGTTAGCAGTTTGAGTTCTCTCTACCTCAGATTGTGTTCATGCCAAATAAATACATACTAAACATTACTGTCCTTGGTTTTTGTGATGTATGCAGCTAGTCAAAACTGTTCAAAAGAACTAAGTTCCTCATTACTTCTCTCTGCTAAAGAATATAATCATTTCTAATTTTTGACCTTTCAGGGCACACATTAGGACCACATTTTCAAGCTCTCTCCACAGTCGTATGTGTTGTAACATACTCTTCAAACAAAAGCTGCGCTCTTCACAAATTCAAATAGTTTGAACAGTTGGGGTTTTAAAGCAGAAACAATTATGGAGTTGCAAAAATGTTTAATAGGCTACATACTTGACCTGCACAACATTTGTGCATGTACATTAGTGTCAGAGCCCGGTCTTGAACCTCTGGCCCTGGGGGGCCTCGCTGTAGCAGCTTGCGCCACCAGGTGCCTTGGTAGCCTGTGCCTTCCGCCTCATCATTATGTCTCCTCCTACATTTCCGCCTGTTGTGTGTCCCGTCCCTGTTCACCTGTTGGCCATTTCGGGTGCTTGCCCCGACTTCCTGATTGGCCACCAGGTAGTATTTAGGACCTTCTGGTGGCCTCGGGTAGCTGGTGGAGCAACTGCTCTTCGCGGCACTTGATTCGCATGCCTCTCTGGGTCTTGCGAAGCATAGACCTGTCTCTCTCTCTCACTTGTGTCTGTGGTGTTCCCCAATCCTATCTGGCTAATAGCTGCTAATGGAACTATCTTCCAGAAAACTTGTCCAAACCTCTTTTAAACTCAGCTATACTGCTGGCCTTGACCACCTCCCCTGGCAGTAAATTCCACAACCTAATTGTACGCCAAGTGAAAAAATACTTAATTGTTTTTCTTTAAACACAGATTTGTATTTTAAATGAATTTTATATTGTTTTATTTTATCTGTCTGCTGTGAAGCACTCCAAGCACCATTTGGCGAAGGGCAGGTGAGAGGGGCATACAAGTTTGTTATAGTCCCACATTCCCATCCACGAAGACATTTTCATTCGAAAAAGGCAGTCGAGGAAATGAGTACTTGTGACCAATGATGTTATATAGGATTTAAAAAGACACGGCGCAGTTTGCTTAAATAAAGGGCCTTCCTAAAATTATTTCTCAGAATAAAGCAGTTATTTTTTTTATTTGCTTGCTCCATTTAACACTATCCAAGAACAAGCTTGCTTGCTCTAAATAGATAGCAAAGAGAGATAAACAGTCACATACCAGAATCCTCATTTGGTTCCGTTTTCACTTGGACTGGAGGAGGGCAGCTAAAGGGGAAAATATTAAAGAAATTTACTATGAAGTTTCCGCAGTGGTTGGCATTGTCAAACATTAGTAAATTGGAAGTGATACAAGAAAACAAAACCAGTAAAAGTTTGTGTCCTTTATTTGGGACAATTGTTAGTCGGGGTATTTTTACATTTCCTAAAGGTGTCTTGACACAGCGGCCCCTATGGTACCCCATTTTAGCTAACTGGAAGTATCCCACATGACTCTTATATAGCCATGCATTTTTTATCCCCAAACTTGGGGCTTGTAAACAAGCAGCACAATCCTCAAGCTGTTTAGCGGTGGCACAAACAGCACAAATTTTAAACTAGTCTCGTTATAACGTTAAAAATATCACATCAGTGCCACTCAAGAAGAGGTGCATAAACACAAAACTTTTTAAAAAAAAGTTTACCAGAAATACTTATGATCACATTCCTGTTCAAGATTTTGCCAATGGGGGTGTGGGAAGGGAGGAGTGGGAGAACATGTTACACTTGCTGTACATATCTATGACACACTCTTTGGTGGATTGTAGATTAAAAACTCTCCTAAGGACTGTAATCAAAGTTTGCTTTCTGATTAAGTCTTACCGGCTTTTATATACTTGAGGTCAAAGTGACTGGAAGTTTGACTTGTCTTTGATTCTGGATCAAAGGCTATTAAAAAGTTTAGTTGGATTAAGAAGTTCAATTTAAAAAAAAAGAAAAAAAAAAAGAAAAGACAATCCAGTACAAATTCAGACACCATGTAAAAAAGCCGGCCACCTACAGAAAAATGTACAATTACGCTGCTATAAACTCTTCTAAATATTTGTCCTTTATAGCTTTAGGAAATAGTTGTGTCTATTGTTCAATACTGGCAACATTGTTTACCTTCCACTTGAGGGCGATACCGTGTGTGAGGAATCTGTAACAGTAACATGTGAACCTGAAAAGGAAAAGAGAGTCTGAAGTTGCAACATCTCAGTGGCACAATTTTCCCTTTTCAAAAACCGGGATATTTACTTCAGACTTTGTCCCAAATGATGATGGAAAAACTGATAGACCAAATTCTCTCTCCAACTAGCGGAGAGCACAAGGGAAATTGTACTGGTTCGTTAATCAATTGACTAAGTTAAAGAACAAGTCTGGATATCTCTAATGAACAGAGCACTTTACTTGCAAACACACACTGTATAAATATCAGTACTACAAAGAAAACTGAAAGGGGAGAAAAAACACAAACTATTAAATATGCTACTTACCTAGGAGTTTCTTTGGCTCTAGGAAAGGCCTACACGGAAACAAAGAAAGATACATTATCTAAAAAGAGAAATCACTAACCAGTGGGTCTATTTTTTAGGACTAACAATGTCTTTTAAATATAAAGACAAGTTACTGGTAACCGTCATTCCTCAAGATGGCTCTGTGCATTCCCAGTGTTGGTTGTGCATGCACCGCACCCCTTCTCCGTATAGCCTTCAAAACAGGCATCATCGGCAAGGGACGAGCTCCACTCCTTCCTCAATGCGAGACTTGCAGCACCACCAAGCTAGGATATAAAGGGGAGGGGGTTGTTTCGTTCTCCCCACTTTTCCCACTTGATAACATATTGGGGCGGAAATACTTTAGGGGTGGAAAGAACGTAATCAGGGGCGATTCTCTGAATCGAAAGAGAAGACTGTTCTCTCTGCTGTTCCTGATCACTTATCTTTTGTTTTATCAGGCTGGCAGCCCCTTTATAGCCCAAAGGCAACAAGCTCTTTCTAGAGAACCCCAGTTTATGGAGTTCTAGTTCAACAAGATCACTTCATGGGTCATTTGTTATTGGACAAATAAAGGTCAAAAGTGACATTGCAGAAGATGGAAAAACAGCCACCTTTAGCCAAAATTTGAGAATGAGTATCAGCACCTGAGCCCTGATAGAACAAACAACTATCTCAGCCCTCAAAATTACTTGAGGGACACAGGGCGGTAATCCCAAAATTGTATGTAAGAAACAATTTTGTATACCTTCAAGTTTATCCAAATATGGTAAACCCCAAATGGCTATCGCATAAAACAGTTGTGTAATCACCTTGGCTTTAAAGAGACGCAGAGCGGATCTGACCAGTCTTCCACCAAACGAGTGGAAAAAACTCACAACAGTATTGGTGGTTTTCCGAGCTTGCAGCCTAGCAGCTTCAAAGTGGGGGGACCAAAGGCAAGATGCAGAAAATACTACCCCCAGGTATTTGAAATGCCATACCTGTAACGCCGTACCTGTTTGATGTTAGCATCAGCAATAGACCACCTATATTGTTGTCGGGTGTAACCTGCAACCATGACCTTGGTCTTGGCATGGTTAGTGACCATGTTTTCTTGGTTGCAACGAAAAGAGAACCTATCCATGCTCCGACAAAGACCGACCTAGGCCATTGATAATAGAACTGTGTCGCTGGCATACAGCATGATAGGTAATCTTTGCGTGCCCAACTCTGGGGCATGAACGTCACAACCCGCCATGAAGGGAATCAAATCATTAACATAAGAGTCTGAACAGGGCTGGGGCCAATATACAGCCCTGTCGAACCCCTCTATGCAAAGGAATATCATCTGTGAGCGGGCCATACCTAGTAGGGCGTACCTGGAGTGAGTTATTCTGATGAAGTTTAAGTAATAGGTACAAAAGACGGCCATCTATCATGGTCCCCCTGAGTTTTAACCATAAGCACTCTCTGTCTATAGTATCAAATGCCGCTCTGAGGTCTGTAAAACAACAGAACAGCGATGTTTTCTTTGAATGCGACACGTACTTAGATATCACGTTTGAGAACGAAAACATGGTCAAGAGTGGAGTGGCCCGCTCTAAAGCCAGCCTGTTCTGGAAAAATGATAGAATGTTCATCCAGCCATGCTTGAAGCCTAGAATGGAGATATTTGGTGTACATTTTCCCCACGACGGAGAGGAGGCTGACTGGCCTATAATTAGCAGGAACCTCCGGGTCTCCTTTTTTAAAGATTGGAACCACCAGGCTTTTTAGCCAGTGTTTGGGAATCATACCTGTTGCATTAACGATAGTAAATAAAGGGGCCAACAAAGAGGCCCACCAAGAGGGCTCAAATTTCAAGAGTTCAGGGGGAATATAATCAGGTCCCGGGGCTTTGTCGTTCTTAGCAAAACTATAAGATCATACAACTCCTCCTTCGTAACTGGTTGCCAGACTTTGAACCTATCAGGGGGTTGAATCTCTATCACCCCCACAAAGTTATTAGGTTTGGAATACAGCACTTCGAAATGGTGCTGCCATGCTTCCAAGGGAGGCATACTATTCGAACCTAGAGATCCCCCCAGATTCGCTCGTGTTATAAGGAACCAAAACCGACTGGTGTCCTTAGCCAAAGCGGCCTGATGCAACTGGTGCCACCTATCCTTTTGATGCAACAATTTCTTTTGACATAGCAGGGTCCTATAAGATTTCCTACATTTTGGCACAAAGAGTCTAGCATCCTTAGAGGGGAATTTCCCCATTGTCCTTATAGCCTTCCTCAAAGTGGTCCGCTCCTTCCTACACTCCTTCTCAAACCAGTTGGGGAATTGGGTGGTATAGGTACTACACGTGTGCTCTTAGATGACAAGTGTACAATGAGCATGCTAGACAAAGTTTCGAAAGTCACAACAGAACCCGAGTCCAGGGCTTGGAATTGATTACATAAGGTCCGAACTGGCTCTGAGCATATAAATGCTAAAGGCATCACCCAATTCCGGGGTCCATTTCCTACGATCTAAATAGGTTAAGGACCCGTTCCGGGCTTGGACTGAAACATTTGAAGCCAGCCGTTTCCTTAGAGCCAATTGCTGGGGGTTTTGAATTAGCAAGACTAAAGGGAGATGTTCTCAGTCACTGCAAGAATTTTTAGTTCCAGCGTGAGAAACCAGCAGCTATGAGGTATAAGCATATAATCTATCACACTGGATCCTAATACTGAGTGGAATGTAAAATTCCCCTCCAAAACACCTGGCAAGAGACAGTTCAAAATTGTTAAGTCCAGGTCATTTTGTAATTGAGCCATTTTTGAGGCCCAGGTCCACATACCTTATCCCTAGATGTATGTATATTATTAAATGGGGGAAAGGTATCAGGCTCCAAAGTTACTAAAGTTTCTGCTGGGTTCCCCGTACGCACATTCGTATCACCCCCCAGAATCAAAATGGCCCTCGAAAATTTAGCGTAGGCCTCTTTTATAGCCCTGATAACAAATGCCCAAATATCCTTGTTATAATATAAAGAAATAGCAGGTGGGACATATATATATTGGCTAATAATAGCTCCAGGCCATGCGGGAAAATACAATGCCAGAGGGCAAAATAAGATGTAAAATTTTGAATCAGCCTGCAATTGGCCCACAAAGTTTCTCTAATTAGCAAGGCCAGCCCTCCACTTGCCCGGCCTTTGTTGCAAAGAGAGGCTGCTTTTAAACTGCGGGTATCAAAACCATAACAGTAGATCCCACTCTCGCACCATGTCTCTTGCAACAGGAAAATATCATATTTGGTTAACAAGATTTTGAAATCTGGATCTATTGCACGCTGTTTCCAGCCAGCAATATTCCAGCTAACATGAATCAGATGGGCGGGACCTGTCCCATCCAGTCAGACCGAACGGGGAAAAGATTCAGGCTCAGAACTCAGATGATCCATCTGGCCCTCAGCAATAATGTCCTTACACTATCTCCTAGATCTGTGGAGAGTGCCAAGGGTACTGAGGGCTCCAACCTTATCTTCATTAGATCTTCTATACTCTGTCCAATAGTGCTCTTAATTAAAGTGCCACTCGGGATCAGCTTCTCCTTCTGTATGCAAGCTCCATCTGTACTAACAGGTGGACTTAAATTTATGGTAGCCAGCATAGGATTGCCTGAAGGCTCTGGCTGCCCATACTCTCCAGGCATACGCTCATGGGAACCACCAATCTGCTCAGGAGGAGGAGAAAGAAGGGTATGGCTCCTCGTGGCATCATCAAGGTCTAAATGCTCTGCTAGGGGTGCAAAGCGGTTTGAAGTCAAGACTTTGTAAGGTAAAGACTCCTGAGCGGGAGAAACAGGAACAAAAAGGAGTCAAAAAGCTCTCTATCTTCCACTGTTTAGGGGATTTCAACAGTGGAGGAGAGATAATAGCAGCTTCAGCTCTGGAGCATTTAAGCCGAGACATGGTAAAACCCTAAGAGGTCAGATCCCTTCCACCCCAAGTCCAGACACCCCAAGTCAGCAATGCCACAAATTCCCAAAACGTTAAATAGAAGGACTTCTAGTCCTACAAATACCACAGATCCAAAGCAGTAGGGGCCAGACAGCACGCAAGCACACGCGCACACCAGTTCAAGCCGCTGCTGCCCGTCCAGCACCTAAGGACGCGCGCACAAGTGTCGAAGTCCCTCTCACTTTATGTATTATTTCTAGCACTTCATCAGGTACGTCTTGTATGGTTGTCAGCCTTGGATCAGTCAGGCTGTTAAATTCAAAGTGTTGAGATTTGGGTGCAGAACGTTCTCATGATCTTTCATCAACAAGTCTTATCTGAGCAACAGTGCTGCCGGAGCCATTCTGGAGCAATTAAGATCAGCCGTGCTTGATCCTGTCAAGTGTTTTGTAACACTGGCTACCACAGATACTGGTGAGAAGGCATAGTGAAGTCTGAAGTTCCATGGAATCATGAAAGCATCTCCCAGCTCTTTGGGATGTATCCCTCCCTTGCCCCCAGAGCAAAATGTTTCCACGTATACGTTGTCCAACGTGGCAAAAAGTTCTACATCTAGCAGTCTCCAGGTTGCAAACAATTGAAAGATGTTATCTTTTAACGTCCACTCATGTTAGTCTGATATGATCTGCTTAGAGTGTCTGCTAGTGTGTTTTGTACGTATTCCTGGGACATGCACTACTCTGATTGACATAAATGTTGTGGACTTGTACACCAGTTCCAGATCGCGTCTAACAGTTTGGACAAGTGAGGTGATTTTGTTCTTCCTTGTTTGTTCAGGTGCCACATTGAAGATGCACTGTCGGTTAGAATTCCCACCATATGTCCTTCAAGAAGATTTATGAAAAATTTCAGAGCTAGCTGTATTGCTTTTAGTTCAAGGAAGTTGATGTGGTCTTCTCTCTCGTCCACTGACCTTGTACCTTTTGGCCTTGACAATGGGCTCCCTGGCCAAACAGGGATGCATCCATTGTCAATGAGATGTCTGGTGTTGGTAACTGGAAAGGCATTCCTTTGGGTACGTGGTTGGGATGTTTCCATCACTTGAGGGATGTTATCACTGTAGGTATATGGTTAGATGTTTAGAGAGAGAGATGAAGCTGGGGTGCTAATGATGCAGAATCCATCTTTGGAATACTCAAAAGCGTAGTTGGGCATAAGGCATGACCATTGTCACAGATGCCACCAAGCCCATTAATCGTAGAATACTGATTGCGTTGGTTGCCTCTAAGTGTTATACTGTGATTTTGAGAATTTCAAGCACTCTCTTTGTTGATCTCACAATTTTTAGCACCTGATTTTTTGTTGTGGCATGAAGCAGTCAGTTGTTGAGGTAAGGAAATGTGGATTCCTTATAGTCTTAACGCAGCTGTAATTACAGTCATAGTCTTGGTAAATACTTGTGGAGCTGTAGAAAGACCAAAAGGTAGTACTTTGCTATAAATGACTAGCATTACCAATAGTTAAGTATTTTCTATTATTTGGTTTTAGAGGTATACAAAACCACATGTCTTTTAAGCCAATAGCTGCAAACCAATCATTTTTTGTTAGACACAACAGTAGCTTTGTGACAGTTAACATTTTAAACTTGTGTGTTTTTTATAAATTTGTTCAGTTTTCTAAGATCCAATAAGGGTCAAAGTCCACCATCCCTTTTACGGACTACAAAGTAATGGCAGTAGAATCCCTTCCCACAGAATTCTTTGGGCACCTCTTCTATTGCTCTTTGGAGGAGTAAAGCTTCAATCTCCTCTGTTATTTTTGTCTTGTGAAATGTGTCCCTAAAGAGGGATGGGGTAGAGGGGTGGGGACACGGTAAGATTCTAAATTGGATGGAATATCCATACTCCACTATTTTGAAGACCCACATGTCAGTTGCTATTGTCTTCCAGAACGGCAAAGCAGCTTTTAGATTTGTGGAAATGTCAGGGATAGTGTTGTGGCTCTTGACGTAGACGTTAAGCTCTCGACTCTATTTGTGCCCCAGGGGCATTATCTTTCAGTGGAGGTCTGTTCCTAGGCCTTTGTCTTGGCTGTCTCCTCCTCTGATAATGTTGTTGCTGGTACCTCCTAGAATAATAATAATAAGATTGTCCGTAGCATCTACGATTGTAAGATGACGACCGAGTTGCATCTCTCTTGCTCTGGTCATGCAGCAGTTTCAGTCTCATCACAGTATCTATTGTGGTCTTAACTAGAATCACATCTATTGTCTTTGAAAATAAACCCACTCCCCATTGAAGGGGGGAATCTTCTATTTTAGCTTGTTTTCTGGGGCCAAAGCTATTGATCTTAGCGATGCACTATGGCATTGTATTATTGTGCAAGCCACCAAGTTTCTTTTTACTTATTTTATTTTTACCCCATCCTCCGAAGACTTGGGGCATTTCTTGCCCACAGTCTGCAGTGTTTTCTACCGCTTTTAATGGAAACCTCACTGCTGTCTGACCCTCTGTATAGAGGGCATGAACTTCTTGCTTCACCTGTTCTGGAGGCTTCCTGCTGACTTCAAGAGCTTTTTCCCCACAGTAGGTGTTGGTAGCCAGATAGGACAGAGATAATTTGCTATTCTCCTAATGAGGGCTGTGCAAGTAAATGCGTTTCTGCCTGCTATATCCATTCGACATCCCTCTCTGTCCAGAGGGGATATAATGTGCGCTGCAGATGTAGTCACCGAGTTGATGGTTGTCGATCTTTGCCTCTTGGAATACAATGCATTGACCAGCTAATTTGGTGGTGGGTGTTTAAAGAACATGGGCTTGTCATCTGACGCCAATGGGTACGTACGGTTAGCATGTGTATTCACCGATGGAGGCTAGCATATCCATACTTCCATAGCAGTATTAATTATATTTTTGAAGAAAGGAAGTGTTACTTTCCCAGGATCATCCCCAGATAATATATCAAACTAAGGAGCTGCTGGAGCCTTTTTCGCTACTTTCACAGGTAGTTTTGGCATTGCCATATTAAGTCGCCACAGTAGCTTTTGAAATGAATTAACCAACAAGTTTGTTGGCAGTTCAGATACTGTATCATCAGAGTGTGGAGACTCTGCAACCACTGATGGTGATGTATCAGATTCAGAAGATGAATGAGGTGGTCTTTGTGTGAGATCTGGCAGGGGTCCCAACATCTCCTCTAAGAGGGGCTGTTCTTGTGGTGCAGGCTGACTGGGAGGTAAATTGTCCTGAGGCACCGGTTGCAGTGAGATAGGAGTAGCTCATGGAGATGAAGGTTTATTGATGTTCTTGAGGATGTCCTGGAAGATGTTGGGGAGCAGTGTCTACTTCTGTCTGGGTGGTTACAGCATGAAGGTAATCTAGATCTTGAGCAGACTGATGGGACAGCATCGGGAATTACAAGAACGCCTACTACATGGGGAATCAAATGAAGAATGCTGTCTGTGTGATCTAATGCTAACCTGGGGTGAAACCAGGTGCTGGCCACTACTTAAACCTTGGAGAGTAAGGTGTCTGAGTGAAGTGCAGATTCTTTGCAACTGATTATGGAAAGGTCACTGCAGTCCGAGTCCAGATACGATCCCTGGGAATGAATGAATCCCACTGGTGTGGATGGTTGCTCAAGTGATTGTAGGATTCTTATAAGAGATTCTTATCTGCCTTGATGTGAAGATGATGGTATCTATTGATTTGTCTACAACTTTATGTATTTTAGTGGGAGTTAGTATTTTTGCATTAGCTGAGGTACCTAGTACAGTCGGCATCTGTGTTTTACTAGTTTGATCCTTGTCACTTGGCACCACTGCATGAGGCGTCCGTTCCAGCTGTGCCAGCTGTGCAGGATGGTCTCCATGCTGCATCTGCTGCTGATAGGGTTGTAGATTTTTGGACAGAGTCCAGTACCACCTTTTTTTCCTTGCAGTTCTGGGCAGCACTCGGTCATGAGGGCTTGTCCCGGTTTAAAGTGTGGTTGAATATGCTTTTGTTTTCTTTTCAGCATCCTGGTCAGTTCTCTGCAAGTCCAGGGACTCATTCTTTCTCTCCTTATTTTAGTTTTACAAGAGTGCTTTTTGCTCTCAGAAGGTGCTGAATCTGCAGGCTTGAGTATGTGTGTAAGTCTCATCTGTGCAGAAACGAAAGGATTGAGGATGCTTGGTTCCGCCCGTCCCTCCGGTATGGAAACTCCCCATACCAAGGGTCGGTGCCGGTGATTTATTTACTTCTGGAGAGGTTCTGGTCTTTGCCTGAGGAGAAAACATTATAGATTTAGAGAATACTGTCCATGAAGGAGTGAGGGGCTTCTTCATAAGGGACAACTGAAGTCTCGCTTGTCTGTCCTTTTTAGCCCCGAGGGTTACAATGAGACAGGCTAAGAAGCCTGTAGGAGAGTGCTCTTTGCCCAAACGTACTAACCACTTATTGTACAAGTCAGTTATAGAATAGGGTTTTTTGGCAAGTTATGCACTTTTTGAACCCTCCTTCTTAGCAGATATATTGTAAATTAAACCTGGTCTCCTCCCCCATAAAAACGAATATTTCCAAGATGGAGTGACTAGAAAACAGAAATTGGGGGGAGGGGGGAGCAGGTTTTTGTTTTTTTTAAGAAGTGCTAGGAAGGTAAAGGGGACGATATCTACAGAACTGAAGAGTAACGTCGTGTCGCTTGAGTCTCTGGAGAACTTTCATTGCAGTTGAAAGAGAACCGAGGAGAATAGAATAACCCTGCCCATTTATACCCTAGCTTGGCGCACTGCAGGACATACGCTGAGGGAGAGCTCTTCCTATGCTGACTGCTTTGAATGCTCCGTGGAAAATGGCTGTGGTGCGCACGCATCAAACCGTGGGAATGCATGCAACCACTTGAGGAGGAAACGTGCAAGTGTCTTGAAATTAGCCATTTTCATTTTAGTTAACACGAGGCGAGCCTGTTACCTTTTGACGACAAAGGTGATACTAGATTTGTTTTCCAAAATCCATTTCAGCGTGGTAACATCATAATTTGATGGATGCTTAAAGGCGACACCTTCTGGCAGGCCTTGCACTACCACAGCAGACTGGTCTCTTTGAATCTTCTCATACGGCACTGGAACAACTGTTGACTTCCCTAAAGCTTTGCCTGGAGAAGTAAATTATTGGGTGTTCAAGAGTACTTAGACGAAAGACAAAGTTACACCTGTTTATTTTTCCCCTTTTCCCTGAGCACTGAGGTTCTCTCTATGTCCCTGAACCAATACTTGCCCTCACAATGGATGGAACCAGCCAGGCTTCTGTCAGACGTTCCTTATGTCCTCGCTGCCCCCATCCCCAACTGATGCTGTCCTGTCACTCAAGGTCTCTTTCTCTCTGTAACTAAGCTAAGCACATGCACCCAAGAGTCTCAACTTTAAATGTATCCTCCATCTCTCCCTATGTTGCCCTCTCCCTTTTCTCCTGCAAGTCATCCAGAGTAGGATGTCCTATATGAGGGCTGTCCTATATTCAGGGCCCTAATTCTCGGGAGGCTTGGTGTTCGGTTCCGCGCCTCACCGCACTGGACTCCCCAGCCTCCCAGATGCAGCACGGGTTGGCACATCTAGATGTGTATAAGAGACAGCCCCTTTCCTTCCCAGCCTGAGATGAATCTGGCAGCGGCACTGCAGCACCTTCTTGCACACAGCAGCGTGCTCTTCAGCTGTTCCTTCTGGCAGCTTCCTGGCCCCTCCCAACAGGGCCTCCCAGAGCGACATGGCCAGATGAAGTCACCCGGCTGCGTCGGTCTGGGAGGCCCTGTTGGGAGGGGCCAGGAAGCGACCTGAAGAGTGCTTAAAGGAGCTGCTGCTGCCGCTGCCGCCGCCAGCACTATATCTGTAGATTTCATTTACTAGGCTGGGGTGTGTGTGGGGGCGTGGAAGCCCTGGCAGCCCACCCCAACACAGCCTGGGGTGGGTGGGAGGGGAAGCCCCGAAGGTTTATTCACCCCCTCTCCTGCCCCACATCTCCCCAGCACAGGCTGGAAATTCTAGGCTGGGAGAAGTGGGGCAGGAGATTCCGTGGGAAATTCACAAATTGCAGACCCGCATTTGGCTCAGGGCCCTGCCTATATTTGTTTGCAGGCTGTGCCCTGGCATGGTGACATCAGCACCAGACAGGAAGGCATATGGGGAGTCTTGTGGAAACTTTGGCCAACAGTTTAAATGTGCATTGTTGATTGAAAACTTACACTTTGGATTCAACTATATTTCAAATGGAAAGCAGTAACTATAAACTGATTTCTCTCATTTTCTAATACTAATTCAGAAATTCCCAGGAAGAATATTGTTCTACTTTAAAAAAAAACCAAAAAAACAACAGGATTTACCATAGCAGAAACAGAAGAAGTCTTCTACTGACTTTTTGAGAGCTTCCAGTTCTACAGTATCCACAGTAATCCTGTTTAGAAGCGAAGCAGACTTTCTTTTCTGTAGTTCTGCAGCCTTTTCCTCTTCATTAACACCTGGAATTTAATTTACAAATCAGAGCATGAAATCTAATACTAATCCCCTAAAATCCCATCTACAGCAGCTCTGAGTTTTCTCCTTAAAAGGTATTTTTTGGTGTAAATGAGAAGACTATCTGCTTTTACAAACATACTGGATCTGTCTTTCATATGCAGGTTATACTTCAATTTATGTTTATGCCACAACATTATTTATTTTATTTATTTTGTAACATTTCTACCCCGCTCCCTCTTGCCTCAGGCAGCTCGGCGCAGATTATGAACAGATCCAGTTTATGAAGGCCACACATATCAAGCAAAAACAACCGAACACTGAAGAATAGAGTAGATACAAAGTTGGTTGCTTTTGAATGGGTGTTATTAATCTCTAAAGAAACACTTTAATAGAACTTAAGCGCAAAGCATTCAGTAGAAGAAATTATGAGATGCACAAGGGTAAAAGCATGTCAGCTTGCAGGTTTTATTTGAGGTCTAATTCAGGAATTGCACATCCTTTGTTCTACTTGTGGTATACATACTCGATTCTTTCTGAAAGAAGGGGTATGACCTTACCATACAACTCCTCCTATATAGTGGAACTTATTTACTGTTATTACTGGGAGGGAAGAAGTGTCATAGTCAAACTGGGATTAGGCAGTTCAGGGTTCTGTTCCTTTTTCTATTGTTTAAGCAAGAGTATCACCCAGAGGTGAAGAAAAGGTTAACTCCCTCAATCGTCATTAGCAGATTGAGAAGTTGCAATTCAGTTTACAGCCTTCAGTTCGGATGACAACATATGCATCTTCCATATACGCACCAGAATGCCTATGACAGGGATTCTCAACCCAGTGCTCAGCAGCATCAAAGTGCTTGGGCAATGGGTGAAAATGCTCCCCAAGCTCATTCATGCAAATTATGCAGTGCTCCCAAGTAGTCACTTATGTTACAAGTGCTCATAACTGGAAAAAGGTTGAGAACCCCTGGCCTACGAGATGGTCAACTAGTAAATAACATGCATATTGACAAAAATGAATACGTGTACATAAAATTACTTATTTTCTATTGTTTAAGCAAGAGAGTCATGCAAAAGGAGAAGAAACGGTTAGCTCCCTCAGTCATCATTAGCAGATGGAAAAGTTGCAATTTAGTTTGCATAAAATATAAAACTTTGTAACTTGTGACAAAACTAGGTAATATACGAATGAAAGTGTAATTTTTCAAGGAGATTCTAACTATGCTATATTCCCAATATGGCTCCCATCTGTAATAAATTTTATTTTTTACTTAAAATTTGTATGCCGCTCTATCCCCAAGGCTCAGGGGCAGATAACAGCACATAAAAAAGTAAAATACATGAACATATAAAAGTCTCCCTCCTTCCCACTCCCCGCCCCCCCCCCCAAAAAAACCCACCCCAACCCCTTACCACAACCCCTGTTCACCTTGCATGAGTTCATATACACAGCTTAGCTTAAATAAAGTATCATCATCATTAAATATCCTGGCTAAAGCAAGGGGTAATATTTACAGTACTTTTATATATCCCACTTTCAGAGCAGAAGGCACATGCTGCAGCATCCATCAACATTTAAAGTAGAAAACTGAAATAATGAAAGAGGAACTGCTGCAGTGACAAAAGTCAATCTTACTCATTTGCCTGTCAAGTGCTCTTCATGTTTATTGTTATAATGCTTGTCAATTCCTAACATGCATGTTTAAATATTGGGTTTGTTCAGTGACAACTTTACTCTTAAATTCCTCAATTAAATCATAATACTTAATTTTGGCTTCACAGTAACTCCCACTGCAATAGAATAGAAAGGAAAATTGGGCACTTGCCTCCTGAATTTTCCTTCTACGGGAGGTCCTCCTGGATGGCCAGCCAGCACAGTAGGGTAGATCCCCGTCACTACCAGTAGGAGGCAGACATACTAGATTTTGTGTCCCCACTTCGGGGATCTCCCTCTCATCCCCAGTGTAATCAGCGATCTTTCACACTGTTCATCCTATATTAGAGGACACTAATAACCTTAACCAATTTAACGAATAGCTAGAAAAACAACCTAACCAATTTATTATCTCCCGATAGGAGATCTACATCTCTGGAGGGTATAATTCCGGTCCCAGACGTCCGTTCCCCGAGTTGCCCCATTTTAAATTGTCTACTCAAATAAAAGAGGCTCCCCCCCAGAGTTATCTTCACTCCAGGTGGGTCTGGCCATCCAGGAGGACCTCCCGTAGAAGGAAAATTCAGGAGGTAAGTGCCCAATTTCCCTTTCTCCTTGGAGGTCCTCCTGGACGGCCAGCCAGCACAGTGGGGACCTTCCAAAGTTGCGTCCCCGAATGACCCACTTGTGCTGTAGGGAGGGAGAAGATTAATGCCCAGGCTCGATTAGCGCTCCATAGGAACTCACTTTCTATTAGATTACCGCCTGGAGCACCAGTCTCCCAAAGGCCACGTCGGTAGATTCTTGCAGAGGGATCCTATAATGTCTCGTGAAAGAATGAACCAACGACCAAGTTGCAGCTCTACAGATTTCCCCGTATGAGGCTGAATTTCTGAACGCCTGGGATGTCGCTGCCCCCCTCAAGGAATGTGCAAAAATCCCATCTGGAGGGATCTTGCCTTGTGCTCTATAGGCCTCCTTAATACACAGAGCTATCCATTTAGCTATTACCGCTGTAGAAGCTCGGTTTCCTTTATTCTGTGGGTTGAACGCCACAAAGAGAGCCGAAGTTTTTCTAAATGAGGAAGTGCGATCCAAATAAATTTTTAGTGCTCTCTTGACGTCTAGTTTATGCCACACCTGTTCTTGGGGGTGGGATGGCTGTGGACAGAAAGAGGGTAGAATTATTTCCTGTTCCCTATGGAAGAGAGAGTTTATTTTGGGAGTAAAGCTAGGGTCCAACCTGAGGACTACAAAAGAGTCCCTGAATGAGCATAGGTTTGGTTCGGTGGATAGGGCACTCAATTCTGAAACCCTTCTGCCTGATGTAATCCCAATCAAAAATGCTAGTTTTAGAGAGAGGTAATAAAGGAACACCTTCCTTAGAGGTTCAAAAGGAATGGTCGTTATGCCTTAAGTAATAAGTTTAAGTCCCAATATGGGAAACGATGCACCGTCGGAGGTGATACAACTCTGGCTGCCCTAATAGACCGGATAATGTGAGGGTGTCTGGTCACACTTCTTCCCTTGACGGTGCTAAGGACACTACCTATGGCCGCTACCTGTCTTTGTAATGTATTTGGTTTTAGACACCTACTTAGCCCGTCTTGAAGAAAATCTAGAATTACTTTTATGGTGGTCTTGACTGGTCTCACCCCTTTATTTTCACACCACCCCGCGAATCTAGCCCAGGTACTTTGATATATTCGTCTAGTCGCTGGGCGTCTGGACTGGAGCATAGTCTCCAGGACCTGTTGTGAATAACCTAATTTTCTCAGTGATCTCTCAATCTTCAGGCTGTCAGACTGAGAGATTCTGGGTTTTCGCGAATTATTGGGCCTGGGACAGCATGTCCTGTCTATATGGTAGTTTGAGATGGGCTGTCGTTGACATCGTCAAGATGTCTGCGAACCATGGGCGTCTGGGCCAGTATGGCATCACCAAAATCACTTCCGCCCGTTCCCTCTTGATCTTTACTACTGTCCTCTGGATCATGGGAAAAGGAGGGAAGGCGAACAGTAGTCCCTGTGGCCGTGCCAGGTTTAATGCATCGAATCCCGCTGCCTGTTGGTTTGGGACGCGAGAAAAGAATCTCTTTGTTTTTGCATTAGTCAAAGAGGCAAATAGATCTACTTCTGGTTCTCCGACAGTCTCTACTATCTTTCTGAACATCTTTGGGTGCAGAGACCATTCTCCTGGATCTATTATTTGCCGACTGAGCCAGTCGGCTTGCGTGTTCATCTCTCCCGATCTGTGTACTGCTCTGGTTGATCCCAGATTGGCTTCTGACCACCTGATTAATGCTGATGTTTGTTGGTGAAGGGCTTTCGATCGTGAGCCCCCCTGGTGGTTGATGTATGCTCTCGCTACTGTATTGTCTGTATAAATTAGAATGTGTTGTCCCCGGATCCAAGGTGTCAGTTTCTTTAGTGCTAGATACATTGCTCGGAGCTCTAGCCAACTGATGTGGTGTCTTTTCTCTCATGCTAACCACTTGCCCTGGAGGGATCTGTTCTGTATGTGAGCACCCTATCCAAACAGGCTTGCGTCCATGGTTATCGCTATTCTGTCAGGATCTATGACAGGGATCCCGGTTTCGATTCAGTTCTTTGACCCCCCCACCACATCAATGATCTTTTGACTGACAGATACAACCACCCAAGGGTTCTCCCCCCACCCCCCACCCCCACACACAGTGTCAGTTGATCCCGCCATGGCCTCAGCAGTCTCTGGAGTGGTCTTGCATGGGACCTGGCCCATCTCAGTATCCCCAAGGCATGATATCATACTGCCCAGAAGACTGGCCAGTTCTTTGAGCCTGGACTTCCGGCTCCTGCTGACTTGTCTGATTAAGTTCATCAGGGTTTGACATCTCTGTTGGGACAGTTACATCCTGTAGTTGCAGGTGTTCAAAATTACTCCCAGGTGTTCCAGTGTCTGTGATGGTTCCAGATGGCTCTTCTTGAAATTTACTAGGAAACCAGATAGTGTATCACCTTGCGTACGTCTGCGACAGCTTGAACACAATTTGGTGAGCGTATCAGAATAGCGTCCAAGTGCGGGTGTATCTTGATCCCCTCCCCCTTGAGGTTTGCTATGAGGGGAATCAAGACTTTAGTGAATGTTCTGGAAGATGTGGCCAGACCAAATGGCAGTGCCGTGTATTGCCAATGTTCATGCACATACTGGAACCGTAGCCACTTCCTGTGTGTCGGTAGAATAGGTACATGGAGATATGCCTCCTTGAGGTCTAGAGATGTTGGCAATTCGCCCAGAGATAGCGCCGCTCGAATGGACTGTAGAGTCTCCATTTTGAACCTTCTTGTTCGGACGCACTTGTTTAATCTTTGCAGGTCGAGTACCGCCTGCCACTCGTCTGACTTTTTTGGTACAAGGAATATGATTGAGTAAAGCCCGTGTCCCTGTTCGCGTGGGGGTACCCGTTCTATAGCCCCGATGTTCTGTAGTCTGTGAATCTCGGCTTGCATCACCCGGTGTTTCTTTGGGTTGCAGGATCTTGGTGAGATGGTAAAAAAGTCCCTTGGGAAGTGTTCGAACTCGATTGAGTATCCTTGTTGTACTGTGTGTATAACTCACAGGTCGGATGTAGCTATCACCCACTTTGCCCCGAATCTTCATAATTTCCCCCCTAGTCCTTGTTGGTTCAAGGGCTGTGCTAGGTAGTCATGCTTCTGACTTGGATCTATTTGCCCCTTGGAGGTGCTTGGGTCTGATTCCCTGTCCCTTCTGTTTGCTCCAAATGGGCCTGTATCTCTGTTGTCTTCCCCTCGAGGGGGAAGAATTGTCTTCTATTGTTTCCTGTGTCCTGTCAAGAATTGAAGGGATGAAATTTTTTCCTTGTCAGTACCACGCTCTGTAGGGTTTCCTTTTTTGTTTTATCCGCTGCGTCCGCCAGGGCCTTGTCTAGGCATATCCCAAATAGTTTTGATCCCTGGAAGGGTCCCCCCACCAATGTGTTTTTGGCCATAGGGTCTCCTTTCCATAATGTAGCCATAGTTGCTGACAAGTTGCTACATTTGACGCTACCGCTCTAGCAGACTAGCGTAACATATCTGTGGATGAGTCTGCTATAAAAGAATGAGCTAGCTGGATTCTGGTTGACAGGATTCTTGTCATCTTCGAGGAGACTTTGGGGTCTCTGGCCCTCTTGGATGCAGGTCATGAGTGCTCTGGAAAAGTATGAGGTCAAAATGGCCATTTTCATGACTGCTGATGTTTCCTCGAAATTGCAGCATATGGAGGTCTTGCTGTTGAGGGGGTGGGGCGCTTACAGTTTCAGCTTCCTGTGCTGGTGCTGCTGTGTTTGATTTTTTCCTCGCCGCCATTGCCGCGGGGTTCGCAGGTCCCTCAACTCTCTGTCTGTGAGTAGCCGGTACTGAGGACGGCTACCGCTGCTTTGAGGGAATTTTGGCGCAGAGGCTCTGCGTCTCCAGAAGCACCGGGCCAGACTGAGGAAGCGGGGTTATCTGCGCGTTCAGCGTAGAGCGCATTGGCGGGCTCAGCGTTGCCTGGTGTGTGCACTCTCTCCTCCCCGTTTCCCCTCCGACCGGGTCCTTACTGATTGGCTCAATGCTGTCAGGAGGTCTGTGGGTGCGTTGATCGGCGACTCAGTGCGCGATCACAGGCTTTTTTCCCCCGCCAAAAGTCACCCGGCGCTCAGTCTCCACCTGAGGCAGGGGAGGAGGCGGGGGGGCAGAAGTGTCCCTGGGGCCGCATTCCGTTTCACGCCGACGGACTCTGGGCCGTGGAGTGCGGAGGGGGAGTAAGAGGGGAAAACTGGTTGGAGTCCCCTAAGATCCTAAACCCCAGTTTAACGGGGGCCAATGGAGCGAGTCCTTACAAGCTCCTGGAGGAGGGAGGGGAGGTAAATCTCTCCCGCAGCGAATTGCCGGGCTCTGCCGCGGGTTAGCTGCTTCTATGTGCCCCCGTTCAGCGGGGGACAAAGTCCTGATGGATCAGTAGCCAGCCCCTTATTTGGGTGCTACGCCCGCTCCTCGGGCTCCCCTTGCCCGTAGGAAAGGGGTGACACCCAGGATTCGCGCCATGCCTCCTCGGGGGGGGGGGGAGGATTCCTCCTCCTCTGGCACCTGGAGTCTCTTCCTGTAAGCTGCCTAACGAATCCTTACCTGGAGGCAACTCGCCTGCATCCTACCTGTGTGAAGGCAGACAATCAACTGGGGATGAGAGGGAGATCCCCGAAGTAGGGACACAAAATCTAGTATGTCTGCCTCCTACTGGTAGTGACGGGGATCTACCCTACTGTGCTGGCTGGCCATCCAGGAGGACCTCCAGGGAGAAATACTGCACCTTTACCGAGCACTGCACAGAATAATTATGTCCAGAGTGGCAGTAGGTATACACAATGTTTTGCTAAGTGTAAGACAGTCAAACAATTAAGAGCTGCAGCTTGAGTACAATTGACTCCAAGGAAATAAGTGGTTAGCATTTTAAAAACTAACAGAAGATGCACAAAATGCTTCCTTGGTTTCTTTCACCAATATTTGCTCCAGTAAGATAATGGCTTTGTTTTTAATCATTTTGAAGAGAGCTTCCAGATTTTCATTATGCTGTAAATTTTTGTGCTTAAAAGTAACACTTGCTGCCAAGGAACACTATCTGGAATCTCTTTTGATGTTTTGTGCTGCAATCACAGCTGAACTTTGTTGACCATGGAGACGAGATACTATTTAGCAACTGATTAGTAGTACTCTAACTCTCATGAAATTCAAACTGGCCCATCTTAGACATGTTTACACAAGTTTTGATGTTGATGGCAGAATTAATAGGAATCTTACACTCAAGAGGACACAAATTTCACCCAGAAAAACCTGAGCCACACGCTAGGCTGAAAAATTCGGATGAGATTATATTAGTCCACCTGTTGGTCCATATTCTTCATGAAGTTTCTTCTAGGGGCCGTACTGAGTAAGTGTGACGAAAGAAACAATTTCTTTCACAGTCATTTATGCTCCAAAGATGAAGGTATTATAACCACCCATGCCAAAAGCACTGGGCACTCACCAAGAAAACAAAGTTCACTAAGGGACTACAGAACAGTTTACACCATGAAGCAGCCCTCTGCCTATGCATAAAAATGTGTTTTAAAAAACTGGATTAGCAATATGAAACAATGAAAATGCCTATAAAATTATATTCAGGAACTCCATATTTTCCATGTTCCTGTATTAAACCCTGCTCCGCCCTAAAAAACTTCTTTATTAATCTACTTATGGAGCATGATACACCCCAATTGAATCACAGGTGAAAAGTATAAATATGATTTGAAAATGACATTAGTTCAACATAAAAAAATGAATTGTGTTGTTACAGAAATATATTTCCAACACAAAGGCCTGTGGGGTTAATTGATACCCCCACTGTTACCAGTAAAATCCCACTAGTAATGACACTAGTTTGAATTGACCTCCCATTTTTGGAACACAAGATGTACAAAAACGGCAAATGTAACCACAACATTTTCAACAATCATACTGAACATTACAAAGGAATAAATAGACTTGAATAGATTTCCTTGGGTCAGGGACACACATTCATACGCAAACGAGAACATCTGGGCAATAAGTGTTAACATCCCAATGTTCTCACCATTCATAAGCAAACAAAGATGAAGTCAGTGATAACTCACCATGCAGACAGCTTGTCTGCATTTCAAGAGCCTGAGCTACCAGCAGCTATTAGACCTCATATGCATTTCAATAGCCAGCTGTCATAGTAATTAACGGAGGGATTGATTTTTTTCTCAACAGGTTATAAGGTTTTGGGTTTTTTCATCACAACCTTACAAGTAAAAAACAATCACTGAAGCTTCACACTATGAGAGAGCTAACTGATGAATAAAGAATCTAAAGATAAAACAAAGTTGTATGTTCGTAACCTGAGTTTTCCACTTGAGGTGTGATTGACACTCCCACCCCCCAAACGCACTTATTGTGAAATTTTTCTGTATACACAGAAAATGGCATATTATGAGAACAGGCAAAATTCTACATTGTGTTTCGGCCAAATATGATCCCACATCCCTGGACGTATGGTACTTTCATTTTCCTATTCATTCCAGTGGGGGTGGGGGGGTCAACTGTGCCCCAATAATGTTCATTTGCATTAAAAACGTTGCAAAATTTATTTTGTTCACAGAAATTGGTTTTTCTGCTCTTGGAATCTAGATTTTATTTTTGAGAACGCACAGTGTTCATATTAAGTGGTTATGCTGCAACATCACCTTTTTGCCAAAGAGATTCATATCTCTGGACAATGGATGTTGAATATGGTTTTAAAGAAAACAGAGGCTCATGTGGTCTTAAACACTAGTCTACACAATACAGTTCTGCCAGTTATGGAAACACCTCTTGAGTGTGGGATTCAGCAGACTGCAATTTACAATTTAGTGGTCTGCAAACACAACATGTTCCACTGAAACTTACAGTATTTTACAAAATCCTTCTGGAAGTCTTTTCTTGAATTAACAAAGGCTCTTCCTCTTTCAGTTCCAACTACAAACACATCTGTATCATACACAGCAATGCAAGCAACTTCTGCCTTGGACTTGGCAAGTTCTTTACACTATAAGAGGGAGAAAAAAGCTGCTTTGAGTTACAATAATTAGACAGAAGTACAATTAATGTAATTTGACATGCAAAGTTTTATATCCAATGCGCCCTTCCACTTCCCCACCCATAGTTAAGACTAGGCCTGAGGCGAGAGCAGATAATCTCATTCCGTTGGGAAATATCGACTTTTTGGAGCAAGGAGAAAATCGACCTACCTTTTTTTACATTGTCCATGATTTCCTGCCATTTTCCACTATTAACCATAATACCGGAAATTGCAAACAAATATCGATAATACTGGAAACTACCAAAAATTACCAAAATGACAAAAATAGCAGAAAATCATGAAAAATGTCATTAAGATTTCCTCCTCACATGAAGGCAAAAAGCTAGTTTCTGTTGGAAACAGCACTCTCAGAAATATTTCGCTTCAGCTCTAGTTATGACAGATTTAATGTTGTCCAATGCCAACCCGTGCCTTTCTGGTAGAAAAATTTAAACTTTACTAAACCAGAGAAAAAGGAAGGAGTTATGGAACACGCATGCAACCCTAATTTGGTACTGAGTTGCCAATCAACTTACCCACTGCAGAGCCATTCTCTCACACACCTCCCTCTCCCCACACAAAACTCTCACCTCCCGTGTTCCACTGCTCCATTCCTTCCACCTCCCTTGTACTGTCCTCACGCAACACTTTACTCCCACCTTGCAGTACCTATGACCTACTTTGAAATTTAAGTTAGCTCTTGCTTATCCTCACCCCATCCTGCCTTGCCCCCTCCTCTCATTGTACTGCACTCTGCCTTTTGCAACTTCCCTTACTCCAAGTTTACTACATATCAGGGGAGATCAAACTGCTGCAATGGGCCAAATCCGATGCATCCAACATCTTGAATTTCACCTCCAGCTTTGAATAAAAAATAAAATGTAAAGCAAGTTCTTTCAACACTTCACGGGACCTATGTGCCTCAAGAGTCACAAAAATCTTCCAGATAACAGCATTCAGCATATGAATTTTAGGGCATCTTCACAGCAGCAGCCAGTGTGGTATAGTGGTTAAGAGCACAGTACTGGGACTGAGGGGGGGCTATTTAAAAACTTGTCTTAGCCATGAACCCACTGGGAGACCTTGGGCCCATCACAGATCTTTCAGTCTAACCTACCTCAAAGTGTTCTTGTGAGGATTAAGGAGCAAGTTAATTTAATGTTAATTGTTAAAAGTTAAGATGAAATGTGAGTCAGCCTGAGGGAAAGCGTGGGATACAAATTTAAATAAATGAATAAATCAGTGTCATTTGCCTTAACTATAGCGCAATAAAAGACCGTCCTATAATAATTTGCAGTTCTTTAGTGCTTCCTTCTCAAAACCATTAGCAAATACATGCCTTAAGATGGTGAATTTTATCATGGCACAATACATGGAACCTGTACCTATAGTTTCCATGCTAATTTTAATTAAACCAGTGCAACACCCTTGCTTAGATAAATCTTAAATCAGTCAGAGCACAATCCTCCACTATTCAAATCAATGGCAAAACTCCCATTAGCTTTAATGGTAGAGGACTGTCCTGTCTATGTCCACATAATGGCATTCCACCAGTTTTTCTGCATTCATTTCCAAACCAATGTATTATGTATATTACCCAATTTATATTACACTTATGGCCTGGGGAATCAACCATGAATAAGCCCCCAGTGCTCTAGGTAACATACAGAGCAGTATTAGATTGTAAATCTTGGAAAGCAAGTATTATTGAAGGGTACAAGACTGATAAAGGGCAAGAGAAAGGATCATCATCTAAAGCAGGGTGAATAACAATGGCTCACATATCTTGCTAGTTGCCCAATTTCACACTATGCTAAAGTTATCTGGCCTACATGAAGATTGTGGATCTAACTTCTAAAAAAAAAATCATCTTGTTTCTTGTAGACACATTTAGGTTCTTCTCAACACTGGAATGTTAACAGCTGATGCAGACACATTCGTGCATACCCTTAGAGTAGGCTGAACATGCTGTTTAAGCATAACTAGAAGCAGCCTCCAAAAGAGCAAGTTATCACACAAAGAGGTACGCTCCACCTATGCTAGGAGTGTGTCAGCACAGCTACACTAGGGCCTGAAATTCCAATCCCTCAGAGTCTAGCAGTGCAACTGGTTCATGATCACCCTTCCCATGCCAGCCATTAGAATTGAACAGCTGTTTCTAGCATAGCTTCTCTCAAAGAATGGACTAGTTCTTTTCTTTTTGTCAACTGTGCTTAAAAAAAAAGTTGTTTTCCTAGGGTGAGAGGTTCTCAGTCCGTGGGACAGAACACAAAGTGAGGTCATGCCACCTGCAAACGAGATCACAACCCTGATTGATATCGATATACTTTGCAGATCTTCATTACTGTCATGAGAATCTAATTAAATCTCAAACTGGGGTCACACAAACATATGAGAAATTGCTGCTCTAGTCTAGGGAGTAAGTTCTCTGCACTAATATAAAATAAAGTACTAGCAGCAATCTTAAATATCTATGGTGTGACTGAGCTCTCAGCTGATACTACGATATATAAATCACATTGTAATTATTTTTTTATATACAGTGGAGGAGAGGATACCTACAACTTCACTGAGGATGCCGAAAGCAGTACATATTGCATGCAGAGTAGTTTATATAAGCAAGGAGCCATGTTCACCGAGCCAAAAAATCGTAAATTCTACACCCAGTGAAGCCCAATTCTGGAAATTTACCATAAACATTACAATTGAAATTGGGGCACAATTTTCATAATCATGCAAATTTATACATGCAAGTTTACTTCCCAGCATGCTTTTCCAACAGGTTTGACAGACTCAGAACTCTGCTGTCAAATATCACGAAGAGCCACAGCTTAATGTTAATTGAATATTAATAGTAATTTAAATTAACAGCAAAAAATGTTAATCAAACATCACACAAGATCATCAATCCCCAGTCCCTCAGACCAGTTCTCCCAACGCCCCCCGGATGCAGGAACCACAGCCTCTCCATGCTATTTGGGGGGGCAGGGGGGAGTGGCTTATAGGTGGGCTCTGTAGCAGTACAGCCTGGGTCCTGTCAATTACAAAGGCCTGTGACAGCTCCCTCCCCAGCAGCGCCTCTCCACGCTGGGGGGAGGGGAAGAGCAGCTTACAAGTCTCAGCTGGGACCACAGTGGAGCTAGACTTCTCTCTGCTATTGCTGCGATGCTGTCTGCTCACCGCCACTGTGGCACTTCCCAGCTAGTGCCAGGTGACCGTGAAAACAGCCAATCACCGTGAGGGATGGCCGAAACCGCGGGGCACAACGTGATTCACTCCCTCACAGTAAGCAGGTCCTTGTATAAAAGGGAAAAGGTAGAAAGGCAATATGCATAATTGGATTGCAATTCAAGTACTGTAGGTAACAGGGAGATAACCTGTGTGTGTTTAAAGAGACAAAGTCACTGTATTTAAGCAACAATCACTACCACCATCTTACCATTGACTCAAGTGCTGACATTAGGAATGTAACAACCATCCTGCTTTCCGAGGAGTCCTCATCATGGCCAGATGATGCTGGTGGGGGGGCTGCCTGAGCCATAGTTTCTGTAAAAGAAAGTAAAACAAAAAAAAATTTAAAAACCAGTTTAGGCTATAAAAGGTAAACAAAAAAGAAAATCCGATTTGTGCAAAAATTAGAATTTTTTTTTTTTTTTTTTTACAGAATGCTTTTGGGAAGACTGGAACAGTGAAACAAGTACAGCAGGTATTTTAATTATTATATCATCACAGGTACATCAACAGGGCCTGTGCAGTTTCCCCAGATCATTAATGAATGGTAATAATGATTCTTAGTTATAAAGCACCACTTGCCAAAGAGTGCTCAGGGTGCTTCACAAGAACAACTGAAACACAATCCATTTAAAAGCATTTTGAAAAAAATAAAAGGATTGAAAAACACGTCAGCTGAAGAGGCAAAGTTTCAGGCGAAATACCAAGACTGAAAATAGCTGGTGGGCTTATCTCTATTAAGATTCCAATCAGTAAAAAAGATGCTGGGGTTGACAAAAATAAAATAAAATAGAAGAAAAGAAAAATCACATCAATTCCTAGAGTATTTCCCACAGATGATGCCACTTTTCAGAGCAATCATATACAGATAATTCTCACATGTGTTATGCAGATTATCCATGCACCATTATCCTCAAGACACAAACTGGTTTTCAATGAGGTCAACTTGCCCTTGCAACGAGCTCTCACTGAGTAGGATGACCATCTTTTGTCAGGGGGCACTCTCTCTTTTCCGTCACTTACACACAAGGAATTAAAGGGCTCAACAGCCTCTCTTGTGACGTTTGCGTATTTAGAGGCTAAGTGTTAGGACACAATCTAAAGTGATGTTGGTGCTCTTGCTGACATCATGCACATCCTCAATGCTCTCATAATACACACATTCCTCTTAAGCTTGCCACTTCCTGATCAATTTCACCACACCGTAGTATTTCAGAACTGCGATGAGGAAAATAAAGTAAACAAGCAGCAATCTCATGAGAAAAAACAGCTAATTTGGACACATTTTTTAAAATGGTCTTCAATACTAACTTTGTTAGCAAGTAATATGCATATTTTGTCTTCAATTTGAGGTCTTAACTTGCCTTTTTGACTGCAGCAATAGCTGCACAGCATTCCTCCCTCGGGATCTTTAGGCACTACCCGTACTTTTTATAAAGTTCCTCTCTGAACTTGGCTTCAAAATCTTGAGACGTCTTCAGCAGTGATTATTTAAGAAAGCAAACAAACATCCTCCACTAATCGAAGCAAAGTAGTAGTTAATATAGCTCTAGCCCTCAAGCAAGTCTCGGTGCTGTTTTACAATTGAGCTGCTCTGTCTAGTGGCAGGTCCTAGATCTGCTCTGTCCACTATAGACCAGTCCTGGGAAAGGCAGAATCTGGAGATTCGGGACTGTATAGGACTGGGCTTGTTGTAATGGGTAGTGAAATTGGCTCCTCTGTTTGCATGACTTGTGGTGCACAAATCCTCTTCCACTCCTTGCTAGGGAACACAGACGGTAACTTAGAATCAGGTCCAATAGGAGAGTCCCGAAAGCAAGGTTTCACAACTATAAAAATCAGTCACATCATTAAGCGCCTGAAACGTCTAGGCATTTCATGTTCTGACCAAGTGATGCAGGCACAGTCAAATAGTAACAGAATACGTACAGAATCAGTCAATTTGTAAAATAGCCCTCATCTCCTAGCTGCAGTTTCCAGGTCACTTGGCTCATCCCATGCACCCTAAAGGCCATTAGGATGAATAATTTAAAAAAAGATGTATGGTAGCATCAAACCTAGGTTAAAAGTAACCACCTGGCAAACTACTGTTGCCCTATAATAAATCATAACGTAAGTAGTGCTATACCATATCAGACCAGCAGTCCATCTAGCCCAGCAACCTGTCTCCAACAGTGGCCAGCTCTGGTGGGCCGGTAGTTAAAGAGAAATATCATGTAGAGTTTATGGAGGTGAGACTCCACCTACTAACCACTCAACTATTGGTAGTCAGGAGTTTAAGCCCCAACTACTAGGCGTTTATGGCTCTAAGAATTTATGTAACTTCCTGTCATTTTAACTTCAGAGTGTCTCCTTGTTCTCTTATTGTGAGAAAGAGCGAACAACAGTTCTCTATTGCCTAGTAGTTTGGCAGAACTGTTCTGGGTGTGAGAGGCCTGTTTAATCCAGCCTGCCACCGCCAGGAACTAGAATCATTTACTGCCCACTGTGACATTTTTATCAATTACTCTGCAGACAAGAAATAAAATAAAAAAAATGCCCATATTCACCATGACTTGGGCACTGCCATTTCTACTTCAGAGTCAAAGTTTGGTGTTATGGAAGCTTATGTGGTTTGGTTGGATTCGTTTCAACTGGCATCACCCTCTGATGCAGAGGATGTGCTTGGGGTGATGTGGAAGACCAGTTGTAAATTAGATCCTTACCCGCCTTTGCTGGTGAAAGCCAGCCACAAGACGATGGGGCTGTTGCTGGCTGGTGTTGTCAACATCTCCCTTTGGGAGGACAGGGTGCCGGACACCCTTAAAAATCTGGTTGTGCGGCCCTTCCTTAAAAAAACATCTTTGAACTCTGACTCCACGGCCAGCTGTCACCCTGTCTCTAACCTTTTTTAGGGAAGGTTATTGAATGGGTACCCGACAGCTCCAGGCTCATCTCGCTGCTGTTGGATTCCTGAATCCTTTTCAGTCAGGCTTCCATTCCAAGTATGGCATGGAAATGGCACTTTTGACCTTGGTCAATGACCTGCAACTGGAGATGTTACAAGGGGAATTGTACCCTGTTGATCTGATTAGTTCTTTCAGCAGCCTTTGACACAGTTGATCATTAGGAGTTGATGGCATGATTGAGGGACCTGGAGGAGGTGCACATGACTGCTCGAGTGGTTCCATTTGTTCCTGTCAGGGAGGTCTCAGCGGGTGATGATGCAGATTGCTCATCATCCCCCTGTTCCCACCCAATGGGGTCCAACAGGGTTCCATCTTGTCTCCCCTCTTGTCCGATGTGTATATGAGGCCACTGGGCGGTCATTCACAAGTTTGGTGTGAAGCATCATTGATATGCTGATGACATTCAGCTTTACCACTCGTTTTCATTCGACCCAGGTCCTGCAGGTGCTTACCCATTTTTTGTTTGCTTGTTGGTGTTATTAGCTTGCCAAAGGTGTGGTGCCCTTGGGTTTATTAGTCTAGAGCCTACCCCCCTGAGCCTCGTATCCCTGTAGTCAAACTCTCCCTCCTCTCAGCTGACCGGTGCGCTAGGCGGGACTCATGTGCTGGCGGACTTGGATGCTGGCAAGGCTGTGGGCAAACCTAATTGAGGAGACGTGGACACGTGGGCACCCATTAGTCCTGATTGGTCCACGTGGTGGGCCCGCGATGTCCCTGGACTTCGCGAGTGGCAGCTCTGTGGTGACCACATGGAGGCCATGTGGCGGCGCCTAATAGACAGGTGAAAGTTCACGCACCTGGTGAAACTTAAATGCAGGCTTAGGGCTATCATCTCTTTTAGATTCCACCTAAAGAGGGCAGGCGGAGGAGAAGCACAGGAGAAAGCAAGGAGAAAGGCTAGAGAAAGGAATAAGGAAGGCTGGACAGCAAGGCTGGAGCAAGGAGTAAGGAAGCAAGAAGGGGTGCAAGGCTAACCTGGGAGGACAAGAACAAGAAGGGGAGACACAGCAAGAGACAGAGCTTATGACAGCTCAGGGCTCCCCCCAGATCACAAGAACCAAGAGTGAACGAGAGGAACAAAAAGTGCGTGCGCTGTTCTACCTAGCTTCCTGGTACTTCCAGCAAGTCTTGTATGCTGGCTGGGAGCCAACCAGAAAGCTGGAAAACATGATGGGCTGGAGATGGACAGGAGACAAGGCTAGTAGAGTTCAGAGCAAAGGCCAAAGGCAGGCTGAGGCAGCGGAGCAAGGAGGGCTGAACACAGCACCCAAACCCCCAGGGCATGGGTTCAAGGCTGGGTCCTGACAAAAGTTAAATACACTACAAATTTGATAGTTTACACAGCTGTAATACAGTACTAATTATGTAAGTGTTACGGACCGTTGGTTATTAAAAAGTATGCATAACTGAAAGTAGAATACAGCAATGGGCCTCTGCACTTAAACCATGACAAAGGAAATTTCACTCCCCCCTTTTTGTCAAAAAGGTCACTTCAAAACATCAGAACTTCAAAACTATATAATGAATTTTCAAAAACTAAAAACAAGAAATCCATTCAGGCCACACATGAATTTTCAAGCGCTCTTAATACGGAGCAGTATTTAGAAATTTAGCAGAGCTTGAAAATTCACATGGGGCCCAAATAGACCAAGTCATTCCTGAGTGTATATATATATATATATATATTAAAAAAAAGTTGCATAGGGGAGAAAATGTCATTCTGCCTCTGAAACTCAAATGTCTAACTTTGTTTTTCATCTGATTAGCCTGAAATGTAGAAATCATCATAATTTCTAATTAAAAATCATCCTAGCCGCTCCTGCGTTTCTATAATACACATTCAAGATTTATTAGGGTGACCCTTCCTCATGTACTTATTGTAGAAATTATATCCAGAAGCAATTTATTTTGTATGGGGTTTTTTTTGGTTTTTTTTAAAGTGTGGCACAAATGCAAGCAGCCAACGATTGTCAGCTATCAAGCTGTCATTTCCTTTGTATTTGTGCTTGACAGAATACATGAACGGGAATGCTTAATGTTTGTTTCTTTTTTAGTTTTCCTGCTTGAAGAGTCCATCAAAAGTAACTAATATTAGAAAATAAGACAAATTGCCAGTGGGTGTAAGTTATTTCGACAGTATTTATAGAACTGTTTGCGTTTTTTCCAGCCTGTTAAAATTCAGGTGAGGCTAGGCAAACCTCACTCAGTGTTTTCTACATGAACCCCGTATCCTCAAGTGTTCATGTAGAACCCAAGCTTAGCTGTTATCAATATTCAGAGAGAGGATTCGGTCGGCCGGGAGTGCCTTCTTGGAGGTCCCCCGTGTTAAGCGGGGGGCCACAATGGAGAGGGCATTCTCGGTGGCCGGGTCGCACCTTTGGAACTCCCTTCCAGAGGAAGCACGCCTGGCCCCAAGCCTGTTGACATTCCGGCGAAGATGTAAAACCTGGCTGTTCACCCAGGCCTTTGGGGAGGGTGGGTTAATGGGGTTTTATCTTCCCTACCCTATTTTATTGTTTTAAATGTCTCCCGGGCCCTGTTTTAATACTTTATGTATTTTTGATGTGTTTTAAATGGTTTTATATTTATTTTATATTTTTTTGTTGGAAGCCCCCCCGAGCTGTTCTCAGGAGGGGCGGGGTATAAATCTAGAAATAAATAAAAATAAATAAGATAAATAAGATACAAAGAATGTTGTAGCTCTATCGTCCAATACGAACGGTTTACACCATTTAACCCCTAGGGGCTTGGACTGAAAGCACCATGGAGAGTTTACATACTCCAGCCCTTCCATCCTGTCCAAGGCTGCAACGCTGTCCCCCACAACTCCAGAGCCATGTGTTCCCATCCCATGAGACTGCCCTGGTGCCTCTGGCTAACACTGGGCGACTGGTTCCCCGTTTCAGACCTGGCTATACCCCCAACCGTCTGCTTGCCCTTTGTTCCCTACCCACCATTCTTTGCACAAGTCTCTCTGGTATTCCCATGCCTGCCCATTCCCTGCTCTACTACCCTCAGCATGCTTGGGATTCCTGCCTCAATAAAAGCTACGGAAGCCACTGTTCTAACCCGTCCCAGACTTACTTTCAGATTCTGCTCACAGACTGGACTGTTTGTCAGTCAAAAAGAGGGGACAGGAGCAGGGAGGTTAAACCCAGTTTTTAAAAAATGTTTCAAAAGCAGGGCTACTTGCTCTAAGTAAACAATTCTTATAACTCATGAAGTTTGGTTCTGATATACTTGGAAGTCTTTACCTACAGATGCTTGAGGTTTTTCTTCCTTTGATCAGTACCTCTTGACAAAAATATTTAGGTGTCAGAAACCTGGTTTCTCCATATGGGCAGTGCTCCCATATACATTTAGTTCACACTGCTTACACTTAGGAGAAAAGCACTTTTGGTAGAAATTCAGCCACCCACCCTCTTTGGCAGCTCTAAATTAAGGGAACTACACGTCATAAAAACTCAGGGAACTCAAGGTACTAGAGCATACAGCAACTTGACCACTTGGGGCTTTCTTTTTAAAACAAATACGCACTCTCTAAACAGACTGCTAGACAGGTCCCCCTGAACACTGGTGAATTGGTAGCTCAGTTTCTTGAATTCTATTTATTGCATAACAAACAGAAAATCAGACGAGTTGCTAGTTTAAGTCTTATTTGCATTGCAGCTCTACGTAACACACCACCATACCACACCCTTAATTACTAACACCATGCTCCAGGAACACGTTTGCAAAGTTTCAAATAGTCACTACATTTACTGCTTGACTGATCCATACAGAAGTCCTACATCTCCTGTTAATTTATATCTGCCAGGCAATTTTAGAAAAGATATTTAAAATTTAGCAATTGCTTCATACTACAGTAAGTGGATACTAATTTGCCTCAGGATCAAAGGAAAGTATTTCCAGTACCTGAATACTTCATTCCAAAGATAACCCAAGGTACTAAAGGACATCATGCTGATTATTCAGTAGGATCCAATGACATTCTTGGTTCAGCATATACATATATAGTAACAGAAGATTTATGTGGGAGTTATCTGAGTTGCTTCCTCTCTCTAACTTCCCAGTATTGAATACCGGCTACACAGAATATGCACCAGTTAAAGGGGAGAAGTTCCCTGCCTCCATTGCAGACCTCTTCATTGACTACACAACCTGTTCTTTCCTCACCGCCTTCTTCATGCTGGCTCAAAATTTATTTATTTCTAAAGTCAGCCTTTGAACCCAGCTACAAGATCTTGAAGAAAATTCCAATTCATTCAACATGAAAATCAATCTTACGACCATTCTTTGTTTACCATTACTAGGCTAATCTTGCTTAGGACAATAGACTCAGTGCAAAACAATTAAAATTCATGTTTGTGGCAATCCAAACCCGAGTCAATGCACTGAGCAAAAAGTAATTTCATCTGTCCTATAAATAGGCATCTGAAATAGCTCTAATGGCATTGGTCAGTCTCATCAATAATAGTGTTAGTAAAAATCTTCAAATAAGCCATTAATGTTTAGTTTTATTAATGGTATTTAAGTCCTTTGACTGACAGACTTCCTCTTTCCCAACAGACAACACGGTTTAGCTTTAAAACCCTTATTTCCCTCCAGTCAGATTACAAAACCATATGGATATTCCAGCAAAGCAGTCTCCTAACTGGTTTCTGAGGGACACAGAAAAGCAAGCGAAAATGTTTTAGCATGAGAAAGAACAATGTTTTTAAGACATTTCATATGCATAAAGCACATAATATCTAGGGAGTTTAGTCTTCCTTTTATACACAGTACCTGCAAACAATGGCAAGAGAAATCTGATCTTAACTACCTATAATCAACAAAATTTAAACAAAGCCAATAGGGACTCAAGGAAAAAAAGGAAAAAAATAAAACTGAGATCGCTAGTAGAAAGACCTGCAAGCCAAATCCTTACATCTAAGTTAAACTGACTATTGCAATACAAAAGCCTGAAAAATTGGTGAATTCCATGTTTGCATGTTATTATTAAGTATTTATATAGCACAAGCAATGTACCTGGAGCATTTTAAAAACTGTTGAAAATAGACAGGATCCCTGCCCTGGTGGGCAACGAGGGATGGGGGCAACAGAAGGAGAGATGAGTATACATTCGTGAAGGCATGAGGCTAGAGATGGCCTGACGACGAGGTAGGTTTTCAAGAGTGATGGGCGGGAGGGAGGGACAGGAGCAAATGTATTCGGGGAGGGAGTTCCAGGCATGGGGAGTAGCAAGGGAGAATGGGCAAACAAACTTAGCGAAGCAGCGGAGCCATGAGCAAGCAATGGTGGTGGTAGAGGAGGAGTGGAGCTTTCAGATGGGAGCGTAGCGGAAGGCTAGTGCAGAGAGATGCAGGGAGGGGCAAGCCACGGAGAGCCTTGAAGGTAAAGAGATGCTTGTGCTGGATGCGTTCAGGTAGAGGGAGCCAGTGGAGAGAGGAGGGGCTTCACAGAATCAAAATGGCGGTTGAGATGGAGGCTCTTGGCAGTGTTTAATAGATGAGAGGGGGGCAAAGTGAAAGCGGGGAAGGCTAGTGAGAAGGAGGTTCCAATAGCCAAGGTGAGAGATAACCAAAGCATGGACTAGGTTTTTAGCAGTGGAAATGGTGAGGAAAGGACTGATCTTAGCAATGTTGCGCAGGGTTTAGGAACAGATTCAATTTGAGGTTTCAAGGAAAGGGAATAGTCAAAGATGAAGGGCCAGGCTATGTGCCCGAGAGATGGGCTGAATGGTGACCCCACTGATGGAAACCGAGAAGAGGGAGAGGAAGGCTTTGGTGGGAAGACAGAGTTCATGTGTCAACAGAACTACCTTCTGCAGGCAAACATGTAGCACAGGTATTAGCTAGTTTCCGAGAGAAACTTTTTTTTTTTTTTTTTAAATACATTTTTAAAAACCAACAAAAGACACCACCCTCTTCCCTTTCTGACAACATCATTACAAGCTAAGTTGCAGTGACCCATTCACACAGCAGCTGGGGCATATGCTGCCGCCATTTCAATCCAACTTCCACTACAGGGATTTAATTCACACCAGCAAAGTTAACAAAACATAGAACTACGCATTTCATGTTTTTAAGATGGCTTATCCAGCATCAGATGATCTCTGCTATTTTAAAAAAAGGGTATGACAATATACATACCTACTGCTGTGTTCCCTACTTTGTTTTAAAATGTTAACCATCAGATAGCCAGCATGGTGTAATGGCTAAGTGCGCAGTATTTGGATCGGGAGGTAGAAGGGGATCCCAGTTCAAGTCTCACCTTAGCCAGAAACTCACTGTGTGATCTTGGGACAGTCACAATAGTCTCTCAGTCTAACCTACCTCAAGGTTGTTGCGAGGATTAAAAGTTGTTTTTATTAGTTATACCTCATACCTTAGTTATTTGTAAGGTATACCATGGTAGGGGGGTGCTATATAAAAATAAAGATGATGATGATGGATTATTATTAACCACCACCCCACCTCAACTCTTCTCCTACAGCCTGAGGTAGGTCATTTTGCATGGATCACATGCTGCATTTACATTTGCTTACAGTTTATTTTCCTTTTGCTTGAAATGCCGTAACACACACCCCAACATTATTTCCACGTATAACTATAGTTCTGACTTTTTACTAGCCTGAGAAAGAGCCCTGTGTTGCCCTAAAGCTTACATGTACATTCACCAAAAGAAGATGGTGCAATAAAAGGTTTCTTCTGATTTACTTTCTATCTATTATTTCTGGGACCAACACCACAACTACACACACTCTCTAAAATATTTAGCCTTCCACAAATGTCAGAGGGATGACCTCACAAAACAAAACACCCTCTTATTTCCTTAGTGCTCATAGTTTCACATTTCATTTATTTGCCTGAGAGACCGAAGAGTCAAGAAGAAACTACTAATCAGCAGCTAGAATCAGAGAGGTACTGAGCAGAGCACCCACAACTTGTCCCACTGGATGATAGGCAAGCAGCTCCTCAGGTGCTTTTACAACAGACTCATGCATTAAGGTTTTGCAATACACTTAGGGCAGGGACCCGGGTTGACGGCACCAAAAAATCTTAAATTCTGCAACCAGTTAAGCCAAATTCTGCAAATTCACCACGAGCATTAATATTTGCATAATTAACTTGATTTGCATAACTATGCATGCTGGGAAGCAAATTTGCAATAGGTTTGACATAGAATCACAACTTTGCTAATCAAACACAACTCAAATCCTCTGGTATTTCAGCACCTCCCTCACGTAAACATAGGGCCTTCAGACCCCACCCACAATTCATCTCCCAGGAGCCTATTTACCCTCGGGTCATGGTCAGGATTGGCTGATTCTGCGAGGATTGGCTGATTCTGCAAAAATCACTGCAAATTGCAGCAACACAGTCAACTCGGGTCCACCAATGTATCACTTTAGCTCTGATGTAGTTTCACGAGTATATCGTACTTTTTCCCTATAAGTTTACAGGATAGCCATAGGGACACTAGCTCTGCAAGCAGAAATTAATTTTAAACTGCTAGAGCAGCCACCACACTAGGCTTGCAGTAATGGAACTATTAATCGCTAAAAGGGGAAGAATAAGAAAAAGTCATTACTCTAACCAACACTGTTCTATTGATCAATTCAAAACCACCAGATCAGGGCTCAGATTTTTTAGGATAAGAAGCATAAGACAAAAATCACTACATGGACTGTCTAGGAACTATTAACATGGGAGAAATACTTATTTTTTTAATATGCGCTGATTTCTACTGAGGATGGATCAAAATTATTTTTAAAAGCACCCAGCGATTTTTCAGTTATGCTGTACTGTACTCTTAGTGGATATGATTACAGTTCTGGAAACTTTCAATAGTTTTCGAAGACCAGGGATGCTGCCACAGGTAAACCTAGAAATAATGTGGTTGTCGTGTTATGGAGATAAAGTAATTCAGGTCATTATAGAGGTACAGCCATGCCTCTATTAGTTAAGGCAAGACGGAGAGCTCACTGAATCGCCGCCTATCTTTAACACTGCACTTTTGAGCCACCTGACTCGGTCCGGGTTGCGACTAAAATCTGTTGCAAGGGATGTCTCCTTTAGCCATGGGTCTACCTTAACATGAATGTGTTAGAAAATTAAAAAGTCCAATCCTGACTAATCGCTGCTGGTTTGGTGAATTATCTTCTGTTGTATCACTTCATTTCTGATCTCTCAGTCCTTGCCCTGAAAGGAACCTGTACAACACCTTGAAAAGATGGGCCTGGGCAGGGCATGGAATTTCAGACCCAACTCCAGAAGGAAAAAAAATTCAGTCGCCAGACTTTATCCTGAGATTAAACCGTTCTTGCCTCACTACACCCCTGAACCAGTCGACAGCCTCAGTTTTCTGGGCACCAATTGCTCCCAAGTGTCTGCAAATTTCACGCTCTGGGCCTGGGAACTCAAATTCACAACTTTATTGGCTACAAAAACTTTATTGGATACAAAATGTAATGGACTTAATTTACAACTCTGCTTTTTTAACCTAAACTAAAGCAATATGCAAGTAAATGACCACCTGTTTGTTTACACTCACCTGCTGTGCTGCCCACCTTGTATTCCATTCTTTTGAAATGTGACCTCACCCTCCCTGCAAACTTGTTTCCTACTACACCCTCCCTTAATGTTTACCATTAACTTTATCAAATGATAACTTCATTGTGTTGCAATGTTTGAATCACCATACAAAACAGTCAGATGAATAAATGATCACCTTGCTTTTGTCTTGCTTTTCCGAAGTCTATAACCCTGACTTGTTACATGTAGCAAGGGTTTGGTGTGGCCTGAAAGCTTGTTGGTGCAATTAAGAGAGATCATTTGAACTACTTTGTTTCCATCTCTTAGTATTCAGGTACTTTGTAATTCACTTGATTTTGTAAATATGCATCGAATTCTATTGTGGTAATGAAAAAACAGTAAATCTTGAAAGAATATTAATCACAAACATGCCAATGATTTGGTAATTTCAGTCTACAAGCACAGTTACATTCAACTGTAAAAATGATCATGCTTAAAAACATATTTTTGTTCCATAAACATTCTACATTAAAAAAACCCAATTTATTTTGAAGTTCCCTCCACTTTGTCTAATTATAGATAAACTGGTTCTGGCACTATTTCAGCACCAAATTATCTTGCCTGCTATAGACTGGTCCCTGGATTTCTATGCCATCTGCTTCTGGGCTGAACACTTTCTATTTAAAGAAGCCAATACTAAGCAAACTTTCTGTGTGCCCACACAGTCCTGAACTTTTTAAATAAAATATAAGTTTGACCTCTGGCCACACAAATATCTTTCCACATCACCTTGTCTGTTTACATGACACATTGGTAAACTGCATGGTATATGAATGAAATCTAGCCAGCCACCTAACACAGATCTTCCTGCAACTTGATGATTCTTCACTATTTCTTCCTCTATTCCCTCCGCCCTCAGGACCTTGCATACCAAGAAATTTAGATCAGCTCCATACAGAACCAATTCAGTTCTGTTCCTATTGTGTCAAAGAGGTTGCTGTCAACCAATATGGAAGTGTTCCACTTATCTAGAGATAACTGAACTGAGGGGCAAAGAGGCCTGCCTAAAACCAAAGAACACGAACAAGCTTTAAGCAAATAACCTCAAAAGGTGGTATCTAGTCCTACCCCCAGAGCTGGCCAGACAAATAGCCCGACAAGCTATTTTTCTTATTTGTTTGCAAAATAATTCTGTCCAGCAGAATCAAAGCCAAGTTCCTTAAAACACAAAATCAGCTAGTCTGCTATGTTAATAAGAATTTAAAGTATTTAAATAACTTTGATTTAATAAACATTTTAAGTATTTAATTGGCATCCTGTTTGTTTACACTCACCTGCTGTGTTGTCCACTCTGTATTCTATTATTTTGAAATGTGACTTCATCTCCTACAATCATGTTTCCCACTACACCCTCCCTTAATGACATACTGTGGGCTCACCGCTGTGACTGGGATTTTGGGTAGCCCTCTCTCTGGCAGTCCTCCAAAGCACCACTGGACCAGCCACGACTCACTTACCCCGCTTACAGCAACAACTAAGCACCACTCTCCCCAGAGTGTGTCAGCCTGTAAGGGGCTAATCCTCTATCACCTGTATCTCAGGGCTTCACAGTCATCAGAAAAGTTTAAAAGGGGTTAGGTCTTGGTGATAGATCGAGATCCCAGTCAGCCCAGTGTCAGCAACCACAGACACACACTTTATCATGAGAAAGTTTTATATAAGAATTGGTTCAGAGTAAATAAAGATGGTGCATCATGAAATTAAAGAGCGTGCAATGCTAGCCTAACATAGAAAACTTCACTGTCTAAGTCCTTACCTAAGTTCTAGAAAGCAAAGTGTCCTGTCTGCCATGCAGACAGGCTGTTTCAGGTGTCACATGCTGGCAGCTTCTTCTCAGGAACTGTGTGCCCCCCTTAGGTGCTCTCAGGCCCCCTTTAAATATGCAAGTTGGTCCTTTGTCTCTCTTCCTGCCTTTCCCTTGGTACCTGGCTGAAGTCACATAGGCTGCTCGGATGTGTATTCACGCCACTCTTTTGTCTTGATGAAGTTTCCTGTTCCAGTTCCTAAGCCTTTCCTGCAACTTTCACTCTAGCTTATACAATTAATAATTCACATCATATAATTAACACCATATTGTTTTATGCATTACACTGATCGTTTAGACATCAAACACCCGCAGGTTACATTAATTGGTTTTACAATTTGTTACTGCTGAGAACTGATGTACTCATGACACATCAGTTACACATAACCCCCATGACACATACCCTGGAACTAAAGTCAAATAGACACAAAGCACTGATGGACAATAGAACATCCATCATAAATTTCATTTCCAAGTTTATACAGCTGATGGCTACTACAGGGCACAAACTTTGTAGGTGCCTGGGAGAAATTGGTGCCCAGAAAACTGAGGCTGGCGACAGGGGTAAGACTGTTTCAGGGATGTAGTGGGGCAAGAACGGTTTAATATCAGGATAAGGTCTGACAACTGAATTTATTTATTTTTTTTGCTGCTGGAGTTTGATCTGAAATTTCATACCCTGGCTACTGAACACTTTAAAATGTCAAACTGTAAGAACTAAATTTGAATGGCTAGTGTGTCCATCAGGAATTCCCTATAGGAATTTGTAATTCCGCAAAAGGGTGACAAATGTAAAGAGTAATAAAAGGATTGATCAAGTCTCTCGCTTCCTCTAAAATGTTTACAGAGTTCCTGGTGCTTCCCTTTTTGCTATCCTTGGCAGTTGCCAGGGAAGCATCTGCTTTCCTCCCCACCCAAGCGCACAAGATTCCTCTTCCTCCAAAACGTGTGTGCTATCATCATTACAATACAGGATACTTCACATTTTCCTAGTGCAGAGCTCCTCAACACACACATTGGGTACTTTCAGACATGATGCTAACCACCCTTTAACCACCATTGGTGCCCTATGCAGCCCTGCAACATGCATAAATAACCACCAAGGGTGGTTAAAGGGTGGTTAGCGTCATGTCTGAAAGTACCCAAAGATATGTACATAAATCGACAGCATAAACAAAAGAAAAAAATAATCACATAGCACTTTATCCAAAGCAAACAAACCCCACTACTGACATTAGTGAAATCTGATCAGCTTTGAAGGATTAATTTGAGTCTCTTGGACATAAGTTGTTGACTGTATGTATAAACCACACCCTAATGACATTTCTACTAACAAATGTTCTGGGTCCTTCAAGTAAAATTTGTATTTTGGTACCTACATGAAAAATTCTCTTTTTAAGCCTCAAAATGGTGTTGCATTTTCCTTCATGAACAGGCAATTGATATAGGCACCCACACAGCATTCTTTCCCCTGCTGTGTTTTCTATGCTTGCTTTTGGCTGGATGGAGAAATGTAAGGGAACGTAACCCAACATCGTGCCTACTCAAAGAAAGCAGCAAAGAAAAACAGAAGGAGAAACTTATGACATTTACAAGAAGAAAACATTTGGAATATATATATATATATTTTTTAATTATCTGCTGTGCAGACTTCCTTTTGTAAGACAGCAGCCATACAACTCTTATTAACACAACCTTTGAAATTATGGAGCGAATGGAAACGTAATAGGCAATACTCAAAATGTGATGGACAATAAACGTACAAATCCTTTTAAAAGAAGAGAGGAAGAATCTCATGAAAATATGCACACGTTTATGACTGTAAATACAGAGACGTGTCAAGAAAATACCTCAATGGAAATTAGTATTAATAAAGTTCCTTACATGCCAACAAAATCCAATTTCCCTCTCTTCGTAAGCTATAATGGTTTCCATATTTTCCCTTTGTTAAGTAGGCCATAGCAGCCCCCTTTTCACTTTCTTCTCTGTTCCATTTTCTACTGCCTGGACCCCTCAAGTCTACTGTCTCCATATTCCCTTCCTCCGGATGTAGGTTTTCTTCACCTCTTTCTAGTCCCAACAGAACTGTGCAAAAGTCAGTAAGCATACAAACTCACTAGCATCAACACAGAATCGGTCTGTGTGTGTCTGGGTAGACAAAATGCAGTCAGTTACATTTTAAAGGCAAATACATTTGCTAGCCGGTGTACAGACATGCTCTAATTTATTGAACAGCAAAAACTCTGAAAGTGACTCAAGTGCTATCAGTCTAGAGAGATAAAGGGTGGCTGCCATGTTAGTCCCAAATGTAAAAACATGGAGACAAAGTGGTTAAGGTCTCTTTTATGGGACCAACAGCAGATCCCAAAAAAGAGATAAGCTGAACTACTCTGTCTCCATCTCTAAAGTACAATCAGACACATAAGGTAAGCAAACTTTAAAAAAAAAGTTCCCCTTGTTAGTTTGTCAGGTGCCATCACCTAAGGCATCTCTCTCATAATATTCAATTGGAAATTTAAGAAAGTGAAAAGCTGACTGTCTGAAAAATGCCAGATGTTTTGTTTTATTTTTAAATGCCAGACCTAGTGCCCTGGCCACTGGCTTCTTCTCCATTTGTCTACCTTGCAGGCTGTCCCCCACCTTAATCCAGAATGGCAGTTCTGATCAACTGGCATGTTCTTTTTGACAATTCCTATAGTTTATTTTTCAGGACTAACAGAGCCCCGACAGCAGGGAAAAGCACCAGGCAAGATTAAGCGCGCCAAAAGCAAAATCAACAGGGCCATGTGGGCGTGCGTAAGACTCTTGGGGGGCACGGTGGTGCATCACAAGAGGATTGTGAGCCAGCACGCTGACCTCTTCCTACGCGATGGCGTACACTTATCAGTTCTGGGGAACACTTTCTGGTTGGAGGACTTGCGGGATGCCATACATGGGCATTTTGGGGTACCTGTGGGGGGGGGAAGGGGTGGAGTAGCGTTGCCTCCCCCCTTTTCATGGCGGTTAGCGGGGTAGGAACCATGCTGTGGTAAGGCTCCCTATGAGCTGAGGGGTTGCGTTTGTACCCATTACCACATGGGGAACGGGGGGGTCAGAAGGGCGGGGCCCCAGCCCAGGCTCGGAATGGCTGGTTTGGGGCGGTTAACCTGGTTTGACCCAAGGGGAGGGTGAATTCGAAGGGCCGATTCACCCGGGCAGGGAGGGTGAGATTTAGCTCAACCCTCCTTGGGTCTGTTTTTTGTAGCATGGCTCCTCCCCGCTATTATGCACACAGGTTGTTAATATGGTTGTATTGCTCATATGTGTTAGTTATGCTTTAATCAATTTGCGGCCAAGGCCTTTTAACCCCAGAGCATGTCTCTGTCTGTTCATGTGGGTGGTGCGGGCACAACATTAGTTTGTGACAAACAGTCTTGCAGTATTAGTTTTTGGTAGAATCATGATACTTGTATGTTTCTGTTGGTTCCATTGGAAGCAGTGAAATGCAGACCACTGAAAAATACTTATCCAAAGAACAGCAATGGACAAAAGCAATACGGGACATTCCCCCCCACCCCAAAGCCAATGTTACCAGTGTGCATCAATCCTAATCAGTAGTGACAGCCACCTGATAATTCAACATCAGTGTCCCATTTTTTTTCTTGCACAATAGCCAGGGCTATAGCTAAACAATGGTACCAAATATGGAGGAAGAATATAAAAACTTCATGCTTCAGAGCCAAAGCAAAACCTTACTATTTGTGGTTAAGAGGAGCTCTTCGTAGGACTTATTTTTTTTTTTAATTCAACCTTTGAAGAGCATCGCATTCCCTGAAATATCGGGTATCAGACAGAGGATACTAGACCAGATGGATCTATATCAGCTATGTGTCAAGGATGCAAATGGTGTCAAGTCGCGCCAATGGAAATTAAAGTTCTAGTACAGCGAACACACAGCACGGCGGCAAACTCTGTGGTGGCAGACACTAGCAGACTACAGTGGAGCTCTGCACAAATATCATAACCCTGCACCCAAACAGGCACCTCCATCTCGCCAAAAAGTCAACAGAGCCTTGGGACTTCAAATACTTACTTAATTTATTTATTTTCTTGAATTTCTAGGCTGCCCTCTCCTGCTACTGCACCTCAGGGTGGCTTACAACATAATAAAAACACAAAATATCAAAATAATAATAAAACCCATCTAAACAATATAAAATTACTATATATATATAAACACCTGACAGAGTATACAACCCTCCTCCCAGCTACCTAACCTCCCCTACCTATCTCCCTCGCCAAAAGCCTGGTGGAACAGCCAGGTCTTACACCGTTTATGGAAGGAGGGAAGGCTTGGGGCCTGACAGAGCTCCGTCGGGAGCGAATTCCGCAGTCATGGTGCAGCCACCGAGAACGCCCTTCTCATCATCTATACTCAAGACACTTGGAGGACCCTGAGGAGGAGGCCCATTTTTTGCCATCAAAAAATGAATAGTTTGCAATAAGCACTTTCTAATTATAATGGCTGAAAAACCGCAAATTTTGGTGTTTCAATAAAAAAAAGTAAAGGTTTTTTTTCAAAGAAGTTCCAATTTTTTGGCAGAGAAAACTAGGAGCCCTGGTCATGACCACTAGAGGGAGGTCGCACAGTAATTGCTGCAGTTTGTACAGCTGCAACATGATGGGTACCAGAATAGTTACTTTTTTATTTAATTAAATCAAAGTAGTTACTTCAGTTTCTCACTGTTTTTTACACTTTACAAAATCTAAATACATATAGACACACTAAATAAGGCGATTGTGAAAACTCATTGTGCCACGCCTGACCTATGTCAGCACTGATGTTTACTACCCAAGTTAGGGTTTTAAATATTAAATTACCATTCTTACTGATAAATCATGAGTAAAGCTGTAAAAATCCACTCGTCTGCTCGACTCTGTCAGGTGTACTTTTTGAGCTGGCAACTGGATTTTTATAGCCACTGCAAGTGTCAGCCTGGCAAGTGAATTATTTATCTATTTTACAGCCCTGATCATGAGCTACCTGAACACAATGCTGTATATTTATGCCCTGTTACTGCAGTTATTTGCATGCAGAAAGGATAGAAGCTTTTGACTTGTCTATAGAAGTTTTATGCTCTGAACACAACACTAAGTCCCCCCAACAAGCAGCTTTGTGGTTCACCTTATTTCTGTATTTCCAAAAGTCAGGATCAATCTCTTGCCCTGCTGCTCTCTTCAATGCAGGCTGCCCCCAAACCTGCAGCCTATGAGTTCTAGACCTTACAAAGTGCATCTCCAATGGTTCGGTCTCTATATCACTGAGGGTGCAGAACCCCCAAATTATTATTATTATAAACATTTATATAGCACCAGTCGTGTGGCCTGGTTATTGAGATTCCTTAATCTTTCCCTTCCCCCACCAGAGCCAAGTCCTTTCAATGTCTTCTCACAAGACCAACCAGCTGCTTAAATAACCCCCACAATAAGTAATTTGCATACAACTGCCCTTGTTGAACAACAAGGAACAGCTCTTGATTCATCACTGGACTCATCCAACACACAGGGTAGCTCTCAAGGAACCAACAGATGCACACACCACTCCCCACCAACCAATGGAAGGCACATCATGGCAGACCAAGGATAATGGCCACCTAATGGGGAGGGAACCCAACCAAAGGAGAACATGGGGGGGGGCAAGAAACAGCCCCCCAAAAGTACCCAAGAAAAGCCCCCACAACGAAATAGTAAGTGGTGGTAGGAAGGAAACAGTGACCCCACACACTAGGGGGAACAGCGGCATGCACACACACACGCTACCCAGAGAATAGGAGACAGTGTCCTAAAAAAACAGGAAACAGGAACTGGGTGAGATTGTTCACTAAGGGAACAGTGACCAGAAGGGGGAGTTAAAAGACAGACACTCCCCCCACCCCCCCAGTCACACCAGGAGAAGAGATCTCCCCAAAGTAGACTACTACATTGACTGCTTCAGGAAAAGAATGGACTGTCAAATCCTGAACTAACACCACTCTCAACGTAACTTCTCCAAGACAGAAAGGCCATCCAGTCCCTCAAATCTAACTAGTACAGTGGGTGTTTTTAGACGGGAGACATTTCTCCTGCAGCTTAAAAATCCAGCTTGCAGAAACTCCGGGGGGTGGGGGGTGGGGTTTAGACACTCCTTGCTGAACTAGAAGTCCCCCAGGCGCCATTGGAAACAGCAGCGCTGGGCAACTCCTAGAAGTTTTGAGATGCAGACTAGGTAAGTCCCCGATAGCTGAGGTCTTACCAGTCCGCGTCTCAAGAATTCTTGAGTCACCCAGCACCGCTGTTATTTCCAACGGTGCCCCAGCAAACTCTGGTTCAGCGAGGAGCATCTAAATCCCCCCCCATGGGAGTTTCTTCAAGCCAGATTTTAAAGCTGTGGGAGAAATATCTCCCGTCTAAGAACACCCAGTCATCAAACCAGCAGGCAAAGGGGGTTCCACAGTTATCCTCACCGGGAGGACTACATCTTTGAGGCCAGGCAACTATCAAACCACAATTATCACAAGGAACTCCAAGAAGATTCCCACATCATGATTCACCAAAGAGTTAAAAGACAGCATCAAAGCCCTCCCCTGTAAGATGTAGGAGGAACTATACACTCACTGAAGGAATATCAGGATTCATACTAAACATTTTCAAGCCACTCACCAGGCAGAGGGTCAGCTTCATCCAAGACACCAGAGCAGCGCACAAAATTTGCAGGTGCCTAGGAGACACTGGCGCCCAGAAAACTGAGGCTAGCGACTGGTTCAGGGGTGTTGTAGGGCAAGAATGGTTTAATATCAGGATAAAGTCTCGCAACTGAATTTAATTTTTTGGCTCCTGGAGTTCGATTTGAAATGTCATGTCCCACAAAATACCATCCTGTCAACCATGGATGTCACTTCACTATACACCAATATCCCCCACACCAATGGAATTGCAGCCTGCCTCAAATACCACCAGGATTACAGGGAACGCACGGACATACACCCCAAGCACACTGGGCAACTTATCCACTTCATCCTTACACATAAACTTCACTTTCTAAAACAAACACTATTTACAAATCATGGGAACAGTCATAGGCTCCAAGATAGCCCACCAGCATGCCTTTTATGGGAAACCTTGAAAAAGCTTTCCTAAAAAATGTACCACCAGACCTTTCCTGTACCCGAGATTTATAATAATTCTTATTTTTATATAGCGCCCTCCTGCCATGGCACTCTGAGTGCTTCACGTATAACTAATTAACAACTTTTTAAAATCGAGAGAATATTGCCACTGGCCCAAGATCGCCCAATGAGTTTCTGGCTAAGGCAAGACTTGAACCAGGGCCTCCCCCTGTCTCCTGGTCCAGGTACTTAATAGATGACATTTTTCTTATATGGACTGAAAGCCTGGACTCTGTTAGAATTTCATCAAAACTTGAATGAACATCACCCTCAATTAAACTTACATTGAAACATTCCTACAACAAGGTCAATTTTCTGGACACCAGCCAGCATAACCAATGGAGCCCTACAAACAACATGATACAGGAAACCTATAGACCACCATACATATCTCCACTGATCAAGCAACCACCCTGGACACACCAAGAAATCAGTCATCCACAGGCAAGCCCTCAGATAAAACAAAATCTGCTCCGACAAGACGACCCGCGATACTCACCTTGCCACACTAAAAACTGCTTTCGCCAAACAAGGGCACTCCCATCAGAGAAGTGGATCATAAAATAGAACGGACTACTCAAATACCTCAAGGCAACCTGCTACAACAGAAACAGAAGGAACCCTCTAACCACACACTTTTAGTTGTTACTACCATCCCAAACTGGAGTCCATATGTAACATCAAAAGAACTCCAGCCTCTGGAGACCAAGCCCTGAAAGAGATCTTCCCTGAACAATAGGACTCAATTTAGACATTGGTTTCACAAGCCATTACAGAAATTTTTAAGTCTAATGACAGGAAGCTTTAAGTTTACTTACTATCAGCAGTTCTTATTGTATGATTTTGAATTGTGGACCTAAACGGGCTTGTTCTCACCTCTTCCTCCCCTCCCTTTGCCATTGTTTCCAACCACTGTATATACCTTCTTACTTTGCTCAGTCTATAGTTCTAATTCCTGACTTGCCTGATGAGGTCCAAAAGCTTGCATACCTCCACCAACTGGAGTTGGCCCAATAAAAGATATCATTGTACTACTTTGTCTCCCCAAAGGAAAGAGAGCCCCCCTCCTCCTCATGCCCGGAAAATACAGATCAGCCCCCCAAGTCAGGAAAGTCATCTGGGTTAGAGATACATACACACACCCTCCCCAGGGAAACGGTGATTGAAAGGGGGCATTAGGATACAGCCACCCACGTGCCAGAAAACATGGATGAGACACCGCTCACCCAAGCTTCAGGGAAGAGTGCCTACTGGAAGACACCCCTCACTCCCCCCCCCCAATGAAACAGTGACTAGAAGAGGGTCTTAGCAGACAGATTCCTCCCTCCTAAATAATTACAAGAGGAGGAGAGGATGGGAGACAGCCCCCCACCAAGTACGATGGCCGGAAAGTATGGCTGCAACCATTAATCGAACCGATTAATCGGTCTAAAATCGATTAAAATTTGCCCCCCGATTAATCGGTTAGCTGCCTGGACCTTCTGACAGTCCATAATGCCGAGTCTGTAGCTCAAGGGGGCACGTTCCAGCGGAAGGCAAGTTTACACAACGCACGCAAATTAGGTGGACCTAGGCAAATTTATGAGCATTTATGCAAATTGTAATCAGCTGATTAATCGACAAAAAGGCTTAAATCGATTAAAATTTCTAAATCGGGTTGCGGCCCTACTGGAAGGGAAGGTAGGAGACGAGTCCCCCAGAGAATAGTGACCGAAGGGGGGGGAGCCGCTAAGGGACAGGCGCCTCCCTCTTTAGGGAATAAGGACTTGAAAGGTTTTTTTGGGGGGGAGGAATTAGGAGACAGCCCCCCCTCAAGGGAGTAATGACTGGAAAAGTGGGAGGGATCAGGAGACACCCCCTCCATCTGCTCTCTAGGGAATAATGACAACAAAAAGGAGAAATTAGGACACAGCCCCCCTCCTAGGGAATAATACTTGGAAACGGGGGGGGGGAGATTAGGACACAGCCCCCTCCCCTTCATAGGAAACAATGGCTGGAAATGGCAGAGACACGCCCCTCCCTCCCACCCCCCCCCCCATTTGGAAACAAGAACTGGAAACTGAGATGATTAGGATACAGCCCCCCCCCAAGGAAACAATGACTGGGAAAGTGGGGGTGGAGGTGGCCTTCTCCCCCTCCCCGGGAATAATAAGCGGAATAGGGGGTTAGGACGAAGACAGCTCCCCTCCCCCAAGGGCAGAAGGCCCCACTCCCCCCACCTCCGGGAGAAGGCCCAAGGGGAAGCGGTTTAACGACACCCCCCCAGCAGAGCGTGGGAAGGAGGGCGCGAGCCCCCCCTACCTCAGCGCGTGGCTACGAGCGGGGAGGGGGGAAGGGAAGAAAGAGAGATCCCCCGGTCTCTCCCACTCACTCACCGGTTCGGTGCCGGCGCGGGGCAGCCCAGGTCCCGCTGACTCGAGACGAGGAGGAGCCGCCTCCGCGGAGGCCAAGCGAGAAAAACCACCCAGCTCAGGCGGCGCCGACACGGAGCGTTCGCTCAGGTACCCTGGGGGGGGCGGTAAGTAGCGCGGAGGGGGGGGGGCTTTCCTTTTCCCTCACAGAGTCGTTCACCCTGAACCCAGGACCGCGGGGGAGGGGGGAGAGCGAGGTGGTGGTGGGGGGAGTTTTTTGTTTGAGGAAACCTATTTGCGCATGCTCGTGCGGCGAGGCGCCTGGTGGGAGTTGTAGTTCACGGCGGGTTCCTTTCTCATACTAGATGCAGAGGAGAGGGGGCGCTCTTGGACTACAACTCCCATAGAGCCCTACGCGGGCTGAGCAAAGAGGACGAGGCAGAGAGCAACGCTGGCCTCTTAGGCTGAAATGTGCAGCAGTGAAGGGGAGGCAGCTGGAGCAGGGAATATGGCGCGGGGGGGAGGGAGAAAGGGAGTAGGCAGCACTGCAGCCACTAGGCCTCATTAGCTTTCTGGGAGAACATAGTGCAGGAAGAATGCCCCCCAACCTGAAAAACAAAGGGGTGGGGGGGATATTTTGAAATCTCTCTCCTTGTGGCATTTCTCTGAGCCCCTGACAACCACTGCCTCAAAAATGAATCCCCTCAAATGAGGGAGCCTCCCTCACTGCAGCAGAGGAAGGAGGAGACTTGGCAGGACTAGGGCTCGGTGCAGGCCATTTCCTCCTCCATTTTCCTTCTCTTCTCCCTGACTGCTTTTATAATATGGCACAAAAGCAATGTAAGGATTGCACTTACCAACCGCTAAATAACATTCAAAAAGGAAGGTTAAAATCACGAGACTGGCATTAAAAGTCACGAGAATTTAATTTGTTTCTCACCCTAGGGTGGCTTCCATTGTAAAAACCAGAAATACATAAGGAAAACAATTTTAAAATCCTGTACACACACAAGCTGCCCAAACAATAACCTGCTCCTGCCAAATGTTTGCCCAAATAAAAACAATCATCTTATATTACCTCCAGAAAGTGCACAGACTCGGGAAGGATTGTATGTAGGGTTGCTTACCTTCTGTGGATTTGATCCTGCTGCTCCCATAGGTAGAGTCACGGTCAAAACCGTGAGAGGTAGCAAACCTAATTGTATGTTACTCTTCGCCCTTCAAAAAAATGACTTCAGCTTTTTGTAGTTGCTGTGTTTTATGCTGCGGCCTTCCTCACCATAGTATAACACATTCAAATATTGCCTTAAGCATCTTCCATCTGTGCAAATGTTAACTTCTATCCGATTCTACATAATAAAAAGGCAATGCGATATCTGCCCAGACTCAATAAGAGAAATCTGAGGCCCTGTCATATCTTAGTATTAGGGAGCCCCTACTTACCCTCCTCCTATCATAAATTTTGAAATTAATTTCTAGAGACCCTACTAGTACTTTATCATTATTTTACTCATCACATTTTAATGTATATTAAGAAGCAAAATTCTTATACTTTTGTCGCCCTCCCCACCTCCTCTGAGTTTGGGAGCCTACTACAGTTTCACCACCATCCCCTTCTCATCAGGCCTGCTTCCACCACACCAGCCAAAAAGAAAAATGGCATTGTGCTCCTTGAGCAAGGTAGTGTGCATGCTAGCAGCTAGCGCAAGCAGAAGTCCCATTTTCTCCAGTAGAATTTGAGTCTGTGCCATCTTACTGGAGCACATGCCCTAAATATGCACACATCCAAAAAAACCACATTTATTGCCAGACCTAAATGTCCAAAATGGCCCCCTATTGGTGTGAAATTCTTTGGAATTCAAGTCCCAAGTAATCATAACTGTTTTCTTTCATTAATCAATTGGGTTCCTATCTGCCTTTTAATTTCTGTCCCTCTTCTGGTATCATTAGGTCATGTATTCAATTTTTTCTCTACAACTATGATGACTAGAAACTAGAAGCTAAAAAAAATAATTGAAGATTGAGAATTCTCACAAAATAATGTTATAGTATAAATAAGGTGTTTAAGCAATGTGTCCTATCACAAAAACAAGACTTGCAATAAGAAAGAGCTAGGGTGTGATCCTCACTCCACTGGAGTCCGTTTACTTCAAAGGAGTCAGGATTGTATCCTTAGCAACAATACACTACTATTTTGCTGACTAATCTCTTTGTTATGCCATATGCAGGTTTTAGAAAAGAGCCTGTATGCCAGCCTCACCAGTTTGCAAAACTGTGGCAGTTTCTTTCCATTGCATTGAATTATTTTTGTAAATTCAGTGAAGATTCATTGACACTAATGTTATGTGCAGTGAACAGACAACTTCCTCATAAAGTCTGAATGAGTGGTTGAAAAGAATTTCACACCAATAGGGGGCCAGCCTATTTTGTGTTCAAATAAACATTTGTGCAATGTGTGTTAACTAAATCTATGATATGTGTAATGAAGAGCTAACAAAATATAGCTACTGTCCCTAATGTCATAGCTCAAGCCCCCCACTCCCCCAACGTTCAACATGTTGAAAGAGCAGATCTAATTCTGCATGCTGCATTCAGGCGAGCCACCAGTTGACATTGATAATTGACATAATTTAGGAGAGAGACCAGTAAGCTTTACTGAATTCCTGTGTGTTCTTATATCTATAATATAGAAGCTCAGATACTTTTAAAATATGCACTTTCTAGCCTGAGCAGGAGCCAAGGCTTTCTTGTATGTGTACAAATTATCTATTCAAATTGGAAATAAGATACACATCAGTGAGTGTAATTAATGACTGCCGCAGATAGGAGTCTTTGGGTGTTTTCAGACATAACAGTGCTGAGCGCCACCATGCTTTAATCCTGCCCGGCGTGAGGGCCCTCCAGGCAGGATTTGGCCCAGCCGCTGAACAAGCATGATGGCAGCCAGGGCAGGGAGTGGGTGGAGAGAGGGCAGGGTGACACACAGATGTGCATCCGCACCCCCACGCTGCTTAGAGCAGACCACCCCCATCCTGTGAGGCCGCCATGACTGCCCGGAAGTGACGTAGACCAGAGTAAGCGTAAGCGGACCATCAAACGGGATGGCCTGCTTTACCCCGGTCTGGGCCTCCATAGCACAGCTGCCGTAGCGCTTCACTGGGGCTGTGAATTGGCCATCGGGAGGAGGCACCACTGCAGCCCATGCTACAGCCCAGGCCAACATCTAGCATTGGTTTCAGACATGACATCACGGATTTCCCTGCATGAAAATCTGTGCTGTTGTCTCGTCTGAAAACACCCTTTGAAGTAAAACTGAAGTTCTCAAACTTTAAGTTTCCCCCACTGACACAAGCCTATTTCACTTGGAACACTTTTAGGATTGGGTTATTATTATTTATTTTATGTATATAGCACCAGCAACGTACCTGGTGCTTTGCAACTGTTGAAAATTAACGGGGTCCCTGCCCCGGATCCAAGAAAGACAAGGGAGGGCTGGGAGAGGAGGGATGCAGGCAACAGGAGAAACGGGGATACATTCATGAAGGTGTGAGGTTGCAGGTACATGTGCTTAGTGTAGTTACATCGGGGAAGGAAGGGGAACTAAGGGGATGAGGAGCTAGGGGAGACCTGTCAAAAGAGATAGGTTTTCAGGAGGGATTTGGATGTTGGGAGGGAGGGAGAGGACCAAATGTATTCAGGCATGGGGGGCAGCGAGGGAGAACAGACAAATATGCCCGGGGCGGATCTAGAAGTGATGTGGGGGCTGAAGTCCAAAGTTCACATCTCACACACACCCCTCTTCTCACACACACACACACACACAGAGTACATCCCCTCTCTCTCTTACACACACTTTCTCTTACACACACACAGTACACCCCCTCTCTCTCACACACACACACACACACAGTACACGCCCTCCCCCTTTCCCCAGGATCAATCAATTACCTTCACTGCCAGTGCCGCCGCCACCGCTGTTTGCAGCCTCTTAGAGGAGGCTGTAATCTTTTTTAAAGGTCCCGCGCTGCCGCATGAGCACACCCAGGGGCCACCACTATCTTCCTATCACTGTGTGGGCATGCTGGGAAATGTAGTCCTAGCATGCCCAGACAGTAAACATGGCGGCGGCGGCGGTCCCAGTACGCACATGCACGGTGAGTGGCACTAGGGGCAAGAAATTAGCACAGCAGAGCTTGGGCAGCATCGGACCAGTGAGGTGGGAGAGGGGTGGAGGAGTGGCGTAGTTCTTTTCCCCCATCCCTACCTGCTCAATACACTGCCAAGCCTGCCAGGAGCCGCCCCAGCAGCATGTGGGCCACTCGCTGGGGCACCCATGTGGTCAGAGCCTGGGGAAAATATGGATCCTGATTTGGGCCAGGGGCTGAAGTGCCCCTGAACCTCCGGCAGCCAGAGCCACTGTCTGGCCATGCCCCCACCCCCCCAAGCTCTGAGCCTGGCGAAGCCGGGGGCTGGCCTTAGAGGCAAGAGCACCCCCTCACAGCATTTCCCAAGTGGTGGCTGCTTCACAGGGCCACCCACGTGGCCAAAATGGTGGGCACATTGGGCTGGCGCGTTACCCCATAACAGGATCTCTGACAACCAAGCCCCAGTGACTCCTTCCCAGAACAGCCCTCACTGGGGTCTTAGCCCCCCCACCTGCAACCACTATGCCTATGATGGGACACACCTGACACCTCCCGCTCCCCTCCCGTATGGTACAGCGAGCACAGCCTCAGCGTGGAGCAGAAAGCAGGGGCTGAGATGGAAACAAATCACCCCTAAAGAATTTGCAAACCCCGCCCCAGCCGTGACTATGGGGGTGGGGAAAGCATGATGTCAGCCACGGCTGACCAATGGGGTGGGAGCGGGGAGGCTGAAGCCTTCTGAGCCCACCTGGTGAATCCGCCCCTGTATGCTTTGAGGACCAGCGGAGCCGTGAGCAAGCGACAGTGGTGGTAGAAGAGGAGTGGAACCATGGACAGCCTCCCCTTCTATGATTTTAATAAAAGGTAAAGAAATTCAAAACTTAAATGACATGTTCTGGGGTAGCAAGAGTACCTAAACATGTCTTTAGCACTTAATTTTATTTTATTTTTAAACTGACAAGATTTTCACTTGGTGGTATACCTTTGAATATGGTTTAATACAAAACCCTTGAATTTTTACTGTTTAGACTTATTATTATTATTATTAATTTTTATGAGCAGTGCACTCCTCTGGCAAATAACACAGGTGGTAGCTGTCAGGATGTATGTAAGACTCAAAGTACATTATTTTTATTTATTTACATAGTGCCAGCAATTTACTCATTCATTTATTTCCATTTTTACCCCATCCTTTCCCCAATGCTCAGAGCAGCTTACAATATTAAAAACACAAAACATATTAAAACTAAAAACAAAAACTGAAAAATAAAACAAAAAACCACCCACCTCAGCCTTATTCGCACCTGCCAGCCGCTTTGCTGCTCAAACAGGGTGAATTTTTAAAAGTAGGTTGTGGATGGTATTTTTATCGTTTTTATTGAATATGCTGATTTTAAATTTAATTGTGTGTTTTCTTTGTGTCACTCTGTAATAATTTACCATGATGTCTTCTGGCTAAATGGAAATAAATTTTACTTGGAGTGGCTGCCTTCAGAATATGTTCAGGCTTGGGCTCTGACAGACTCCAGGGGTAGGAAGTTCCACAATACTGAGCCACCAACCGTGAATGCCTCTCTGCAGGCCCTTGTCATATGAACAACATTGGTAGATGGTACACGCAAGAGAGCACTCCCACCAACACAAGGGACGCAGTGGAGTGTAGTAGGAAAGGCAGTCTTTCATATACGTGGGGCCCAGCGCTTAGGGCCTTAAAAGGTCAAAACCAGCACATTGAATTGTGCCAGGAAAGCTATCGGTAGCCAGTGCAGACTGTAAAGCACTGGTGTAATATGCTCACAGTGACCCATCCCTGAAAGCTGGGCTGCCACATTCTACACCAGCTGCAGCTTCCAAATAGTCACCAACGGTAGCCCCACGTAGAGCACATTGCAGTAATCTAGCCTTATTATTATTATAAACATTTATATAGCGCCAGCCATGTGCCTGGCGCTGTACAGAACATAGAAATAGACGTGGTCCCTGCCTGTGGCTTACAATCTAAAAGACAAGGAGGGAGAGACGGGAGAAGACAAACAAACATTCAGACGGATATGAAGTCTCAGGTGCGTGTGCTTGGCTTGGTAACGAAGGCATGGATGATGGTGGCCAGATCCGAATCGGAAAGAAAAAACACAGCCTCCTCACCAAATGGAGATGTTGAAAAACGCCCCTGGCCACTGCTGCAACGTGATGTTCCAGGCTCAGCAAGGGATCCAGAAGCACTCCAAGACTGTGAACCTGGATAACCAGAGATGCCCGGACCCCATCAATGACAGAAGTCCCAATCCCTTCCAAGTCACAAGGTCGGCCAGTCGTCATCACTTCCGTGTTGTCTGGATTCAACTTCAATTGTCTCACCCTCATCCAGTCTCCAACAGCAGCCAGGCATCTGGTAAGCACCAAGACTGCAGGGCCTGGGTCAGATGAAAAAGAGATTTAAAGCTGGGTGTTACCTGGTGCTGTACAATCAGTAGTTAGAGACAGGTCCCTACCCCAAGGGATTTTCAGTCTAGGAAAGACAAGGGCATGGAGACAGGGATGCATTCATGAAGTTGAGAAGTCACAGGTGCATGACTTTAGCTTAGTTACAGGGAAGAGGGGGACCCAGGGTGAAAGATGGAAGGCACCAGTGACGAGTCTATGGGGATGAGGGACTAGGGAAAGGTTGAAGGAAGAGGTAGGTTTTCAGAAGGCATTTGAAGGTTGGGAGAGAAGTAGCAAAGCAAATGTGTTCAGGGAGGGAGTTCCAGGAATGTGGGGCAGCAAAGGAGAAGGGGCAAATACATTTTGAGGAGCAAGGGAGTCGTGAGCAGTTAAGGATGGTAGCAGAGGAGGAACAAAGATCTCGTGGAGGAAGGTGGTGGGAAATAAGTACAGAGAGGTCACAGGCAGCAATATACTATACTTTCCCTATGTTTGTTGTCCTGTGCGGTCACAGATTTATATCAAGTCACACAGGTAAAAAGTTCAGGAACCACTGGCATATAGGGTTTGTTTATGTGATGTATATGTATGGAGTAAGTATGTCCATTTGATAAGTACATGTATGATATATGTTGGCCTGATCCAAATGCAAGGAGTATTGGATTGGGTTGTCACGTTTTGTGCGGTTTGACTCAAAGACTCCCATAGGCCAAAAAAATGGGAGTCTCAGGGTCGAAACGCAAGAAGTGGCAACCCTAGGCCCACTGTGTAAAATGAAGTAGACATCCTTGCCAAAGAGGCATGAAATGTATGTGTTGCACGCAAATGATTCAATCTGATTTTGTGGTTTTGTTCTTCTGAAAACAGAGAATGGCCCTGCTGTCGGACCATTCTTTGCACAATAATTATATTACTTTATCTGTTTGTATATTATATTACTGTTAGTCAATAAAATAACTTCAAAAGCAGTTTTAATAATTTATGTGTAACAATACTGTTAAACATGTATAGCTATAAATATGGTTTTATTCCCCTCTGAAGAAAATGGTCTTTGGCCTCCATAGGCCAGCAAGTGAATATGCCAGAGGAGAAGCAACAGAGGGTAGGTCACATTTGCAACTGACAGAGCTCAGGTGTTAAAACGGAAAAGAAAATTAAGTAGTACTCTTGTGAGCCCACTTTCCTGCGTTACCAAAATGAATCGTTATTCTGCATAGATCTCTTCATAATATGGTCCTTTCTTCCTTGCTTTGGAGAAGAGTGAAAGAATTAACAAAAGTTGATATTATCCTGAATGACCTCCAACTCAATGCCTGTTGAGATGAATGAGTCAACTCACAGAGCCGTTTTTTAGGTACTCTACACACACACGGTTGGATCGTCAAAGTGTTCTCCCAACACGAGACCCCCTTCACCTCTGTTCACTGCAGACTGCTTTGAGAACCAGACTTTCAGCCAGATTAGTTTTACAGTTAGTTTATGTTTCCTAAATTCTCTTTGCTAGCAGCTTATTTAAAAAAAAAAAAAAACAACTGATGATGTAATGCAAACGATGGCTGCTTGGAAGAGATTCTAGTTCTTCCATGTATTTATCACTATTATTTCTATAGTGCCAGCAACATGCCTGGTATTGAAGAGTTTTGATAAGACACAGGTCCCTGCCGCAAGGGGCTTACAGTGGACAAGGGGAGGGGTGGCAAATGGAAGCCAGGATCACTTAAAATAAGGATACGGATATTTGCTTTTTTAATAGTGTATTAAAACAAATTTACCAAATTTTAAAGACAATAAAGCAGAGATATATTTTATTCATTTTGCAAAGACCTGTGTGCTTACCATTAAAGATACAAGTAGTCAGTGGGGTCGTTCTTTTTACTTAAAAGAAAAGAACAAGCAAAACTATTTGCAGACATAAACCAAATTAGTCTAAGACCCTTTTTACATGGACGGAGATGGGTGGGGAAGATGGGTGTTTGGCTGTGGTGGGTGGGTGTCTGTTTACACGGACACCCCACCTACACCCATCTCCACCCACAGAGCCGCCTCCGGTTTTCCAGAGGACTCTGTGGGTAGAGGTGGGTGGAGATGGGTGTGCAATGAGTAGAGGTGGGTGTCGCGTGGTAGCACACACGCACCCCCACCCATCCCGCTCAGTGTTCACACAAATGAACACCAAGCGGACACCCATCCCCCCACCCACCGCCGGCTGTTTACATGGACGCGCCCCTCGCACACCCACCCGAACACCGAGCGGGGGGCAGGGCGTCCAGGTAAAAATGGCCTAATTTTCAAACCTGGATCTGTAAACAAAGGTTCCCATTCCCACTGATGGGTGCTCAGAGCAATCCTTAGATATCTTAACCAGTTATTGGACAGACTCTATTGATAGGAACACCCCAAAAAAGAAGAATTGACACCTGAACTGAAAAGTTATTCTTGTGTTCGAAGGGGCAAAAAGGCTAAAAAATATTTTGGCCAGTTCTAGTTGGATATGCTCCCTCCAAGCAGGGAAGATCATCTACTTTTTATAGAGACAGCTGCTGCCTTGGGGCATTTACAAATCCCAAGTCTGTTTTGCATGTACTAGGTAGTCTCCAGAGGGCTGGTGGTGAGACAATCTGTCTTCTGGGCCTGGTGCTCCCCTATCCTGGGGCTGCCTGCATCACACTCCTCTGTCTCCAAATCAATGGTTCCCAAGTTTTTTTCCTCTATGACCCCATTTTGAGATTTATATAAAACACTGCAACCCAGACAGCAACAAAGAGATGTAAAGTATATCAAGTATCAATAGGGATCATAGCCCCATTAATTGTTTTCATGATCCTGGTTGACATCCCAACACTTAGTTTGAGAACCTTTGCTCTAAATATCTTCAGTTATCCTTAGCTGGCCCAATTAACATAGTATCTCATCACTTCAGAACTTTTAATAATGTATTAATTGTTACCCAACTCTGTGAAATAGCATCCCTTTTTTACAAACAGGAAACTGGGACACAGAGAGATTAATTATATTTATTATTAGTATTATTATTAGTAGTATTATTTCTTCACATTTTTATGCCGCCCCCTCCTGCTTGTGCATCTCTGGACTGCTATCATCATCTTAAAAACACATAAAAGTCCAAAATATAAAACATTAAAACAACCCAGGCAGAAAAAAACCCTAACCCAAACCCAACCACCCCACCCATCACCTGTCTCCCTCCCTCTTATATTAAGAATATAAGTAGTGCCATACTGGGTCAAACCAATGGTCCATTGAGCCCAGCACTGGTCTCCGACAGTAGCCAGTCTTGGTCCCTTTGTACACAGGCAGTGGTGGGCGGGGGGATGAGTGTGCTGGCGGGGTGGGTGCAGGTGGGTGTGCATCCGTTCT
>QEPC01015455.1:661558-695158 GCA_003113815.1 Sphenodon punctatus | reverse complement strand
TGCAGGGGGACAAAACCAAGTCCAAAAGGGAGCAAGGAAGTGCTGGTCCCAGAGCAGCAGCCTCCCCCTGCTGTTCACTTCTAAGTGATTCAGTAAGGTGAAGAGTGAGAGGAGAACACTAATAGGGAGAGTGGGTGGAGTGCAGGTGATCTTTTCTTAGCAAACTTGGGTGCCAGGCTGGGAAACCTGTCAAATGGGTGTGTATTTTCAAGGCCCACTTCCTGTCTCTCTGCAAGCTGCCAATAGAAAACCTGCCTCTCCCTTGCCCTGCTTGGAAGCAGGGCATTGGCTGCCTCCTTTGGCCCCAGGACCCTCACATCAACCTCCCATCTCCCCAGTGACCACCCCACCAATGTCCTGAGCCGTCAACTCACTGTTGGTGTCTGTTTGGGTGTGCTGTGCATGAGAATATATGAAAATGTATGTGCATGAGAGCGTATTTCCTTGCAGCAGTAGCTGTAAGGAAGTTGTGGATGGGGCTTAGGATCCCCACTTCACAATCTGTGGTCCTGGGGAATTAGCACCCCACCACATAAAATCTCTTCCTTAAATCCGTTTTCCTTTTGGGGTTCAGTCCATCAATTGTTCCCCCAAAGCCACTCTGATTATTTGTTTGGTAACTTGCCACGGGTCTCCCTGCTCCCCTTACAACCCGCCTGGTCCACCGGTTAGGGGCTTCTCCCAACCAGTGCATCCCCAATATAAGCTTAGTCCCACACATCAACATAACGTTCTCCCCAACTGGGCACATAAAGTCCAGGGTCTCCCCCCATTCAACTTCATCTTCAGCTCGAGCCCTTATAATGTTACAACCCCACCTGGTTCTCCCACGTCATCTGCCAGGGCACAGTCGCAGTTCCTTCCAGGCTTGGAGTAGTCCTTCCTCTGTGACTCAGCAGGCTTGGCGGCCTCCACGCTCTTTTCCTCCATCAGGCAGCAGCTCCTTCCTCCTCAGGAGGCCAAGGCAGACTGACTTTCCTCACTGCTGCCTCTGCTTTTATGGCCAGTAGCTATGCCCCTCCACTTCCTGTTCATCTCCAGGAATTTCTCTTAAAGGGCCCATAGGCTTGTGGCCAGAGGTCTGACTTTACTTCAGGCAGCTACTCTGCCACAGAAGTAAAGGCCAAAGCACTCTCCATTATAAACAGGGGACTGCTGAAGCACCAGTATTGAAACTAGGGGTGTGTATGTCATTTTCGTTATTACAACAACAAAAGTTGTCATTTTCGTTATTGTAACAACAAAAACAACAAGCGAGACCAACAATAACGAAAATGACAACTGAGAATAATGAAAACAACGATAATGAAAACAACAATGTCGTTATCGTTGTCATTATTAGTGCTGTGGCAGTTGGGTTTTGGACGGAAAATGTGGAGGGGGAGGAGGGAGCAGAAATCTCAGCCCTAAACAGGGTTGAACTCTTGAACTGTGCTTCTGCTGGGAGGGATGAGCAGCTCAGCAGTATCTGATGGATGTATCATTGGCCAATGAGCAGTGTAAGCAGGCCCCAGCAGTCTCATGGCACTCAGCTCAATGCCTGCTGCTTCCCACAACCAATCGGGGACCTCTGGGGGAGGGCACTACAACCCTTTATAATGGGAGCGTCAGGCTTTTTCTTTCCGTTCTGCGAGAGCTCTGCTTGTCGGATTGAGTTTACCGAACTGTGGTGCTTGCACATAAAAAATCCTCCCTAGCCGTCGTTGTATTACCACCAATACCTTTCCTTCCTCATAACCTACCTTCTCCCTTTCCCTGCCCTTCTCCCCCCTGTACATTATATACAAAGAGGCAGTATAGATTATAATATATAGCTATATCTAGACATATAGATTAGAATAATTATATAGATAAGTTTTCCTTTTCCCTTCCCCTGTCAATACTGATACCAAAAATAAAGTCTTCAGTTGAAACTGTACCGATACCGAAAAAGATACAAAAAATGGCATTGTCATTAACAACAAAAATGCCATTTTTGAGCAACAAAAACAAAAAGCAACATGGGTGCCTGGTGCACCCCCCTAATTGAAACCGCTTGAGCTACAGTTCAAGATTTTTCCATGGCTTATATTTGTGGGACCCATCATACATGCCAAGTTTGAAGAAGATCCAACCAGAAAATAAAAAGTTATGACTGTTTAAAAGTGAATTGGTTGTGGTCAAAATGCACAGCGTCCCGACTATTTTGAACCATGGATATCTCCTCCCCCTGGATGGGTTGAGCCCTAAGACTTCACAACCTTGTAGTCAGAGATGTACATAAATTGCTGCTGGAGTCTGAGAGTTTCTGGTTTGGCCAAAACTGAGTTATCAAAGATTAAAAAGCAGTTCTGCTGGCTCACGCATGCGCAATACTGCCCATGCTTCTCCTGTCAGAGAAGCAAGCCTGGCAGTGAGCTTCAGCAGCATGAATGACAAGAACAGAGGAGGGGAGGGACTTTCCACCATCTCCCTCCCACTTGCTCTGCTGCTACTGCTCAACGGTGCCGGAGTCCCATTCTTTTGTGGCTAAGCTCAAGATTTAACAGGGCTTTTGCGGTAGCTGCTGGGCTGTCCTGCTGCCACTGTGTACTCACCTCTGAGTCAGAGCCCCTCATCCTGGGCCTCCTATGCAGCAAGCAGGGCAAGAGCAAATTCAGGCATGGACCCAAAACCCACTTGTCCTCCTGCCCCCACAGCATCCCTGGCTCCCACCCCCTACTCATGTTCCCACCTCCCACACACAGCATCCCTGGCCCCTACCTGAGCCCCCAACCTCCTTCCCTCCTGCACATCATCCCTGCACCCCACCTGAGTCCCCAACACCCACTTGTCCTCCTGCCCCCCCATAGCATCCCTGGCCCCCAACCTCCACTTGTCCTTCCGCCCCCCTGCGCAGCGTTCCAAGCCCTAACCCAACCCATGCACCCCCACCCTTCCTTCTGCCCCCCGCACGACATTCCACTCCCCAAACTGACTGCTCCACTCCTCTTCCCACCCCCACACAAGTTCCTGAACCCCAAAGTGACCAGCCAGGTCAGCTGGAGCCAGGCCCGGAGGAGCTACCTCGGCCCCATAAGCAGGAACAAGTGGCCTCAGCAGCAGCTGCAGCCTCATCAACAGGACACAAAGGTTGTGCGGAGGCAGCTGTGTGGACGTTGGTTGGAATCTCACCTGGATGGCACAGGGAATCTGTTGGCCAGTTTGCATGCCACACAGTGCGTATGGTGGGAATGGAGTTTCTATGGAAACAACCTGTAGTAAACGTGACTTTCCATCCATAGCAGAAGATTTAGGCACAGGGACCAGGCTGTGCAGAGAGCAGGTAAAAACCCCTCTGCAAGGGAAGACACAACAGCCGGCAGTCCCCCTGCCCACCTCCTCCCGGCTTCCCTCCCCTGCCCTGGCTTGGTGGGTCTGAAACAGCCAGGAGGCTTGCTCTCCTGGCTCGCTGGCTGGAAGAGCAAGTCCCTAAGAGAGTTGCTTGGAGAGGCTGGGGGGAGCCGCCTGAGCCTCGCTGAAGGCTTTGTTTTCTCCTCTGGAGAAGGAGGTTGCCCTGGGATTATCGATCTGGGGAAGAAACCCACCTACTGCCTCTAGCTACAGATCCTTGTGCTTTGCCGCCCTTGTCCTGCCCAGCTGACCTAAAGCGATACTAGGAGAGGTTGGAGAGGGAGGCAAAGGAGTGTCATGCCGCGCCGTAGCTCACGCATCCTAAATAGTGAGCAGCGGGTTGCTAGGCAACCCGAAGGACACACCAGGGGCAACACCCTAGCTGTAGGCAATAGAGGAGCGGCGGGTCAAGCCCAGCCCCCGCAGAAACTTGCCGCAGGGCCCTCAGACTTGGCCCCACCCAAACGCAGCGCAAGACTGGCAGGGCAGAGTAGGATGCTAGGGGGTGGAGCCATGACTCCAACCTAAGTGCCCACCCCTGGCCTGATAGTATAAAGGTACCGGCAGGGCAGCAGATCCCCACGGTAATCATTTGAGAGACTGGCCCTTTCCTTGCTATACCTTGGTCCTTGTTACTGTTTGTTCCCCCCCTCTGTAACTCCTTGTTTGTGTGCTTGTCCTCCCCACTTCCCTTCCAGTGTTCTTGCTCTAGTTGGGCGAGTGCATCTTGACTGCCTGCCTAGTTTCTCCTTCACTTACCTTGTTTCCTTATTCCCCCTCCCCCATCCCTGAGTGCTAGTCCTATCCGCTTTCCCTTCCCCCCCTTTCCTTCCCTTGTCACTCCTTTAGAACACCTGGGATCCTCCATTCCACCCCAGTCGTACCACAGTGCCCTGGAACCCTTGGAGTTTGAGTAGTGTTATTCTTTTTTGTCCTTACCTGTCCTTGTACCTTGAGCATACGCCGCCTCCTCTCCATTCCTGTGATGATCCAGGTTGCTCTCAGTCATTGAGAGAAAGCCCAAACAAGACCCTGAAGGAATTACCTACCCCGTGGTATCGCCAGAAAGTTGGCAGCCTAGCCAAGGACTCAACCCTACTCCTCCTTTCCTTCCTTTCTCTTCTTCTAACCCAGCCCCCCTAACAAGGAGTTCAGTTAACTTCTTATACTAGACTTACTTCTCTGGGTGAGCAGATGCCATCTCTTCAGCTGCACAGAGTCCTTCCTTGGGCATCGCGAGGGATGAATCGCTCGCAAACAGAGGCTGCTTTCAGACTTCCCCCCCCCACTCGTGCAGGGATCAGCCGGTCTGGCTGCGCATCCCCCCACCCTGCAGCCATGATATGTGTGGGGGGAGAAGGTCTGAACGTGGCCTCAGTCTCATTCATACAACTCGCAGCTACTCTCTGTTTACAGATCTCATTCCGATTCAAAGCCCCCAGGCTCCTTAGAGAAATTTGTGGACCCAGTACATCCTGGTAGTTGGGGATCCCTACTTCCCATCCACTACCCCCTCATATGTTTTGATATCAATGTATGGAGATCATATTGGGACTTCACACATGTTACTTGTAATTATTGTTTTACTCATGGTATTTTAATGTATATTAAGAAACAAATGCTTTAAGCTTTTGGGAGGGCAGAGCTTTAAGGCCCGATACATTTGTACTCCCATTCCCTTCCTTTCATCAAGCCTTCAAATCCTGCTTTCCCAGCTTGAGTCAATGTTTGTAAGATCTTACTTTGGAGACAACTGTTCCCTTAGAACCACGTTAAAGCTACCCCAAGCAGAAAAGTTTTTGCCAACAATTACTGCATTTTTTCTCCACCTGATTAAACCTCACGCTACCTTGTGCTTTAAACTGGAGTAGTCTGCTTGGGGCTGACTCAGACACTGGGCTATTACAGTGGGAACATTTAAGAATCCAAAATGCAGTGGCTTATGGACTTAGATAAACATTTCTTAGCTTGTCAGACTGATGAAAGCAAAAGATGGTTAACTGAAGAGCTCCAAAGTAATGGCTACAGTATAGTATCTGCTGTGCTGGTCCCCAGTGTGGGATATGGAGACGCAAGATGGTTCAGAGGGTATTGTTGGGCTAACGAGAGGGCCTCTATTTGATAGGGAACGTTTCCTTTACTTGGTAAGGGGTTTATATTTCTGTTGACGGGACTGGCTTAGAGAGAGTTCTAATCAAGTACACTTACAAGAACAGGAGCCCCTCCCCTCCCTGTCAATTCCCTATGCAGCTTCCCCAGTCCCAAACTAACCCACCACCACCACCACCACCACCAACCCGCCTCCAGCACCTGGTGCTGAGGAGACCAGGCAGTGAGGAGGAGCCCGAGACCCATACCCGCAGGCTCAAGATCAAAGAGGTAAGGGCTCTAATCAGAGCGAAAGAGAGGTAAACTAAGAGGCACAGGCAAGGGAACTACAAAGTTTTAGGAAGTGATCGGGATGGGGAGAAATGGGCAGTCCAGTCTGAGCAGCGAGATCTACAGAGGGAACCTTCCACATCTCAACAGTCTAACTGCAGGTGTTATCTGCTTCTGGCAGCTTGAGTAAGCTAATTGTGGGAGAGAAGCATCACTTGGGTTTTCCAAAACTCCACCCATCTGCAGCATTTCATTATCCCCATAAAATAGTACAGGAGTGCACGGTCCCAGAAGGGAAGACCCCAGATCAGGGGGCACAGAATTAATTCTCACAATAAAACAGGAATTCCAGCTGCTCATGGCAGAAGAACGAAGTTCTCTTCCAGGAGAAGCATCATCCCCCCCCCCCATGAGCGCTAACCAGTTTGAGCTTTTAGGACATTGTCACCGGCACCTCTGGGCATAACATATTAAAATTTCAGCCTAATACCTCTTACCGTTTGTCTCCTATAAACAAAAAAGTGGCATTTTTCAAACGGACCCCAGGTTTCCATTGAGTTTGCCCTTCACTGCTATTATCTTGTGCCTTTGTATCGTGGCTGAAATAAACCATGAAATTATGCTAAGTATTGGGTCTACATCTACAACTTCAAGCTTGCAGCACATGGTCACTGGTACCACTGGCCATAACATACTCACGTTTCAGCCAGCTCTCTCTTATCGTTTGTCTCCAATGGCCAAAAAAGTGCCAGGATGCAAACGCACACAAGGTGTCAATGGAGTTTTCCTATTTGGTTTTACACAAACCTTTTCTGTGTAATTTCTCAGCTGTTCAGGTAATGTTAGGTTTCATTTCTCCAGCCTAAGTTTCCCTTCTGGGGTCAGTTTGTGGAGGCAATAAGTCAGGGAATGTTAGATTTAATTTCTTCAGCCAAGTTTTGTGTTTCCCTTCTGGGGTCAGACAAGAATCTTAGGCAAACAAAGAAATGCAAACAAGCCCTGAAGCATCCTAGGCAACAACAAAAGAAATGCAAATAGCAGGCTATAAAGGTGATAAGTGTACTTCACTGTGCTTAGTAAAGCTTGACTATAAGGCACAGCCAGTAATTTGCATGAGAGAATTTGCCTTTGGAGTGAATTTGGGGAGTGAAAATCCCCATAAAACAGACTCTTTCATGTGTTTCTGTGTGTGCGTGCTCCCAGGACTTTGTTTGAAGGTTTTGGGACACAGATTATGTTTTGGGGATAAATAGACCCCACCTATAATGGTTTTTTCCCATAGGGGTCATACAGACCCCAAGACGCGGCAAGTGCAAATATTTTTTTTAAGGGAGAAGGTAAAGGGTAAGCAACACACTTCTCAGGTGCACTTAGGAAGAGTAGGCTCTAGATCATGGACCTGTTCCCAAACATTATGAATGAATTTTTTTATTTGTACTGGCAAATAGCCATGACAACTGTACATAACACAGGATATACAAACATACACACCCAAACATTATGTGCATGCTCTCATCTCTTCTCCCTTACTCCGAGCTTGATTTTTCAGTACCTGATGATAGGGGAAGAAATTGAATCCAAAGCCCAGATCCAGGAACAACCCTCAAAAATTGGGGGGGGGGAAGGGAAATAGCTAAAGTGTTTTTTTTAAAGTTCAAGGCAAACCTGTTTTTAAAAGAAACAAAAAACAAATTCTTTTCCCTTTTCAAAGCCATTTCACAAAATACATTTTCCCCTAACGAACTCCAAAAAACCCCACAATGATGATGATGATGAGGATGAGGTTTATAAGCTTTTATATAGCACCAGCCGTGTACCTGGTGCTTTACAGAGGATAAGACAGACACGGTCTCTGCCCGAGAGCTTACAATCTCAGGGTCACAGCTAGAGAATGCTTCTTCCCTGGCTGCGACCGCCTCCCTTTTCCATGAGAAGCAGAGCTCCTGTGCTCCGGCAGCTGCAGGAGGAGAGCAAGGTGCAGGAAGGACCTTCTCCTCTTGCATCTACCCGAGCACGTGGGCGCTGCTTCATACCCTCCAACATGTCACAGATGAAAATAGGGACATTCCTACGAATGTGTAGGGGGCGTAGCCAGAGGTTCAGGGGATGTGGCCAGTGGTGGCTGGTGCCCTGAAAGAGTGGCGTTTCTCTGAGCCCCAGCCTGAAACCAAGCAAAGCCCCACCCTGGGATGCAGCCCCAAATGGGCAGAGACTGCTGTGCCTGGCGGAGGACCCTGTCCTGCTATTGCATCTTTAACGGCTCTCCGATATGCAGAAGTCTGCAGGTAGATCTTTCCCCCGCATGGAGATAAATATGATCATCTGCTAATTCCTGCAGAACAAAGTGCTGTTAAAGGGACAGCTTAAAGGGCGGTTCAAGAGTGGAGAGCCCTAAGCATGTAGGAAGCAAACACAACATCCACACCGCAGAAGGCAAACCAGCGAGACTGAAAAAACAAGTGACTTGCCAAGGACACAAACTGAATACTTGTCAGGCAGAAATTGTGGAGTCCGAACCCCAAAACACCAAACTCCTTTGACCCCACATTTTCTCCTGCAGCACAAACACCCAAAGAAAGCAAACCTGTTAATTACCCTCCAGCTCCTGCCCCTACTTCTCCCTCAATTATTTTTCACCCAAATATTCAAAATCCACATCTGATCTCTCTCCTCCACCCCCTTCAATTAATTAATTCACCCCCAAATTCACTAACCATTTTAACCCCCACCATATTAAAAAAAACATGCCAGAGCACGATTTTGTCAGGCAGCAGCCTAAGTGCCTGCTCTCTCCCCCCTTTGGTCTCCCACACTTCCCCTAGGGGGAATTACGGTGGCAGCCTGAGGCTGGCATAGTATGGGAGCTTTGACTAATAATTGGCCTGCTGCCCCTTTGGGAGTAAGCCTGAATGAAGGACACAACGGGATTTACTTCTGAGTAAACAGGCGCTCAGGTTCCTCCGGCGGCGCTCAGCTGGGGCACCCCGGCTGCAGCGCCCCAGTGGGAACGGACCCTCTGCTTCTGAGGTGTGAGCAGCCTGTCGTGCTGCCACCTCCAATGTGCTCACTCAGAGCTCTAGCAGAGAGGCTTAACCACAGCCTCATGCCCCCCGACTGATCTGCCGCCAGGCTTTTTAAAGGCGAGCCGCGAGACAGCGCTTAGCCACTCATGCCACGCCAGCGTCTTAAAGGGGCCAAGCCCCCCCGACAGCTACCTAACCCCGACTGCCTGCCACAAAGTGAGCCAGAAATAACTCTACTGCGCCAGCATGAATAATCTAGGAATGGGGGGGGGGGGGGAAAAGGGATTTTGCCGGGGCAGTGACTCCCCCGGAGATTTTTATTCATACCCGAGACACTCCTGGGAATATCGAAGCAGCTGGAGGGTCACAGGGGGTCACAGCCAGAGAAGGCTTTTTTACTGGCTGTGACCCCCCCCCCCTTTCATCAGAGCTCCCTCACTCTCTCCTCTCACAGCCTCCTGCCAACAGAGAGCGTCTCTCCTCTAGCAGCCATGCTAGGCGTAACTATGGTGCAGGCAGACCTGGCTATGGGTGAGGCTGCAGGCAAACCTAATTAATGAGACCCGGCAACGTAGGCTCCCATTAGCAGGCACTGGCCCACAATGTCCTTGGATGATGCTGTGAATGGGACGCTACATGGAAGGTGCAGGCAAATATCTAATAAATGGGTAGGCGAACACCCAGCTGGTGGGTGCTACTGTCTCATTTATTTTCACCCTAAAGCTGTATTCACACGAGTATTTTCTCCCACCTCTTCAGTTTCTTACAGAAAATAAGCCTGCATTTTCACTGTTCCCACATCCCCTCTCCCGGCTTTAAAAGTAACCCCCTTCGTCGTTGTGGCCGCTGCTAGGTATCCCACAATGCTGCCTGCCTCTGCACCAACTACCCCCTTGTCTTTCTTCGATTGTAAACCCCTTGGGACAAGGACCAGTCTCTAACTACTGATTGTACAGCACCAGGTACATTGCTGACACGATAGAAGGATTACTACCTCCACATGTTACACAAATTAATTCCTTTATAGATCACATGTTTGAGAGGGAGTTAGCATAATTGATAAATCTTGATTAAGGAGCTTAATTTTGAGGGCGTAACAGCGCATTTCGGCCGGTGCATCACGCAAGCTAACTGGAGCTGCAACAGGTAGTGCATGTGGCACTCAAGGGGAATACCTGATTTTTCAGGTAACATTTTGGGTGTCCAAATACATATTCAAATACCGTTTGGACACTCGACTACTAAAAAAAGACTTGGTTACTGATGTACCATTTTTTGTTTGGAATTCAGGACAGAAACTTGGGGTAATCAGGACAGTCATTGGCAATCCGGTACTGCAAATCAGAAAATTGGGGGAAATTAAATAAATATTATTTTGATTGATCAGGCCCCCTTTCGGGTACTGAAATATACCCGAAATTACCAGGTTGAACTGAACAACCCAATTTTGATGGGCAAACCCATTATTTGCACCTGCTTGTTTCACTTCTAGAGTGAATCTTTTCACGTGCTCAAAATAGAATTGGAGGGAGGGGGTGTGTGTATTTGCGCACTTAGCATCTCATGCAAATACAACTGAATAGGCAAGCAAACTAGAAGGGGTGTATAACAAAGCAGTGGCGTGCAAGGATAGTACTTGCAGGCCTGGGCCAAGACCCTTCTTAAAGTGCATCACGTCCTTCACCTTGGTTTTATTTTTCCCCTTGTGCTCAGTACAGTCAGTACATCTTCAGCGACACGGAAAGGTTGGCAGCTTCTTCACCTCCTCCTGTTGTCCACTTCCTGACGGCTGGGGCGCCTCCCAGGGCCTCTGCTTGGTAGCTCTGTTCTCTGGTTCCCTCCCAGCAGCCTTCTTGCTCAGAGCCCATAAAGCAGGCAGATGTGCAACCTATACCTGCCTGTCGGGATAATCTCCCACCATTAAAAGCCAATGGGAGGTTGGCATTGACTTGGGTGGGCAGAGGCTTGCACTCTCATGCTGGAGGATTGTCCTGCCCATGACAGCAGCCCAGACTCTGCAAAGCTGCCAGGGTGCAGAACCGGTGGCCCATCGGCTGCCCAATATGACCTGCGGCTGTTTTCTCTTGGACCCCGGTCCTTTCTAGTTCCCACTCAAGGGCAAGGGAAGGATCAATGGCACAGATCTATGATCTGGGCCCTTCCCTCCCCGTTTCGGAGCGCACTCCACTTGCCCCCAACTCCTGTGTGGTCCACACTGTGCTCATTTTCAAAGTGGCCCATGAGAGGGGAAAGCTTCTCCCCCTGCTGCCTTAGCACCAAGCCCAGCAGCTGCCTGCTGTCACAGTGTGACAGAGACCTGCCCCTCCCTGGCAGCGCACTGGGCCTCAAACAACTTACCAACTCAGCACACTCCTTACCACTCTCTTCCCCACTACCTGGCCCTTTCCTGAGGTGCGGACACAGTCCTTCAAATGATCTCTTTTGCTGGACCAACTTCTGCTGGTGAGAATGTGCCACACAGGGCCCTACCTCAGGCCAGTCAGAAATATATGCATAGCCTGATAAGCATAGCAGGCCGGGTTCCTTTTGAGAGCTTACATCTTGCTGATGCCAATTGGCTGTTTGAAAGACAACAGACGGGAATCGTTTAAAATACCACCTACCTACATTTGGAATTATTGCAAGAATTGTACTCTTTCTAGAGAGTCTTAGCAATGTTAGGGGCACTACAATCCAGGGAAATTTCTCCTCACCTGGGTGAGGCCATTTATGCAAAGCATCTGACAGTTTCTGCCTCGACACTGAGACCCATTGTAGGCGATCAACACACACAAAAAGCTATTGTGTTGTAAACCATGGGAAGCAGGGAGGGCTAAGGAAATTCCATAGCATAAGGCAGCCACAGTCCCCCAGAGCATGATGAAAGGGACAAAGGGGGGAGGGTACCTGTGCAAGAGCAACATCTTACCTTCCAGGCCCAGAGAGCCTCTTGCTGGTCTAGCCCTCCAAGGGATACGCTGCTCAGGCCCTGGCAGTCTGGTTCACAGATCATTTTTAAACAGGATGCGCCCACGCAAGTCCACCCCAATACATTCATCTGAAGGCGGGGTGGATGGATGCACGTTGCGGTGACTCATGCCTATGCACAGAGCATCGGGGGAAATCCAGGATGCTCCACGTGGGGGCATGAGTGGGTGGGGTGTGGGTAAGGATTCCCCCCCCCAGCAGCACATGTGCACTCCATGCAGTGCACACAAACCTGCCTCCCCCTGGCATGCCCATTTAAAAATGGCCAGTTTCTGCACAGACATGTCAAGGGAGTGACACCTCTGGTGATACAAGCAAGTCTTACCTGCATAATCCTGGGCATGCAAGGGTTCATGGCAGAGGGTAAGACCCTTCATTGAGAAGAATAGGAATGGAGAGAGAATGCACCTGCTGAAAATGTACAGCTGAAGGCCTCAACATCTACCATTTACATTCTTCCAACATGATGTTTGTTTTTCAAATCAATCAGTAATTGAGATTTCATGAAGTCTTAACTATCCTGGATTCATAGATGCTTAGGAAGTGTACCAGCACCTTCCAGTATTAAAACTTGTATTCTCCCTTTATCTAGTCTCAGAAATGGACAGTGTCACAGGGTCCCACTTCACCATGGGCAAGTGTTTGCAGGATCAGACCCAAAGTATGTCATGCAAGTGCTCCACTTCAACAGAGTTTATTTACACTCAAAATCCCAGGCCAGGCACCAAGCCTCTGGCCAGTCACAGTCCATATGCTAGAGCATAGCCTAACCACAACCAAAGTCCTAGGTTAGCTCTGTGGCAACTTACTTTCCTTGTTCCTCACATCAGACATCTCACTTGAAGGCCTTCTGAGTCAGCATCCATCCAGATAGTCACTGACAGAGCTGTGCACTCCACAACAGTCAGAAGCAGACTGCCCTCCTTCCTGTGCCTCCTCTCTTTATATACATCAAGCCACGCCCCAAACACTTCAACTTCCTGTCTGGTGGCCATTTTATATAGTCCTCTTCAATTACATGGCAGGCGCCATCTTGTGGCACAGCCCTGTCACACACAGCTACCCAAATTTGTGCATTTTAGTCTCTTGGAGACACAGCATTGTAAATGCAAAAGATGTTTGAGGGCCATTCATCACCTATCTTAGACTGTACAAAACCTACTTCATGGATGCTTGTGTGATTGGTCAGAAGTTGCCCATCTGACAACTGTATGGGGACCAGGGTGACTAAATGACATGTTATGTATAGCAACATATTCATACTTGACATTTTTAGTTCAATTCTTAGAGATAGCCTGGCATTAAGTGACCAGGCGAGTCAGCCACGTTCACTACTGTGCTTCTTTCAATACCTGAAACTTCCAAGTTCTTCCGTAATAAAACTGAAAGGTAAAGGAGAACTGGACTCCAGTTCCTCAAAGTATTTATTATGACAAGACGAGCTTTATGTATTTGTAAGATAATCAGATTCCCTGAATAAGTGAACATGATAAGAAATAGGGTTTGAAAAATTGTCCTGTTTTGCTTTGTCTTTTTTTCTTTTCTTCATGTTTAGGGGGCAGCTGCACGAGACAGAGTGGGGAGGCTGCCACGTACTTGAGGGAGCCATACCCCACTCTGGGCAGTCGGGCCATGCAATGCAGTGCATCGTGTGGCCGGTGGCCGCCCAGTGTTCCCCCCACCCCAGGGCAGGGTGATCCGCTGACTGCTATACTTCACATCCTTGGAAAAAGTCAAATGGGGAAAGGCTGCCCAAGGCAGGGCCACTCGTGCGATGGGGAATGCTTGTCCTGCCATGCTGCGGAGCCGTGAGCAGCAGGTGCTCGTGCCCGTCGGGCCTCAGTCCAGCCAGGGGAGGATGCGGGGCAGGGCTGGGTGATCCCCCAATTCTGACAGGGGGCTGGCCCGGCCAGTTTCCCCGCTACTGTGTGACCGGCGTCTCACGCTTGCCTCGCAGTGTGGCGGTGGGAATTGCCTGCCATGGGGCTGCGCGGGGACCAGGCCCCTGCAGCTTGTGTGCCTGCAACCTCGGACTTAGCTCTTATTCCCATTTTAATTATCTTTTGGGAAGCAACCCCGCAAACAAAGGACTTCTGAAAACCTATGCGGTTGCCATGGTCAGGTTGAGAGGAGATGTGAGAGAGAGAGATGAGGACACATGAGAGCAGCAGAGCGTAGGGCCAAGCATAATAAGGGAAAGGCCAGCTTAAACCAGTTCTTCGGAGTCAGAGGGAAGAGAGGAGTCTGAAAGGCAGAAGCTGGGTATGGCTAGAGAAGGCATGACAAACCTTTGGACTCTAACCAGCTGTTACTGACACCAGCCTGCTGAATTATGGTTTGAGAAAACCTGGATCCTGATGCTGAGATCAGTGTTACTGAACTCTACCTTACAAATAGAAACTTGTATACTCAAGGGAGACATCAGCCTCTTGTCGAGAGACTAAAAATTCTTTCTTTTTCTCATGTAAAACATGTACCTTTTAAAGGGAAATAAAAGCAAAAATCCACCGCTGAAGTAGCTCCTATCGCCTGTGTCGGGATTAAACTCTTCAATAAGGCTTTAACCCTTCAGCTTGTGATCCTGGGTGGAGGGGATCCACCAAAGCATGGAGATGGAAGAGTCCTATTGAGCAGAGTTAGTCAAATGCACTTGACTTGGCTGGAGAATGTATGAGAAAAAAGGAGTGTGGGGTTAGGTGGTATCCCAATGATTCCATCACCTGCTCAGCAACTGTGAAGGTGCACACAGCGTATGTTGTTACTGATCACGCCTACAGCACTTTCAGGTTTTAAAGTGCTTTACCATCCTAGTCCACCCGCTCAGAAACCCTGTGAAGTAGGTCTTAATTATTCCCATTTTACAGATGGGGAACTAAGCTTGAAAGAGTGACTTGCCTAAGGGCACCCAGGGGTTTCATGGCTAAGACAGGATTTGAACCCTTAGTTTCCCAGGTCCAAATAAAAAACCCTTATCCATTAGGGTATGCTAGCTGTATGTCATCTTGAGGTTCAGAAAAGAGTGGCTAAGCAGGACTTCTTCTTGGTGCGCTCTGGATTTTCCTCTGCTTAGGTAGGCTCTTAGAAGTGCATGTAAGGGATAGTGCAGCATTAGTATTTAACATGGCTCCCACGGAAATGCATGGGATTTGAACCCTAGCTAGGTACTATCCTCTTGAGGATCCCTAGGCTCCAAGGAATAACAGGATTAAGTACTAGAATTGGAAAGATGCCGTTGGCCAATGAAGTTTTTTTTTTAAATGTTCCACGTCTGGGGTTCCAGCTGCCAGCTTCTGAGACACTAAAAGTTTCCTTTGACAGGCAAGACCTGTCACTGTATCCGAAAGCACTATTCTGTATTTATTATTATCCGGATTGTACTTTGTCAATAACACAAATGATAAAATAAGTACTTTTCAGAGCAAGGCAACACTTTCTTTTTTATTCAAAAAGGCCTTGATGGCAGGAATATAGTGTAAAAATCATTGGAAAAACTAAAAGGCATTGATACATATTGGAATATACACTTTGTACATAAATTACACTTATTTATGCTTTCATCTGAGGTTCTGATTCGGTATTGAGGTCTAATAGTTCATGGGTCCGGGGATTTGGACGTTCAGACCGCCATAGTCTAACATGTACATAGGCCATTGCTGGAAAAAAAAAAGAGAGGCAAAAATCTGTGTTAGGAGGGACAGGGGGGAACACCTGCAAAAATAGGCACTGATCAAATCTCCGTCATTCTGGAACCTTCTCATTTTCCAGTTAAGACTTTGACTACATGAGCGACGCTCCAGTTTAACTCAATGGCATTGGAGACCTCTTAGTAAAGCCCTGCTTGGGACTCGAATATTGGCCCGACCCCAATGCAGGCGGTCTCTTGTGAGCCCGGACCCAACGTGTGTGCAGGTGAGCTCACCCTTCATGGACAGATGTGCAGTCGCATCACTCCGTGGGGAGCGGAGTAACGTTGAAGAAGGGGCAGGGGAATGGCTGGCGAACTGCGGCCATAATCTGTTATTTATGGAGGGCCTCAGTGAAATTTAATAACTTGTACTAAAAGTCTGCTTTACCACAAGTGAAATCTGATTGGTTGACGATGTGGACTCCATATTTGAAGAGGAGGAAGAGGAAGATGAGGAGGAGGAAGATACCGAATTCCCTTCAGAGACCCGCTTCCGCTTCCGCTTGGGAACGCTGCTGTCTCTTTCTGAAAGTGGGGGAAAGAAGACGTATTGAATGGGGATGAGAAACTCGGTTTTAACCTATAGCTGCCTTATAAAGGCCAGAAGTCTCCATGCCCATCTGGTTTTGGAACTGCCTCTCGGCACTGCCACCCACGAAACCACTAAGTGCCGGTCACAGTGGTGGCTCCTGTGGAATGGAAGTCTGCCGGCTAGGGCTCAAATCGATACCACCGGCTTTTTACAGGCACAGTAAAAACTAGAGCTTTGGAGGACTTTCCCCCATTTCCTGGAAAATCTAGTCAAAGGAAGTTACTGGGCGTGGAATCCCCATGGATATCTGAACCTAAATGCAGAACTTGTCAAACTCTGGTGCCAAGTGACTGAACCTTAAAATATTTATAAGAAAACCAGGCGGATATTTTTTTAAATCTACTTTTACGGATTTGGATGGCTCATCTAATTCACCTTCACCACAATCCCGTGGGGTGGCCCATTATTATTTTCATTTTACAGAGGAAGAACTGAGGCTGAGTGGCTGCTTACCCATGTTCTGCTTTTTCACGTGAGATTCAGTCTCATGTGAAAACAGCAGTAACGTCAGATACGGACGGGCTGTGCACCCACGTTCATTTCTCACATTTTCTACAGTGGACGGATACGGATCCTTCCCCGTGTTCGGTCCCAGGTCGAGGATGCCTCCTCTTGTGCTGGCGGCTGCTTCTGCCCCCTTCAGCCGCCGCCACTGCCAGGCCCCCTGCACAGTGTCCCGGGCAGCCGGCTGTCTGGAAGCCAGTTTCCCCGAGCAGCTTTGGCTTCCATCCAACCCCTGGCTGCCTGGCTCAGCCTCGGCAACCAGCAGAAACCAAGTGCCGCCGCAGGGATGGGGAGGCAGCGCCGCGCACACGCTCACTGCTTGTGTGCTCTCACTGCGGCTGCTACTCTTGCTGCCCCTGCTGGGCTAGAGTTTCACAGTGGGTTTAATTGACGTTAAATCTGAATGTATGCACCTGTTCAAATTTAACAGTAATTTTTACTCATGTGAGTGACGGGGCTGGGTTTCCCGATGATGAAACTATCGTTAGTTTCCCTGCCGAATGAGGAACGCTGCTTGCGCAGGTTACCCAATCTAACATTAATTGCTATGTTAGATTGGGTAACGTGGGCAAGCAGCCAAAGACTTGCCCAGAGCCACCCAGTGAGTTCATGGCTAAAATGGGATTTGAATCCTGCCCTCTACCCAGACCCAAATCCAACATCTTATCGCGTAGGGCTTTTACCCTACTAAGTTTTGATCTTCTCCCTACTAAAGTCCTTCTTGGTAGGCGGAATGGTACCCCTTTTGGGGATAGGATCTGCTCCTGCAATTTGGGGCATGTAGAGGACTTACCCCATGTGCTGTTTGTTTGCCCTCTTACTGCGCATTGGAGAGTGCTGTATTTGGCCCCTTGGATTCCCAATCGACCATGTCTATCCCTAGTGCAATTGTTGCAATTTTGCCTGAGATCAAATTCCCCGGCTACACTGTACAGCCCTGCCGGCTGGGCTTACTAGTACAGCATGCCCTGAATTTGCTGGGGAAGTCCCTTTGTCCTCTGGACGGTGTGCTCTATACCCCAGGTTACCCATTAACTTTCCTTGGGTTTCCATGACTGGGGGAGTATCAACTTTAGCGCTTCTTGTCCATACCTTTGGGGCTTAGAGGTCCATTTGTAACTATTGGCTAGTCCATGGTTTTATTGTTTTGATTTAAATTCTTAACTGTCCTGTGTTTTCGTTTCGCACTTACTATGTTCAAATGTATTGTGTATTATTTTTCCTTGTTATGGCTGTCTGCTAAACAATAAACAACACCTTATCCACCAGGCTACACTGAATGGGAACTGGGCATCCAATCTCTTTGGTAGCTTGGAACTGTAGCATTGAATGGCATTACGGATGACAGCCTGGGGAAGACAAGCCAAGACTTCCCAGATGGGTCCCTACACCTTGTCCCGTGGGGGTTCCAGCTGGATGAGGAGGATCAGGAAGATCAACACTGACCACCCACGGCCCTTCTTTTCCTTTTAAAGCTGGGCAGCAGGGATGCTAAGCTGCCTGTTTCGCACAGGAGCCTAGACATTCCACTGTCTGTTCCCATGGAAGGACAGTCCAGTTCTGTGCATTGGCATCCAGCTTACCTGTCTGTTTGGTCTCGGTGCATATTTCTGCAAACGGCCTGCGTAAGGAACAATGAGAGGATGTGAGGACGACACAGGACTTGAAAGTGGCCTCCCTGCTGGTGAGTGGCTGAATCCGCAGCACGACTGCTGTGTTCTGGCTTCTGCCTTTGGGCTCTCTGGTCCAGTGCTTTGCCCCCCATCCCCCTTAGCGCTGAATTAGCTACCTGCCCCCATATAAGAAGCCCTGGCTTCTGAGGGTTTGGGGAGAGCAACAACCCTGATTTCCTGAGCCCAGCCTTGTTGTTCACTCTCTCTCTCTGCCTTCACTTTTCTTGCAAACTCGCTTGGTTGGCCCGGTCCCGACTCCAGGGGCTTGTGCCTGCTCTCAATCCTGCCTCGCTGACCTGGATCCTGTTTACATCTCTGCACCTGACTCGGCCTCTGCATCCATTTTGCATCTGATTCTGTTTCCCCTTCTCAGAGCCACTTCTGACTCTCCACCCGTGGGTCCTGACAATGGATTAGAGATCATTTATTTATTTATTTATTTCAAAAACTTATACCCCGCCACCTCCTGCCACAGGCAGCTTGGCGCGGCTAACACAGATAAAACAATAATATAACACCACATTAAAAACATCATCCCACACTATACATAATAATAATAATAATAATAATAATAATAATAATAATAAAAGGAAAACCCACCCACCTTCACACACCCCCTCCCCATCACCCCTCGCCAAACACCTGATGGAACAACCAGGTCTTACAGTTCCTACGAAAGGCTGGGAGGTCCGGGGGCCAGACGGTCCCCACCGGGAGGGAATTCCAAAGGCGCTGCGCGGCCACCGAGAACGCCCTATCCTGCGTGGGCCCCCGAGAAACCCGGGGGACCTCCAACATGGCGCCCTCGGCCGACCGCAGGGGCCGATCAAGAACCTGGGGAGTGAGGCGATCTCGCAAGTCTGCTGGGGAGGCGATCATTGACCTTAATAGCGCATGTTCTTTACTCTCTTTCGACCTAACAATTACATAGTGGGCTTTCCTTCACAAGGAGGCAGATTTGATCTTTTAATGCTGGGTGATAGGATTTGTCCCTAAGGAAGCCCATCCATCATTTCTTGCCTCCTAAGCACCGGATATGGTAGATCTAGCCCTATTTACCTAAAGAAAAAACCCCACCAATGGTTCTGCTGGACACCTAAGTGAATCTTTACTAAACAGCTTTGGTCCCGGCCACATTTTAACCCCTTGTTGGGCTGAATGCTCCCGAGGCAGCTGCCCAGGACACAAGGAGGCGCTACCGAACGTGAGGAACAGAAGGCGTTTCTTGCTCTTCCTCCCTCCAGGCCTGCACGGGAGGAGATACCGGCCCCTTCTCTGCACGAAGAAAGAGCAGCCTCCACGGGCACCCAAGGGAAGGCCAGGTTCTTGCCTTTAGGCAACAATCCAGACCTCTGAACCCAGCATTCCTAGAGCAGTGGCCAGCCCTGCAGTGCTTCTGCTTCACCATCCCTTTGGACCAGCCACTTCCCCAGGATTCGTCTCTGTACTGGCCAGGTCCCTGTACTTGCCACTCCCCTCCCCACACCAGTTGCTTGATTGGCTGCCTCCCAGCACATAAGGCTGGCTGACAGCAACAGGAAGCTGGGTAGAACTTGGACTGATTTCCTGTCCCTGCTTTGCTCCTGGTTCATTCCTTCTGAATCCTTGCCTGCTTTCATTTCTGTTTACCTTGCCCCTGTTCTCCCAGCTTTGTCTTGCTCCTCGCCCAATTCCAGTCCCATCTCATCCTTGCTTCTCTTCCAGCTCTTGTTCCCAGCTTTGCCTTGAGCCTTGCTCCCAGCCTTCCTCCTGACACTCTTCTCTGTCCCCAATCTTGACTCCGCACCCTGACCCAGACATCCGCCCACAAGCTACCCACCCCTCTCTCTGTGCCTCTCACAGATGCCTCTCATGGACGGACAATGCCCAAGCTGAAACGGTGGTGCGGACCACTGGCTTTGCATCCTGTGGCCTGCTGCCTTTTGAGAGGACAGCGGTGGGAAGGGTCAGAATGCCCAGCATTGTACCCCTGCCACTAAAGAACTCCACACTCACTGGCGTTAGTGGCTATACAGCTTCCAGTCACTAGAAGTGGATCTGCCACCAGAAATACTTATTGGAAACATACCAGTTGAAGGTATGTCCCTATAGCAGGAGTGAAGAACCTTTTTCTTCCCAGGGGCCACTTTGGAAATAAGTACAAACTCCAAAGGCCTCACAAAAGTTGGAGGGTGGAGTGATGAAGGGATGTGCTCAGAAAGAGGACGGTCCAGATCGTGGACGTGCACTCAATTCTTGTCAGTGGTGTAACCAAGGTCTCTTGGATGAGGAGGCACCTGGGCAGGCACTTTCCTCTAGGGGGTGGCCCCTCTCGGTGAACGAGCGAGGAAAGCGGTAAGCTCATGGAGACAAATATAACCAAGATTTAGCAAATTAGGGGGAACTTTTGTTATTTTTTACAATAAAAAAAAGCATGGCACGGCCCCGTCCTGAGGGCTATGTGTCACTGACCTGCAGGAGCAGGTGGCTGAGGCAGCAGCAGGATCAGCATGACTTCAAGCGGCAGGCGCTAGCCTCGTACCAGTATTTGAGAGTGGCTGTGTGGAGCCAGGCAGGCGCACTTAGGAATGGTAAAAATCACCTGGGCTGGCTGGGGGCAGGGCAAGCATGTGTGAGAAAAGCCAGGCGAGCCGGGAGGCGGGCTGAGCCCAGCCTGGGCTGTTGTCAGCTCTGATATCTGATAACATCATGGCCACCTGGGGACAGGCTCAATGGGGTGGCACTCAGGGTGGCAGTACACTTGCATGGGGGGGGGGGGCACAGGCCACCCCTTGGTTACGCCACTGGTTCTCGTGCGCGTGTCCATTTCTCCGTTTCCTTACCCTGTGTTCAGTTTTTCAAGCCTTAGGGGTAGGAACTAGACCCAGGGATCAGATCCAAGAACTAGAAATGGGGCCACGTAACAATTAACCCCAGGCTGCACTGGCCTCTAGGTCAGAGGTTCCCCACCCTTGTCCTACAGGTTTAAAAAGACTCCAAACATCCAGGAGCTAAATGACACTTACTGGAGTTGGTTTATAATCACCATCCGGATGTGGTCTCGGGCTTTTAGGATCTTCTCCAGCCGGTGGATGTCGTAGGTGTTGGGGTTTCTAAAGGGGATATCATCTTGCAGACCAGTAACTTCAACAGCATCAGGACTATCTCGGATCAATTTGTACGGCACCAGGACTGGCCGATTCAAACCCAAAGCTTCTCCTGGAACGGCAAAGCAGAGGATAACGTGAAGATTGGACACTAAAGCTCAGTGGATGGTATCTCCTCATGAGAACTGCAGACTTCCACTGAGCACTGCCGCTGTACTCAATGTCATTTTCATGGGCATTTAATCTCTTGCTTCACAAAGTTTCCCCAAAGTCTGAGAACGCATTCACACAAGTCTCTTCTCCCACGTAATTTAATTTTAATAATAAACTATTTCACTGTATTGTTTCTTACACGTTCAACCCCTGCTGTACAGTTTGCTACAGCCACCCATGGTTAGCAGTCCCATAATGCTGCTTGGCTGGTTTTTGCATGGTGCATTGCAGGCCGCTGGCTACATTTCTGGCCCAAGCACGACTCTAATTTAGGAGGGTGGAAAGGGAGAGAGGGAGAAAAGTTTGTGTGTGGGGTGAGGGGAAGGACTTCAACTAACAAAGATATGGAGGGGGGCAATTCAAAAATTGTTGAGAACCACTGAGGTAAATTTTCAAAGGCAAAAATGGCACTCAAGTCCCCACTATAAAAAGCAATGGCTTCAAAGATGCGTTTGTTGACCCTTTCTCCCATTCTCCTCCTCCTCCTGAACTACCTGTAATCTTCTTTCCCCACCCTTACAGGTCATCAAGGCTCTACCCAGATTATCAGGATTGTATTTCTGATCTACATGATGTTCCAAAAGGGCGGGTGCATTCTCAGGAGAGGAAAAAACCCAGCAAAACCTGTTTCTCTTGAATGGTTTTTTTTAACTGTGTGACGTGAATAGATTAGTTTGTGGGTTGCCTTGGCAAATAACCCTTAAGCGTTAAGGCTCAAACCAAGGTTTAACAATGGTGCCCGTTCTTTCCTGCACACCGCTCGTTCTGTGGGAAGAGACACTTCCTACTTTAGTCTTGACCCGCAGTGCGGCACACAAAACCCAGCTGTGCAGCACTGTAGCATTGCCAAAATGCACAGCAGGGGGAACAACGTGTGAAAAACAATAAAAGCGAACTAGTTCTCTCCACACAGGAATTTAAAAATGCAGAAGAGACTCGTGTGAATGTATGCAGCCTCTGAGATGGGAAAGAAGGGGGATTTATTTAAGGCCAGGGAGCTGTATTCCCCATTGTGGCTGACAGAGAAAGGCAGTGAACAGGGGTCCCCGTGGATAGCAGATCTGGAGGACAAGAGAACAGGCAGGAGGAGGGGGTGTGATAAGCAATCTCTCTTTCTGCCAGCCTGGCTGCCTTTGTTTTGTTTTGTTTAATCTCCCCCTTTCATGTGGCTCTTGGGTTTTTTCATGCTTCCCAGTGACAGAGGCAGCATTGCTAGCAAATTGACTTGTGAGTCCACGAATCCGTCAGCAGCAGGATCAGAGCAGGGAAGCTTGCAGCTTTACAGTATGAAATTCCTGCTGGGGGGGGAGGGAGGCTGGACTAGATGACTCCCAAGGTCCCTTCCAGCTCTCAAATTGTAGGATTCTAAATGAAGAAATTAGCACAGTGAGATTATGCAAAAGTGAGATCCATGCACTCCGGCTAATGACTGTCAGCAACAACCCACATGCTGCTTTGTTTTCTCTAACTGGTTATCCAACCAGACATCTGATCCGTAACTGTACAGCACCCCTTCTCTGAAAAGCTGAGGCAATTCCACTGCAATACAAAACACTATGCAGAAAGCTACAAGGATCCCCACCCCCCACCAGCACAAGGTCCTGCTAGATCAGAGATAGCTAGACTTGCCAGGGCGGGGGATGACCCTGTCCAGGCAGCACCACCTGGCCAGGTCCACTCTGCCCTGCCCCTTCACAGCTATACCCTTTCCCCAAATGCTGTGATGTCACGGTGCATGGAAATGGGGGGGGGGGGGCACTCCGGAAAGAGCAGAAAAGTTCATTCCCCGCATCCTTTTTGGCATAGCCACGACATTTCCATCTCTTTCTCTGGGCACTGTGATGTCGTGGCACACAGAAAAGGGGTGTAGCTACATCAAAAGGGACAGGGTAGAGCTCCCTGCCCCTCTGCCCCCCAAAATTTGCCAGTAAGCTGGGGACTGTTGATTGGGATCAGTGTCTTAGCCACTCAAATGCTATATACTTTTGCAGAGGTTTGCAATGGGAAAGACATAAATGATCAGAGACACACGGAAGTCTCCAAACTGCATTGCAATGCCAGTCAAAAAATGCATTCCATCCAGGGTTCAGCACATCTGTATTTAACCATCCTGTGCATCGCCTGGTCAAAAGGAGACATAATTGAACTGGCCCAGAAATTACCAAGGAGGAATGTGCCAAAAGCACCTCAGCAACTGACATAAAGGTCAGTAAATCTTTGGGCGCATTCCGGTGAGATGAGGGGAAAAAACTCCACCAGTTTCCTGTTTGCGGTTGTTTTTTTAAAAAGTGTCTGAACAGATTAGGTGGCAGGATGCCTTACATGTAACGCACCCTTAACATGCAAGTGTTAGCTCGCAATCCCAGGTTTAACAATCAGGATTTCTCCTTCCTGCATATTTCTTGTAATGTCAGAATGGGCATAAGTGCCTCATTTTTTCAGAGATCCTGTTGGGAGGGAAGGCAGTGCTGCTGACGTCATTGGGAATCTCAGATGGCATTCGATGACAGCAGTGACAGGTTCCTCCTCCTAAGCTGTGGCGGCCGAGGAAAGGGAGCCCCTAATTGCCAGCTAGGATTTGCAATCACAGCAGGGGCAGAGGTTTGCCACCACCCCCTGGGCTGAGCTGATGCTGCTGACCTGACATTGGGCACGGTAATCCCTGGGACAGAATTGAACGCAGGGGAATGCAACGTGGGAATGGCAATAACACGCAATAGGGATCACTCTCAGGGAAGAAACGGCTGGTGGGAATGCTGTTTTCCTTCCCCTTTCTGGAGGCGATGCAGACAGCGAAAAGTAGTCTGTGCACAGCGGGGGGCCGTGTCCTTAGCTTATAAACACAGGACTTCAGTCTAACGAATTTCAGCCAAAACATTCTCGCTAGGTGTGGAGAGGCCACTCACCGTATTTTTCATTGAAAAGCTCTTTCACTTGCTCTCGGAGAATCACCTTCTCTCCAAGTCTGTTTGCATCGTCCTCATCTGCGGAGAAAACACAGGAGCATAAACTAGCTCTCCTTGCTGTTTCCCCCAGGTCAGCGGATAAGAATATAACAACAGAGACTCTAGCAGCGCTGCAAAACAAAGCCTCCCCCTGAGCCTGATACAATAACAGAATGACTCTCCCCAGTGTCCTCGGGTGGTAAAACATAGACTTGGCTGTAGCACCCCAGGGACGAGTGCTTTACGCTATCCGCGACTCCACAATATGTGGGGAGCGGCATCTCTGTCTTGTATATTCCTACCACAGTGATAGGAAAAGTTGTCACATAACATTTGCAGCTCTGCCCCACAAATCCGGGGCCATTGAAGAAGCCATGTAATCAGCCTGGCTGTACTAGCCATTTTAATTCTCTCCATTGTGCCAAACTTGATTTTGCTTTATTTTCTCACGGCACCCACACAGCCACATCTTTTGACCTTTTCTCCTGTGAAAACCCCTGTGATTGTAAGAGCTAGATCTGGGGACCTGGTCACGTGCAAGCAGATGAGGTGCGCTAATGCCTGTGACAACAGAGCTGCGATTGTCCGCACAGACATCTCCTTCTCCTCCCAGATAATGGGTGCAAGCGCCCTCAAGTCACCTCAGAGAAGTACCCAACGGCTCATTAGGGGTTACGTCCCCCAACCTTGGCTAATAGCCGTTAATGGACCTGCCAACCAACAACTTTTCCAATCCCCTTTTAAACCCACCTATGCTCCTGGCCTTGACCACCTCCTCTGGCCACAAATTCCACAAGTTAATGTTGCGGTGAGTGAAAAAATACTCGTCTTTTATTTGCTTTAAATCTACTGTGTCCCCTAGTTCTAGTACCATTTGAGAGGGTAAATAACAACTCCTGATTTACTCCTTCCACACCACTCATGATTTTATAAACTTCTACCATGTCTTCTCTCAGTTGTCTCTTCTCCAAGCTGAAGAGCCCTAAGCTCCCATGCCTCTCTTCATATGGGAGTGGTTCCATACCCTTGATAATCTCTGTTGCTCTTCTCTGTAACTTTTCCAGTTCTACTGGATCCTTTTTTGAGATTATTTATTTATTTGTTACATTTTAACTCTACCCTTCTCTGCAGATTTAGGGTGGCAGGTGCGGTCACACCATACTTATGTAGCGGCATTATATGTTCCGTTTTATTCTCTATCCTTTTCCAAATAATTCCTCACATTGGTTTGCTTGTTTGAGTGCTGCCGCACACTGAGCTGAAGTTTTCAACATGCTGTCCACAATGGGTGAAAACAGACATAATGCATAACGCCGCTTTAACATTCCTTATGCATGTTGCAGGGCTGTATTGGTGCCCTATGCAGCCCTGCAACATGCATAAGAAATAAAGCGGTGTTAAAAGCCCTGTTAAAGTGGAGTTAGCGTTATGTCTGTTTTCACCCAATGAGTCCAAGAGCCTTTTCCTGAGTGGTAACTCCTCAGTGTGCGCGAGGGGGGTTGGGGATGGACGATTAAATAGGCATGTGTAGCCCTCGTCGTCTGTGTTGGGAAGAAAAATAAAAAGATATTACATGTGTCTTGGGGTAGATTTCTACCCAAGTCCACTTACATTGCTTGAATGTGCAAACTAACACAAAATGGGATGGGGTTTATCTCTACCCCAGGCTGGGGTAAAAATCTACCCCTCGGTAAAACAGATTGGAGTAGATTTCGACCTCAGGGTTTTTTGTTCACAAAACAACAAACAAACAAACAAACAACAACAACAAACCAAATGGTTAATGGTAACCAACTTTCCTTTGGGGATATTGTGTACTGGTGACAATGCCCTGAAAGGGCAAAGTTGGAAAGCCACTAACTTGCACGTTTTTGCAAGAGATGTACACCTGGGGTAGGAAAACACCCCAGACGGTGTAAGCATTTATTTGGCATATACTTTGCACCCTCAAATCCAGCTACCTCAGTTCCAACTACCCCAGTCCCACCAACATTTTTCATCATCAGCCACCACTGAGATTATATGTATGCATGTGCATTCACGGGCACACCCACCCACACCCACTGCTGTCTCACAAAATTGGGAGATATTCTTGCAATCATCTGGAATGTGCATCAGTTCAGATTACAGTGCATTAGCTAAATGCTTGCTGGCCACCTAGTGGACAGCACAGCTCATGATCTTTTATAGAAGTTTGTTTAATTATTTGTATTTATTAGCCCCCCCGCCCCCTCATGCCTATGGCATCTCGGGGCGGCTTACAAGGGCCAAAAATATATAACAATAAAATTCAATTAAAAATACTAAAACTACAACAACATTTTAAAAATATCTTAAACCCCAGATTTACCCCCAACTACCCCACCCTCCCCTCCAAAGGCCTGGGTGAACAGCCAAGTCTTGCAGGCTTGGCAAAAAGCCAGCAGACCTGGGGCCAGGCGGGCTTCCTCCTGGAGGGAGTTCCAAAGTCGTGACCCAGCCACCGAGAACGCCCTCTCCATTGTGGCCTCCCATTTTACACAGGGGACTTCCAGAAAGGCGCCCCCGGTGGACCGAAGGGATCGCTCTGAGGCGCGGAGGGCGAGGCGGTGTCTGAGGTATGAGGGGCCCAGACCATGTAGGGCTTTATAGATCAACACCAACACCTTGAATCTGGCTCGGTACACTATAGGCAGCCAGTGCAGAGCGCGGAGCACAGGTGTTAATGTACTCCTGCTGACCCGTCCCTGTGAGGAGATGGGCCGCCGCGTTCTGCACTAGCTGCAGCCTCCGAATCAGTGTCAAGGGAAGCCCCACGTAGAGCACGTTGCAGTAGTCTAGCCTTGAGGTGATGAAGGCGTGAATGAGAGAGGCCAGGTCGGGCCCGGAAATGTACAGACGCAGCCTCCGCACTAGATACAACTGGCGAAAGGCAGCTTTAGCCACCGCCTCCACCTGCTGATCCAGACGGAGGTCTGAGTCCAAAAACACTCCCAGACTCCGAACCTGCTGGGCTACAGGAGGGCGGACCCCCCCCTACAAGGGGAGCCAGCACCTCCCTTGCCCTACCCACCACCATCACCTCCGTCTTGTCGGGATTGAGCTTCAGTCTGCTCTGCCACATCCAATCTGCCACAGCCTCCAAACACTGGGAGAGTAATGAGACAGCAGGACCTGGGTTAGTTGAAAACGAGAGGTACAGCTGAGTATCATCAGCATATTGGTGACATCGCACCCCGAACCCTCTCATGATTTCCCCCAAGGGCTGCATATACATATTAAAAAATAACGGAGACAGGCTCGAACCCTGCTGAACACCACAAGTCAAGACATGGGGGCTTGATGTTTCAGCCCCCAGCACCACCCACTGGCTTCTTCCCGAGAGGAATGAGCAGAACCACCCAAGGACAGTCCCATCCAGACCCCCTAGGTCTCGAAGCCATCTCAGCAGCAGCCCATGGTCCACTGTGTCAAAAGCGGCTGAGAGTTCTAGCAGGATCAGAAATGTTGAACATCCTGCATCCATCTCCCGGCGGAGATCGTCCACCAAGGCCACCAACGCCGTCTCAGTACCATAGCCGGGACGGAACCCATACTGAAAAGGATCAAGGAAACCAATGTTATCCAGATACGCCTGGAGCTGTATTGCCACCGCCCATTCAATAATCTTCCCTAAAAAGGGAAGATTAGAGACAGGTCGGTAGCTGGCAAGTGCGTCCATGTCCAAAGACAGCTTCTTCAGCAGGGGGCGCACCACAGCCTCCTTGAGACTGGGCAACAATCTCCCCTGCCGGAGGGATGCATTGATTACCCTCGCCAGCACCGTCCCCAAAGTCTCCCTGGAGGCTTTCACCAACCAGGACGGGCATGGATCTAATTCGCAACTGGTGGCTCTAACAGACCCCAGGACATCCATCGCATCGGCTGGCGTCACTTCCTGAAACTCATCCCAGGAGGGTAAATCAGACGGTGCCTCCATAGCCTCGCGCTCCTCACATACTGCCTCCAATCCGGTGTTGAAGTTACTCTGGATCTGAGCGATCTTGTCTGCAAAATAGGTGGCAAACTCCTCACAGCGGGCCTGGGACAAGTCCAGGCGGACCTGCAGTGACGAGACGAAGTTGGGTTCCATTAGATGTGTTCTCTTTGGCCACTTNATCCGGTGTTGAAGTTACTCTGGATCTGAGCGATCTTGTCTGCAAAATAGGTGGCAAACTCCTCACAGCGGGCCTGGGACAAGTCCAGGCGGAGGGAGGCCGGACTGACCACCCGGAACAGCTCTGCTGGACGCGACTTTGCAGACGCTATGAGGGCAGCAAAGAATACTTTGCTGTCATCACAGCCTTAACATAGGACCGCAAATGGGCTCCATGGAGAAGTCGGTCAGATTCAGAGCGAGTCCGATGCCAGCGTCGCGCTAGTCTCCTGCCTACCTATTTCATACACCGCAGCCCCTCAGTAAACCAGGGGGCCCTGCAGTGACGAGACGAAGTTGGGTTCCATTAGATGTGTTCTCTTTGGCCACTTTCAGACTCCCCCCCCAATGCGCACGCGTATTCTGGCTGCAGGAGGGAATGTGCAGCCAGGATATGTGCGGGATGCCACCGGTCTGAAAGCCCTCCCCCCCCCTTTGTATCTCTGCAGGTGTTTGCTGGCAAAACCGCGTGCGTGGGGGGGGGGGGCTTTCAGACCGGCGGCACCCTATGCATATCCTGGCTGCGCATTCCTTCCCGCAGCCAGAATATGCGTGCGCAGGGGGGGGGGGCGGGAGAGAAGGTCTGAAAGCGGCCAAAATTTGTCTACAACTAGATTATTCCTGACAGATATTTTCTGGGACATCCCCTTGGCTCTGGTAGGGCCCTAAATAATTCCATGAATTGCTGTGAAACTTTGGCTACGTAACGGCTGTCAAGTTTACATCAGCCAACATAAATATGGGGCTTTGTAAGTGCCAAACCTGAAGGAAGGGCATCTGGGAAGAACAGGGCTTTGCGCAGCAAGATGAATATTAATCAGATTCCTGGCTGAATAAGCCTGCTTTAGTATCAGCCATTCTCTCTGCCTCTAATCCCCCCTCGCTGGCCCCACTGCCACTGGTGTGTGACCGCGAGGGGGCTTTGTCGCATTCCCCTCTAGGAGGAGCAAGGGCTGGGGACAAGGCTACACCGTTCCTGGGCTAGCGGCGGGAAGACACCTGCTCCCCGGCTAGGGTTGTCATGACAACCCTGGTGAGGGGTGGGAAAATGAGTCTCGCAATGGAAGACTTTGCTTGCGGGGATAAAACCCCCGCTTGGGCCAAGCCGACACCCTCGGATCCTGCAGGAGCAGCACCAACCCACACTCCTTTATATAAAGCACTGTGAGCATATGCCGGTCGCCTGTTAAGAGGCTGGGAAGGAATTTTTACAATAGCCGCGAATTGGCAATGGGATTCTTGGTTTTCGCCTTTCCCCAGTGTGGGCAAATTCAATTGGCTGTTAGGTGGCCTTCATGGCCCAGGAGGCTCAGCATTTACAATTGTCGCACTCTGCGAGGGCCCAATAACCTTGTTATAGTTGTTGCTTAAGGAGTTGGATGCAATGGGAGGCATCTTCTTACGAGATGGGGATCTCTGACCTTCAACGCATATGCAGGGTACAGTGTGAAGCAGGGTCAAGTCCTGGGTGTGTGTGTTTTTATATACTTGGATTAGTGTTCTACAAGATGAGGGCTGTCTTTTTGTTCTCTGTGCAGAAGGGGGGAGAACCTCAGGCCCAGGGGCCAAGTGTGGCCCATGGCGAGGTTTTTATTTTACCTCTTTCCAGTTCCTTGGATCTGGTCTGTGGATCTAGTTCCTACCCCCAAGCACTGACAGACTGAGCTCAGGGTAAGGGAGCAGAGATGAGGGGCCTGCACACAAGAATAGAGGACAGATCCATGATCTGCACCCTCCTCTTCCTGACCGCACCCCTACCCCCCAACTTCCATGCATTCCCTGAACTCATACTCATTTTCAAAGTGGTCCCTGGGGGAGAAACGTCTCCCCATCCACTGTCTGCAAGACAAATCAAGGTCTCTAAAGAGACTTGGAGTTTTAAGCCAGAGTCTCTGGGTGAACCCTCCAATTTCCCTGGGTTATCCAAAGTGGGGCCATACCAAAAGGGTCTTTCCCAACCCTTTCCTGACACGGCTGTGCCTCTGAAGCACACAACCCTTTTGGAAAGAGGAGAGAGACCCTTTGCCCCACCCCTTTTCTGAAGTGGTCCCACCCACCGTGGAGAAGCATGCTTTTAAGAGGTGTGGACATGCTGGAAAGGAGCAGTAGTGCCCCATTACCCTGTCCCTTTCTGGGTCAAAGTGTCTGGAAAGACGGCAGCCCTGTTTGCAATCCGAGTGAGCCCCTAGATACTCCCTCTGTGACTTGCCTGTCTTTTATGCTCAGTTGCATGGTTCTGTAGATGGTAGCAGACAAAGAAAAAAAAACCATCCAAATTAAGCAATTTTCTTGGCTTTACTTTAACACCCCTTTGTTTCTCTGGTTTTGACAATTGTTAAAGCCCTTCCACTAAATCCTCCAAGTGACTCTGAAAGGAACAAGACTGGAAATGGAAAACTCCAACTGAGCATGCATCACAGAGAAGTCAGAGAGGAAGTTCAGAAGACATGGCATCTACACTCATGTCTTGGTTCCGCTTAGAAACAGTGCAGTTCTGAAGCCACTGAAGTCGGTGGCAAAACTCCCATTAACTTCAATGGCTGAGGCTTGCACCCAAACATGGGGGCCAATTGTGCACCTGGGATGAGTGCAACGCACACACACACACACTGTGGGCACATGTCCATGTGCACGGCACACATAGTGTATGCACAGACCTTGGATTGGCCAGAGTTACCACAGCTAGGTTTTGAAGCAGGATTGCCACGTCCCTCCAGGAGGAAACTCAGGGAGAGTGGAGGTGGGGAGACTAAGGCACAACCACTCCCCTTTCTCATGTAATCCCACCCCTATGGAACATTAACATGTCATGACACTCGGCAAGGGGCGGGGCCACATCAGAAAGTGGGCAGGACAAAGGGGCTATCACACCCTTTCTGATATAACCCCACCCTTGGGAAGCACATCAGAAAGGGGGTGGGAAGGTCCCTATGGTCTGCTTCCTTTTTGATGTGACCCAACCCCTGGAAGCCTTGATTTTTTCAAGTTAGCAGGGGTGCAACTTGGAGAAATGTAGGTTTTCCGCAAAGTCCCTAATCTCTGGGTGAAGTTCATGGAGGTGGCAATCCTACTTTGAAACAATCACTGCATTTTCAGTTCAGGCCTGTAGAATGCTTTATGCTAGTAACATTTTTCATGGCATCTAATTCATTCTTAGAATTGGGCAGAAGGGAGAATAAGGTTTGTCTTTTTGTGTATTTAATATAACTGACTTCGAAAATGGCAATAACTCCAATGTACTGAGCCTGTGTTCGCCACCAGCATGTTCCCAGAAGCAGAGGTCGGACAGTGCTCCGCTAGTAATTGTTAAAAGCAACTAAAAATCCGGCTTTTAAATTTTGGGGGGCAGCGGGGAGAGAAGGGAAAACTTTCAAGGGCACTTTCAGGCCAAAACTCCTACTGACTTCCGAGTGCAAATGAATGGCTAGATTCTGATCCCAGTTCCACCACTGAAATTTGGAATGACTTCCACTGACTTCAGTGAAGACATTCAAGATTACTCCAACGTGAGATCAGCCTTTCATACATTTTCCAAGGGCTGTAGTAAACTCCTATTGAATTTAATGGGGGAGAATTGTCCTGCCCTTGGAATTATAAATTCTAAGGCACAAATGATGGGTTCTGGTGTAAATTGAAGCACCGGCCTGAAATCAAGTAAGTATTCAGTGAAGATGCTACTGAGAAATGCCCTACTGTACAATACAAATTATGCAATCATTTCTTTATTTTGCTAACATTACATCTATGAAGTCAGAGGAGCTATGCACACAAGCTCACATTACCCTATAATCAACTGAAGTAGTCAAAAATACTTGCATAATTAGTGTATTCTTACAGTAAGGCTTTTCCATAAACCAATAGTTTCGCTGGCCGTACCTAGACACAGGTTAGCCAAGCCAGTGTGCCTAGGGGCAGGAGCAGCATAGATGTTAAGACTACAGTAATGGGACATTTAAGGAGGATATCAACTACAAAATGCTGTTCAATGCCATCTGGACTCAGTGCCCAAAGCAAGCCCTCAAGGGAAATGGGAAAGTAACATCTCAAACTTTTATTGGCCATTTCATCCCCTTCTTAAAACAGGAATGCCTTTCTTGTCTGCTACCATCTACAATACGTCCACTGAGCTACGTACCATTCAAAGCAGCGTACGCTTTTTCCAAGGAGGTTATCCGTCTAGGGGCTAGAACACAGGTTAAAGAGAAAGAGAGACACATTTATAAACTCATCCCAGTACTGAGGACCAGCAGAAAGCCTATGGACGACTTCAGTGATGCTTAACCCCCATTTTGCTGGCTTATGTGAGACTAAGGGTGCAATCTTCCAGCCACTGAATTCAGTGGCTCTGACTGACTTTAGCGGATGAAGGACTAAGTAGCACATGGTATTCTGTAGCCATAGGTGTAGAAGCCCCCTTATCGTACGCCAGCCGCATTTTACTGCTGTGGGTCCCACCTTTTATTTCAACGAAAGGGCTAATTCCTACAGAAGCCTGTAAGAGATGCTCAGGGGGAATACGGCGAATCGCCATCGTGTGGGGATATTGGACCATAGCTCACAATCACCTCAGACATCTGCTTATGGACATGAAATCCCAAGGAGCACACATTGAGGAAACATTCTCTCCGAATTTGAGTCCTGGCTCACTTTCTTCCTCTCCGACGATACCCCCATTCTCATCCTCGGTGACTTCAACGTTCACGTTGATGTCCCTTCTCAGCCCTCCATCTCTCCCTTCCTCTCACTAGCCTCCTCCTTCAACCTCCACCTTTGGACCAACTCCCCCACCCACACTAACGGCCATTCTCTTGACCTCATCTTCTCTAGGAACTGCTCTGTCTCAGATCTCTCCTTCGATCCTCATCCCATCTCTGACCACTTCCTTGCCTCTTTCAATGTCTCCCACTGTCCCCCTTCCTCTTCCCCTTCTCCACGCCCCTTCCATGACCTGCAGGCCATTAACCCC